>VZTJ01003238.1:420257-590228 GCA_013397795.1 Orthonyx spaldingii
AAAAATTTTGCGCGCGCCCCCCCCCCCCCCCCGAAGTTCACGGATCTGACAGTTTTTCTGTCAGAACCCATAGAAATGGGATTTTCTATGGGATTAACTGTTTAAAAATGCAGTTCCACACCTGATAAGTATTCTGAAGTCTTTTGCATGGTTTAGTGCTATTGAATACTTAATAAAACTGAAGTCTTGTTAATGTGTCATCACTTGAGAGTGTGTTAATTGTAAAAGTGTGTGGCTTGGTCTAGACAGGGTAGTGAATTATTTAAGATTAGCATCTGTCCCAGTAAATGATCCATGGTGGGTTGGGGTAAAATTGCTCCTTTGAAAGTGTGTAATAGCTATGCAGACCTGCGTGCACTTTGGTTTAATAACTCAAGTGTCTCATTTTATGAGCCTTCTGGATCCGACAGTTACGACGCAAAAGCAAACAGTTCCTCCTGCTTATTGAGGGGTGTTATGACTTTCAACATTTACTTAGAAATAACTGTTCTCAAGATTAATAAATTCTACCACAAAGCTGAATAAATCTACTTTATTAAGTTACAGTCTGTAATGGAGAGAAATAAATGACACAAGATTTATTTTCCAAAGAGAAATAAAAAGGGATTCAAATAACTGCACGAAGCATAGCTTGGAGTTCTTGACAAATGAACACAACAAAAGCTAATGCTCACTTTTACTATTTTGGAAAATGTAATTATCAGTATTTAATAGAAATTTTTAAACCAGATGAGATTTTCCTTTTTGGTTTTCAAACTGAAAAATGCATTTTGTTTTGAGGGTTTGTTTTCATGTCTGTCATTCAGTAGGAGTAGCTGTAGTGGAAAATTACAAGGGAACTGGCTTGTGTATGGTTTGATGGGGTTGCCTGTTATTTCCCCCTTGAGCTAGGGAAATTCACAAATGTTTATCCATCTGGACCAGCATGCCTCTAGCAGTACCATTCATAGTCACTTTGTCTTGCTCTGTAATTTCTTGGGAGGTGGTGGAACCTTGTGACTGAGTAATGTGGCAGATCATGTGTCATTTGTGGACAAAGCTGTACTGTACGGTTCGATGTCTTCTGGAGAAGTGCTGTAAAGGTTATTTGTGACTAAAGTACCTAAGTACCTAAACAGGTATTTCCTTCTGTGGTTGAGGGAGTAACTGAGCGTTACTTTGAAAATAATTAGTGACAATGCTTTCTTTGTAATTAAATTTATCTTGAGAGCCCTGGTTCTAAATGCTGAATTGAAAAGCTTCTCCACAGCGCTGAGGCAATATGCTGATCATCTGTGAACTGAATGCAGTTGCTGGAAACAGCGAGCCTTTCCTGTTGTCTAAGATAGGGTTGCTGCCAGATATCTGTGTTTCTTCTGTGTTAACATTGCAGTGAAAACTCCTTGAATGTGTCTGCTGTTCATAGACTGAGTCACTAACTTTATCGCATAAGAGCAGCCAGCCCTGGCTGGTGACAGGAGCTCTGGGTATGCCCTCTGGATCATAAATATGGCTTCTATAGCCTGTGGGAAAATACTAGCATGAAGCCACATTGTAGGCTAATGTAAAGGTGATGTGGTGCTGATTTTCTCTTTTATGCAGCAGTCAAACCAGCTGCTTGTTAAATTGAATCTTTATCTCAGTTACAGAGGCACTGGATCACCTTCTATTTAATAAACACATTTCACTGAAGTTTGTCAATCTCGGGCAGTGTTTCTGGCCCTGTGGACATGTTCTTGTGTAGAAGCTGACTGAGCAGTGAAGTATGTACAAGACCTCCTCTGCCTACGACTTTTTGCTGAGCACTTAATACATGTGTGAAGTGTTACTCCAACAAGACCTGCGTGTTCCTTCTCCCATAAATGAGTAAAACCAGCTGATGCAAACAATGGTAGGCTGTATCCTATCCCATAAATCTTCATATGAAGGTATGTCAAATCCAGTTCATTCTGTTTGCTGACACTGACTTCAAAAATGTGAAGGGAAAAAAAAACCAAGCAAACAAAAACCAGATCATATTGTTAAATTGGATTTGGAAAAGGGGTTTAATTTGTCTGGGGCGTGACCTTCTCCAGAGGAGCAATAGAAGATTGTACTTGGCTTTTTAATACCTGGTTTAGGTTGCTATGCCCACCTGGCAGACTGCTTCATTCTTTTGTCACTGTTTCTTCCATGAAATGAAAATGATGGGAGATCAGTTTTATGCCTTGTGGTTCTGAGTGGTTCAGTTAAATTTGGAAGTGTTAATTGCTTGAGCAATACAGAAAAATTAACTGAAGTTCTCAGTGAAAATTAATTTCGTTGCAGAACTTTTGAACCAGAAGATTTCTTCAGTGTGCTCCAAAAGCTTTAGAATTAAGTAAATTTAGTAATTGTTTAAAAGTTTCTTGACCAGTGTGTCCAGAAATGTTGGCAAGATGCTGGCACATTCTAGGGGATAGAAAAGTACACGTGAAGATACAAAACTGGAAATACTAGTCAGAACAATTTTAACACTGTGGATTTGATCTCACTGTGTAACTGAGGGCTGATTAGTGATTGAAATTTGTCAGAGTTCTTTGAGGATACAGTGTTGACATCTATGCATGGTTATAGTGTGATGTGTAGCTGTAATGAATCAGTGCTTTATCTCTCCAGTGGCTTAAAGAATTAGTTTCAACATTGCAGTGATAATGCTGGGAGAAGTTGAAATGCACTTTGTATTGCCTTTTTTGATAGTAGCAATACTGGCAGAGCTTTTAGGCACCCTGCTTGCATGGATATGCACAGAAGAAAGCAGAAACAATGTCAGTTTAATTAACTGTTAAAGACAATCAGAAGATAGCATTTGATTAGAATAGATTTTTGTGGTGGAACAAAGAGGAAAGAAATTCATATGGGGTGATGGAAAGACAGGGCTGAAAATTGGCTGGTGGTTTGTCTAAGTGAAAACAACAGGGTGTGCAGAAGTGGGTTTCCTTATTCTTAGTTGTGCTGAATAATGATAATGCAAAATTTTCAGTGTGTCCTGTGGCTGAGCACTGGGTTGGATTATTCATAGTGTGTTTGGATACAGCCAAGACAGTTTGGTGGAGCACAGATCTAATGGTGCCTGAGGTGCTTTGTGAGAGCAGCCAGACAACTTCATCTCTGATTCAGGTATGACATGCATATGCTGTTTGAGGTTGTATTTAAACTGCACATACTGGACCTTTTTAGGAAGGAATCAAAGTAAATGTGGGTATTTGGTGCCAATTTTCTGGCAGTGACTGAGAATGTTCCAGAATAACTAATTTCAAGCTAGGTCCAAGTATGTAAAGCTCAAGCTTTTTTGCGTTTGTGTGCTCTAGACTGCAAGTTTGAACCCATTAAATTTGGATGTTACACATGCGTGGATGTCACTGTGGGTATGGACTGTGGGACACAGCCATAGTACTCCAACAGTAGAGATCTGTCATCAAATGAAAACCCATGCTTAGAAAGTCGCATGATCCAAACCTTCTGTTAACATCTCAGTACTATTACTGTTAATGGGTTCACATATTTAAGCCAGAACTGTACACCAGTCATGGGATGAAGGAGGAATGATGAGGAAGGAGGTAGTTCAAGAGCATTTTTATGGCTAGAGTAGAGACCAGATAGCATTGGTGGAACATTTTATATAATGGAGTATTTCAGAGGAACATGTAGTAAGTCATAAGCTGTATAGTTAGGAAAATGTGAGCTGGTGCTGATTGCTGTTGCCTGTGTTTTAAAACTCCTAATGTAATTTATTCTCAAATGCATTATTACATTAGAATAGGAGCAGCAAACTCCCAGCCTTAGTGTGCATACTGGAAATGGATATTCTGAGGTCTAATTTAAGCAATTTCTGAGAAAGTGAGTGACTGCGACAGTGGGACACTGATAACAATAACCCTTAGATGACTAGATGGTTTTAAGCATGGGCAAATGATTTTTCAGAAGAAAAATAGCTTGTGTTAGGAAAATTTTTATTGCTTAAAAGATGAGGGGAATGCTTGAGTATGTCTAAATCTGTTCTAAAAGTATTATCTTTGTGATCAGATGATGGGTCAGGAAGTTAGGAGAGAAAGTAAAATGGGATGTCTAGAAATTTCGGAGTCTTCTGTGTGTCATCTGGCTGCATGGTAAACATTGAAGATGTGTGTATGTATCAAATGTTCCAGTCTCTGGTTGCAATGGAAGAAGAAAATTCTACTTTTCTCCCTTGACTGAGCAGTTGCTGGTACTCACCAAAGCTGTTGGTCCTGAGGGTCATGGTGGTCCCCTGCTACTGCTAAATAAGAACCTTACTTGCTGCATGTTGTCATTATTGTTTAGCAGTATGAAGGACATTCTACAAAATGTGATGGAGACAAAACTGGAAAAATAATTGAATTATTATTTCTTTTATGTGTTGTTGAATCTCATGTGATCACAGACTTGCATGCTTGTAGTTTGGCTTGTTCTTTCAGATTGTTAGTGTAGAATCAATATTTTAAAGATTGAAAATAAGCCTAATCAATTGCTCACTGGGTGAAACTTTCAGCTCCCTCTGATCCCTGAGGAGACAAACTTTTACTCCAGAACTAGAGTGTGCAGGTCTTCGTGAGCATCAAATGAGCCCAGCAGGGACTCAGAGATGAGGGGGGATGATGGCTGTGGCATCCTCAAGAACTAGTCAGTACAATGCTGTGGGAGCAGAGGGAAGGAACTTTGCTGATCCTTCTTTTGATCAATTCATAGACTATATGCCATGTAGAGAAATGTGATGAAGTCCGTCTTGCCTTGTATAATTAGAACATCACTGAGTATATAAATTTCCTTTACAGTGTACTTTCTGGTTGAGTCTCTGACCTCTGATTTTTGCTCTTGACTGGGCATCTTTGCTTCTGTCAAGTGCCTTCATTACTGGCTTTTAACTTTCCAGACATGACATTTTGACAACCCTTTGGTGTTTTCAGGAGAGTTTGAGCTATATGATTTAATGATTTAGATAAGCTGCCTTCTGCTTTGTAGGATTTATATACTTGTTCTACAGTTTTTCTTTAGAAGTTCCTGTTGCTTAGCATTGGCTTCCGTGCCTTGCTGGTGGGTTAGACATCTTCAAGGTTTCATAAAAACCTTAATGATTTGTTTAATGGCTGTGGTGGGTTGGATTCAGGCTGGATTCTGGGTGTCCGCAAAAGCTGCTCTATCACTCCTCTCCTTAGCCGGAGAAAATACAAGAAAATGCTTGTGGGTTGAGATAAGGACAGGGAGAGATGACTCGCCAATTACAGTCATGGGCAAAACATACTTGAGTTGGGTAAATTAAGTGAATTTCTTATCAGTCAAATCAGAGCAGGGTAGTGAGAAATAAGAATAAATCTAAAAAAACCACCTCTCCCTTCTTCGCAGGTTCAACTTCATTCACAATTTCTCTACTTCCTCTCCTCCAGTGGTGCAGGGAGATGGGGAGTGGGAGCTGAGGTCAGTTCATCACATGTTGTTTCTTCTGCTCCTTTCTGCTCAGGGGGAGGAGTCCTCACTCTTCCCATGCTCCAGTGTGGGTCCCCGCCATGGGAGACAGTCTTCCAGAAACTTGCTCCAGTGTGGGTCCCCCATAGAGTCGCAAACCTGCCAGCAAACCTGCTCCAAACTTAGGCTCTTGTCTCTATGGGGCCACAGGTCCTCTGCCAGGAGTCTGCTTCCCTTGAGGTTACAGCCTCCTTTGGGCATCCGCCTGCTCCACTGTGAGGTTGTCCATGGGCTGCAGGTGGATCTCTGCTCTGCCATGAACCTCCACAGGCTGCAGGGGCACAGCTGCCTCACCATAGTCTGCACCAGGGGCTGCAGGGGAGTGTCTGCTCTGGTACCTGGAGCACCTCCTGACTTCCTTCTGCACTGACCTTGGGGTCTGCAGAGCTATTCTTCTCACATAGTCTCAGTTCACTCTCTAGCTGTAATTGCTCAGCAGTTTTTTTTCCCTTCTTCACTATGTTGTTGCAGAGGTGCTGCCACTACCGCTGATGGGCTTGGACTTGTCCAGCAGCGGATCCATCATGGAAACAGCTGGCATTGGCTTGGTTGACATGGGGAAAGCTTCCAGCAGCTTCTCACAGAAGCCACCCCTGTAGCCCCATCACTACCAAAACTTTGACATGCAATGGCTGCTTTGTAATGTAAATGTGGTGTAGTTTGGGTTTTTTTTAATACAAAATGTTAACATCACAGGGATTTCTCTTTTTTTGTTGGTGAAATTTATGGAAGTTGAGACTTATTCAACATATTTTATGAATGGCTATTGTGGTAGGCAAGTGTAGGGTAAATAATCTTTTTGCTCTTGGCAGGATTTGCTTTGCTTAACTGTAGTAATTTAAAATGGTTATGATTTCCTCAACATTAAACTGGCATAAGCGGTTAGTTTTGCCTGAAAAGCAATTTTGTTCACTACTGACTGCTTGCTCTTAGTTGGTGCTGTTATTTAGCTGGATTTTATGCCAGTTTAAAAGGTTCATGGAATTGCAGCTTTCAAAGCATGCAGCCTAATTCCTGTAATTTGGTTCTTTCTCCAGTGAATGGAGATATTTGCTGTGGTATCTGTCTTACCTATTTTAGGATGAGGTGACTCTGGAGTGTGCCCTTGCTCACCTCTGCTGAGTGCAGACTAAGTGTTTAATTCTGCAGTAGCTACCAGTGGTTAAGATGAATCTCATCCTTTTGTAATGATGGATGACTTTTCTGTTTTGCTTTATGTTGCATTAGCTTGCAAAGTGATTTAAACCAGTGACGTTTTCATGATAGGAAGTTGTTTTTCTTAATGAAAAACTGTAGTATTTGGCCAAAATAATAATAGTGAGATGGTGTTCCACTTTAGAGAGAGAATATCCTGTGCAAACTTGCCTTCTGTGTATCTGCTTAAATCATCTTTATAGTTAGGAACATGTTTAAACCTCTTGGCATGGGGAGTTTGAATCATATTTTACTGCTGAACTGTAAGCTTGTTTCTAATGCTAATGTAGTGTTAACTCTGTTGTACAGGCATGGAAGTAATGAAGCCTTTAATTGATGAAGAAGACTCAGATGGCATCTCAGATGAAGAGCATGAAGATACTTTCCTGCCAGTTAAGACACATTACCAGCTCGGTAATGAAGAAGGCATTACGTATGTGTTAATCTTAAGTATCCACTTGTTCAAATTTCTTGCCTCTGACTTGTTTCTTATGAGCAGTTTACTGAACTCTGAAGGGGTTTTCTTGCACCTGCAGAACAGTTTCATGGTTATACATAAGGACTTTGCATAATTATCCCAAAAACAGCCCGTTTTGAGTAGGTTCTCTGTTATTTTGAAACCAACAACATACTGGCTATAAAATATTCCAAGGTTCCTATTTGTGAAGTGATTGGGCCACTCAAAGTCCAAGCATTTTTAAAGCAGATTTTGAGAAAACTCTGGAGATAACCTGTTTTGAAAGTTTAATTAGAGAAGCTTGTAAAGGTTTTGGTTTTTTTTTTCTTTAGATAAAGCTTTGACTGACAGACTTACAATTTGCAGCTGATGATTGTTTCGAATGTTATTGATTCTAAAATAACATTGATAAAACTTGGTAATTTTGATTCTGACGCAAAAAAAACCTATGAAACTTGAGAGAAATTAATATTTCACTAGCTGGAGTAAAGAACTGAAGATCAGACATGTATGTTCTATTTGGGGGTGCTCATGTGTAAGGATGAATAAAAACATTATTTCAATGTGCTGCACTTTCTTTTAAATAGCTGGACCACTGTAAATTGTAAGTTGAAACTTGAAATTTATCACTTTATTATTAAATGACAGAGGGTGTGGTTTTGTTTTTGCCCTCTGCCCCATCAATGTGTACTTTTAATGTGACATTTTATCCTCAGGTTTATACAAACACTTACTCACCTGCTCAAGGGAAACATTGGAACTGGGCTTCTTGGTCTTCCACTTGCAATAAAAAACGCTGGCATTGTGGTAAGAATTCTTTTTTCATAGACTAGAGACATTATCTAGAAAGATTTACAGATATATGTCCTGAAAAACTTAAATGTCAATACTTCTTATTTGTCACTGCCATCTTAATAGAGAGCTGTGTTGTTTCTTCTCTTTACTTTGGTAAAATGAGTACTGAAGATTAAGACTTTTATTGTTTTAAAGAAAATGACAACTTCCGCTTGAAGACTTCATTGCATGAGTTGTGTTTTTGCTTACCCAAAGTGTTGTTCTGGTCCAAACAAAAACTTTGTCAGCAAAAAAGATGTATTTTGATTTACTCAGACTCCTATAATGTCTCATGGGAATTGTTGCTATGGGGTCATTTTATCTTTGTACAGACTTCTCTGGAGAAAGATTGTATGTCTTAGAATGAAACATCAGGTTGTTGAATCCATCTAGTGTTTCTGCAAAAACAGAGTATAGCTCACGTTGTTTATACCTGGTAACAAACAATGCATTTCCTAGGGCAGGGTAGATTTAATCAAGTGAAATTTTCACCTTACAACTAAATAATCCTGTAATTCCGTAGTACGGGTTGTTCAGTTTGAGAGTGAAAGTTACATGTGTGTAAGGCAAGTTCCTTCTGTGAAAACTTCTGGTCAAACTTCTACCCTGAAGCAAATGATATAATTTGATAATTATCTGTAATTTGTAACTTTTACTGTCAATGCCACTTTCAAGTGGTTCAAACCACTGAATTGTGCAGTCTATGCAGTCTTCTCTCTTGATAACCTTTTTCGGCAAATGAAGGCGTTAGAGGAGTGACATTGTTCGTGCCCATTTGGTACTTATGGCTTGATCACCCCTTATTAGCCTTCTCCTAAGTAGTGAGCTGAAACTAAGGGATGCCATGAAACATCAGCAGCAACACCCCGCTGAGAGGGGAAAAAATCCAGCTGCCAAAATTTTTAATTACGACTGTGTTTACTACAGTAGTATGTGTAATTTTTGCTTGTAAAGATTTTTCCCCAGCATATTGTCATGAAAATTTCTGTATCTCCTGTGTCCTCCCTTTTGTTTTTTCCTTACCAGGTTGGACCAATCAGCCTTCTATTCATAGGACTTATATCTGTTCACTGTATGCACATCTTGGTATGTTGCAGCCACTGTCTATGTCAGAGGTAAATGTGGAACTACGCATTGAGTTGCTGAGTTTGAGTATTATTTTTTTTCATTCCTCTTTTCTGTTTGATTTTTGGTCTACAAAATATTCTGGTGCTGTAGCAGTTTCTTCTGTCAGTTTAGAATCTTCTACTTATTAAAAGCAACACTTAAATTCTTAGTGTACACCTAGTAATGATAAACATACTTTGTGCAGCACATTGAAGAAAACATATTTGTTCTCTGCTCAAACACAAAAAGAAGTTGGTTTAACTTGTGTTGCCCAGTACCCTCTTCCCTGCTGGCAAATAATCAGGTCTTTCTTATTGCAGTTTTAATTGCTTATTTTCAGTCTGTTAGTCCTTCTTTATATTCATAGAGCTTCTGAGTCTTCATACCTTTGAAAAATGTATAATTTATAAATACCCAGTTTATAAGGACTTTATAGGAATAAAAAATAAATTAAGAAATGCTGTTAATGTCTTCTATGATTATTTGTGAGCTCTGTCTCTTTGAATTGTGGCAGCTTGATTCCTTGAAATTGTAGTGCTGAAGGAATGTGTTAAGATGATGCTAGTGAACAGATAAACACTAAATACTCCTCCAAGTGAGACATGCAGTACTGGGGGGAAGCAGTTACTCAGACTTGACTGATAGAGTATTTTGATTAATAGTGACTTTCATTAAACATTTTTATTGTACTGTCAGGTGTTAAAGAGAAGAAGTGGGAGGGTCTCATGTTTCAAGTGCAATGAACTTTTGAACTGAGTAGAATCACAAAACTATTTCATGTCCCTGCAGCTGGAAAATCTATTTTAGCAGATTAATATGATATTGTACTGTGAACGGACCTTGTCATTCCTGAATTTTTCCTCTGTAGTTTTGAATGGTCTTTAAAGTTGATGACTGAAATAAGATCATTGAATCAATTGTGATTAACTGCTTGTGCAGCAAGAGTTGTTGAATCCTGTTTAAGTTCTTTGTGACTTTTAGGTTTGAGATTAATTTCTTAAGTTCATATTATAAGAATACGATATTGGAGTAGTTTATAAAAAAAAAATCCCTTGTTTTATAAGAAACTCATTTAATACTGTTGGACTGGGGGGAAGCAACACTGTGTTTCACATGCTTGTAGAGTGCTCAGTAGCCCTTCCTGGGCTAAGGAAGCCCACACCATACCTCTCGAATTCAGCAGCAGCAGAGTGTTGCCACAGGTGACAACTTGTTATAATCATGGAAGACCAACAGCATTTTCAAAGTAGGGTTCTAGGTCCTCGTCATTTCTGGTAACTCCGTTCTTTCTTCACTTTTTGATTTCAGGATGAAGAAGTCCTCACTGGGGTATAGTGATACAGTTAGCTGTGCAATGGAAGTGGGGCCCCTGACGGCTCTTCAGAAACGAGCTTCTTGGGGCCGGTAAGTTTGAATTAGAGTTTAATTGAGTAAATTAATTTTTAAAAGGTAATGGATACTTTTGGAATGATTAGCAGATTTCCATTTGACTAAAACGTTACCTTTCTTGAAAAAGCTTTTATGCAGTGTTATTTCTTATTTCCTTCTGCCTGCCTACTAGTGGTGTGATGGAAGGATGTCTGACTCTATTAGGCATTTCAATTTTCAGTTCTACAAGAGCTCTGACGAAAAAGAATTCGGTTTAGTAATATAGGAAGAGATGTGTTATAACCAGAAATGCATTCTGTATTGTCCAATGTAGTGAAGTAGTTTAAGTTTTCATTCTCTTTTCCCAGCATTTCTCTGCATTGCAGGTTGACACGGCAAATGTTGATTACTTTAATGTATGTATTCTGTCAGGAAGCAAAACAATTCTTTGATTCCTGCTTAAATATAGCATGCAAATAATGGAGAAATATTTACTATTTTTGCAATAATGACATGAAGATATAAATGGCTTGTGTCTGTTAAATATTTAATTCCTCTTCTACAAAAAAACTGTTCTTTTTTCTTTGCCATTTGTTGCTGTTTGTAGAGTTTATGGTATGACTGTACAGTAGTGAAAATGTGAATCTGGAACAGGCATGTTGCTCAGCATTAATTTAAAATGGTTTTTACCTGACTTGTAGAAGAAGTTTTATATTCTTGTTAGTTTCAAGGATGCAGCATCTTGCTAGTGAGCTAGTGTTTTAAGATCTTTTGTGATGACTTCATAGGAATGGAGCAGAACTCAATTAGAGGGAAAGTTGGTTTGTTCTGGTATATAATGACAATTCTCTATTGCACCAAAGAGTTACAAGCCTCAAATGGCAGTTGGGTCTCCAGAGACTCTGTGCTGCAGCAAATCATTCTCTGGGGCAGATCTCTGCTCTATGCTTGACTCTAGCAGAGTTTCATTACAGTCTGTCTTCAGGCCACCATTGTGTATCACTTTTTTCAAAAACAATCTGAGCCACAGTGTTGTTTCAATAAACACCACCGTGTTTTGACATAGGAGGAATGTACATTGCACTGCTTGTGAGATTAATGTGCCATTTGAGTCTAGCATTTTGACTACTCTAAAAAAGAGCAGTAATTGCATATTAGGTAGCAATGGGTTAATTATTGAATCTTAAACATAATGTATGTTTGTTTTTTCTTCCTCAGGTATATTGTGGACTTTTTCTTAGTGATAACGCAGCTGGGATTTTGTGGCGTTTATGTTGTGTTCCTGGCAGAAAATGTGAAACAAGTGAGTAATGCTGCCGTATGGAGGCAGTTATGGGTTTAGATTCATTTTTCCTCACTTTTATTTCTTATAAAGCTTTTGGTAAAAAGGGGCAATGGGCAAGGTGAACTAAATTCAGATCTTGTGAAAGTGTGTATTTACTTCTCTCTCGTTGTTGAGTTTAAAAATTAATTGTGGATATGATGGAAAATAAGGCATAAACTGGTGTAGGAGCCAGTTGTCCCAGAATTTTTTTTTTTTTGCTAGGCTTTCTGCTGACTTCCTTTTTTTCTCCCCAACCTCCTGGGCATATTTTATCCTTTTCATGTAACTGGAATTTTTTTTTGTTCTTGTTTAGTCCCTTCTATTCACAGAATCCACTGTATCTAAATGAATCCTGATTTTTGTTCCAAAAAATTCCTGACATTGAAATTTCCACAGCTTTCTCAGTAGTCAGTTCCAATGCTTTCTTTATCTGTTAGGCAGCTGCTGCTTTGTAGAAGCTTCAGATTTCTTATTGATATTGTAAATTCTTTATTTCGTGTTCTAACTGAAAGTAATTTATTCTTTTCTATTTGTGGATACCTTTTATATTTTTGAATATTTATGTCCTGTCTCCCCTCTAATAGAGGGGAGACATGAAATAATCTTAAAATTGTTTTTGCTCTTCTGTGAACGCTTTGTGTTTGGTTCTCTTCCCTTCTTTCAGGTTTTATCCTTGAAGTTGCTTAAGTCAACTAAATGTTGCAAATGAATCACCAGAACCACAAATGCCTTTACACATCACAAGCAATCCCCAAAACTTTCAATAAAACCCAACTACCCCTTTTCTTCCCTACAGCCATCCATCACTGAAGAAACAATCAAAACAAAAAAAGTGATGCCTACCGCTTTTGTGACAGTTGCTCCTGCTTTCATTCACCTGCTTTGTCTCTTGTTCTCCAGTCCTTCTAAGCTCTTTCTCATAGGGAGATTCTGTCGATGTGGTCCCTGGTGAGTGTTGGTCCTTCCTCTGGGCACACTCTGCAGTTGCAGTCAGCAGTTTGTGTGTCCAAGCACGTGGTCCATGGAGGGTCAGCCAGCACAGGATGGATGCTCAAAACACAGATATGTTGAGCTTGTGCTGCTCTCTCCTCCATGAGCTTTTTCAAGTGCCAGTGTTCTACCAGTGTGCTCTGCTGTACTTTCTGCTCAGGAGACTATGGTTAGTCACTTGTCCTAAACCTATGAGTCTTAATCTGTGCCTGTGTAATACAAGCACCAGTGAGGCAGCACCTTGAGTTCTGTGTCCAGGTCTGGGCCCCTCACTTCAAGAAAGACTGAGATGCTGGAGTGAGTCCAGAGAAAGGCAGTGGAGCTGGGGAAGAGTTTAGAGAGTAAGTCATTTGAGGAATGTCTGAGGGTGCTGGGGGTGTTAAACTTGAAGAAGAGGAGGCTCAGGAGTGACCTTACTACTCAGTACAACTGCATGAAAGGAGGTTGTAGCCAGGTGGGGGTTGTCATCTTCTCCCAGGTAACCAGTGACAGGATGAAAGGACATAGCCTGAAGTTGTGCCAGGGAAGTTTCAAGTTGGGCATTAGGAAGAATTTCGTCATGGAGAAGGTTGTTAAGCATTGGAACAGACTACCCATGGAGGTGGTGGAGTCACCATCCCTGGAGGTGTTCAAGAAACGACTGGATATGGCACTCAGTGCCATGGTCTAGTTGACAAGGTGATGATCAGTCAAAGGTTGGACTCTGTGATCTTGGGGATCTTTTCCAACCCAAACCTTTCTGTGATTCTCTGATTCTATGTATGCTTCTATAATAGTGAAGTGAGGAATAAGGTATGGTAGGTTCCCGAGTATTAATCATCCACATGGATTCTTACTCTACCCATAAAGTAGAAAACAGGTGTTTTGGCATAGCTTGCCTTAATTTAATTAGGAAGAAGAGTGTCTGCTTGAGACGGTAGTTTGGTTTTTTCATCCCATTGTAGATGAGTATTTATATTGTGTTTAAGAAGTGTTCCAAGGTCTATAGATGAAGATCTGTCAAGATGAGGTAAATTTGTGTATTTGGAAGCTAGGTGCTCTGCAATTTGTGTCTTGTGAGGGGAAAAAAAAATCCCAGCCTTTAAAACTACAGTCCTACTGTCAGAAAATATCTCAATAGCTAGAAATCCTATCTGATGTCCTTTTGCTGGCCTTCTGAAATGAGATTTTTAATGCATCCTTTATAATGTAAGTTTGAATTAAAACCTTTCTTATCAAATACATCAAATATTTTCCTGACCAACTGGTTATGTATGTGCTGTGGCCTTAGGCAAAAGATGAGACTGAATACTTGCTGACCTTGGCTTTTGTGGATTTGGAAAAAAACCAAATTCCTTTTTCAGGAAATATGTTGCTTTCGTGAGGAAGAATTGAAAGCTCTTAAAGGAAAGCAATGGCTGCAAAAGCAGTAGCTGCAGAGACCTAGAACATGGACCCTATGGATGAATTAAAATCACTGGCAATTCAGAAGTTTCACTTCCAAATGCACTTGATTTGGACTGCCCTGGTGCTTGCTCTTCTGTGAGGGAGAAGTCTGATTGCTTCATGGCCACTTTCTGTTGCAGAAATCAGTCCCGTAGAGGGCACCAAAGAACAAAAATTGGTACAGCCTTAAATCTGTAATGATTTGGGGTAGTGAAAAGATGGGGAAGGTGAACAGGGGGAGTGGGGGGGTGGGAAGGGGAGATCTGAGATAAAGGAAGAACATAGTAAAAATAGTACTAGTGGCACACCTTGACCGATACATCTGCATTATAATCTGTACTTTGCTGATCATATTTGCTTATTGGTGTCTGCAAATTAAACCCACTGAAACTGGTGGAAACTTCCACTGAGATTTTTCTGCATTACATTAGTATTTTCCAGACACTGTGCTACAAGATCCCATTTTCAGTTATATTGAATGTCAAGTCAAGCTTTTCCTAAGGAATATTTTCCAGGAGCACCAAAGATACTGAGACTGGTGACAAAAGTTGTGGTTAACTCTGTCAGGGTGTAATAAGAGGCTTATGGGTCAGAGTGTTTCAGATTGGAGAACAGTAAAGCTGGAACAAAAATCTTGAGGGCTGACTACAAAAAGGCTAGAGAATGAACCCACAATGATAGGAAAAAGAACCTGTGCTCAAGAGAATATGGTCCCCTTTCATGCCATAGTTGATTGCATTTCCTGCTTGGACAGCAGAAGACGCTAATCAGGAGTCTTGGCATTTCATAGGATCATGGTATTGTTAAGGTTGATTTCACAAAGGTTATCATGACCAACTGTTAATCCAATACTGCCTCGTTCACCACTAAGCTGTGTTCCCAAGTGCCACATCCACACTTTAAAGGGTGATGATCCCAACACTTTCCTGGGCAACTTGTTCCAGTACCTTGTTCAGTGAAAGAAAATGTATCCTTTTTCTCATGAATATTTGCTGAATTCTCTAGAAAAGTGTCCTCTTTCATTGTTTGCTGATAAAGCTAAGAAATGAAAACATGTTTTTGCTTTTTGTGAGCATTTTTTTAGATCTTTAGCATCCTGAGGATGACCCATCAGTAGCATACTATGTAGTGGAATCTTGATTTTTAATTTTTTTTTTCCATTTTTTTAGGGAAAAATCTCACAAAACTTTGGAAATTGTGCTTAGTCATAAAACTGGATGTGTTAGAAGTGTTGCAAAGTACAGTACTAAGTAGTAATGAAGTGCCAGAACTAAATGAACTGTGAAACATTTATTTGGCCTGTTCATGCCAAATTAAAGGTTTATGATATAGTCTTTATCTCTCTGATAACATACGATTTTGTGCCAGATCTGGCCTTGTGTATTGCATTGGCTGTTGCTCTGAGCTGAGTAAGGAAGAAATTAGGAGGAACCAGTGAGTTCAAGGACTGCTGTTTTGAGCTCACTAGATGTTGAAAAGTCTATAAAATTGCATGACAGAAAGAGTGTGTTTTGGGATACAGGCAAGGAAACAGTGGTCTCAGTTGAAGAGACTAAGGAAACAGAATTATTTCTTGCTTCTGAGATAGTTCGTATAAGAAGGAACTGTGTTCATTGGCTGAACTGAATTTTTTGCAGCCTGTAATTGTGCATTATTTTTCTGAGTGGAGAAGGAACTTGATAACTAGATTTGCACAAGTGTTTAATCTTCCTGGATTCAGCTGAAGCTGGTCGATGCTGTTCTTGGGCTATGTAAATGAGTGAAAAAAACTGTTTCAGACATCCCACCAGCATGGTAAGTGAATTCTTGAATTACTGAAGTGACTCCTGATGAAGTCTTGTGTCTGGGGACATCACTGTGCTTAGTGACTTTAGTGCCTATGTGCTTCCTTTCTAAAACCATAATGATATTGCCTCACATAGTTTAGGGGAATGTTTGACACTTCAGATCGTGTTGCTTTGTTTAGGACAAAGACAATTACATAGAGTGTTGGCTGTTCTTGGCTCAGCATGACTGCCATATGCAGTAATGCACTAACAGAGAGTAGCAGGAGATTGAAAGTGATTATTGTCCAGAATAGGAATCTGAGGTAATATTAATTCTAATATTTAGGAGACTAGGTTAGATAGAAAGTGAGTCATAGTCCCTCCTAACATAATCAGCAGTAAATTTGCAGAGAACTAAACAGCATCTGAAAAAGTTTAAAAACCCAAAATTCTTCCTGCTATCTTGTATTTTGGTACTTTTGGAACAGTTTTAAGTGTCGTCTGATCAATTTTTAGAAGCAAAATTTAGGAAAACACTTTCAAAGTCATGGTGATGTTATCCCTCAACTGAAAAGTCAGTATAATCTCACCTTCATTAGAGTTTTCCTTGCTACTCTCTACTGTCAAATCTCCCACAGCCAATTGCTCCACTCTAAGAGGGAAAGTAGTGATCCTTACTTTCTATAACTTCTGCATTTTACTTTCTTATGCAGCTTTCTTCTACCTGTCAGTAACTCATGCCTGTTTGTTTAGTTCTCCGACAAGATTAAACTTTGCAGGATCTTATCTGGTGTGCCTCTTCTGAGTCCATGTACAGTATCACTGTTTTGTCATGTCTCAAAATCCACCTTGGCAGGGTATTTCCTGTAGTCTTGCCCAAGCCCGTAAGTGGTACTGCTCTGACTGGCATTGTTAAAGCTGCTCTCTTCATACAAAGTTGATTTAAAGATATATATGTCCGTAAAAGGAAATAAACTGTGCCCTCCTGTGCATTTTTATCAGTATAACTGTGTACATAACATGAGTCTGAATTTATACATGATGAGAAAGCACTAGATGCCACTTGGAATTTAGCAAGTTTTTCCATGTTGTCTCTGATAATATCCTTGTATCCAAGTAAGTTTGTTATGATCTGGATGGATGGATGGAGGGATGGATGGACAACTACCGGGGGAGCGGGGGGGGAAGCTGTGTATGGTCAGATTCAGAGGGAAGTGGTTGTGATCATGAGCCAGCAGTGTGCCCTGACAGCAAAGGAAAACAACACCATCCCAGGTTGTATGAACAGAAGAATTGCTGGTAGATGGAGGGGAGTGATTGTCATCCTTTACTTCCCACTTGTTAGACCATATCTAGAATACTCTGTCAAGTTTTGATATCCTCAGTACTGGAATGACTGAAGTGAATTTAGGGGAGCCTGCTGAAATGATTGAGGCTGAAGCACTTGTCCTGTGAGGGCTGGGGAAACTGGGCTTGTTCAGCTTGGAGAAGCCAAATTCTGTACTGAAGTCAAATGGGAGGACAAGAGAAAGTGGTCAAAAACATACAAGAAGTAGGTACCTTTCATAGCTTAGACTAAAGACAGCTGTGATTGATAATCTGGTTAATGCAGAATAGTAATCTTTACTGAGCAGGTTCAGAATTTCATCATTTGTGTTTTTAAAAATTTTTTTCCCCCTCCCAGCTAGAATGTCTTTGATGCCCTGACTTCTTTCTTTAAACTATATTTCAAGGAAAGGACCTGCTACAGGCTCCTGCAAGTCATGAAGTTTCTGAGAATCTGGCCTCCATTTCCTTCTCTAGTGAATTCTGGAGCAGGGAATAATTTAGGGAAAAGGGTTACCACGCTTACAGTATTATAAAGCAGATTATAGTGTTGTGGTTTATTGCAGGAATGTAACTCATATCTGAAAGGGAGGTGGGAAGGTAGGGCCAGGGAGGCACAGTCTGAGAATTGCAGTCAGTTGTGTTTTGCTGATTGAGCATCAGTATTCATTCACCTGGTGAAGGTTGTGGAGAGTTTGTGTGTAGCCACAGTGTGTTCTTTCTCTATGCTTTCCTCAGTATTCTTGTGAAGGTAAAAGGCAGATAATTATAAAGGCTAATTTGAGTGACCTTACTTACCTAACACAATGTGAAGATGTGATCTCATCACACCCATCATCAGGGTAGTTGATCACAATAGACTAAAATTTGAATAAAATTTTCTAGAGTATTGTACATTGTCTTTTCCAGCTGTATTAGCCAGTAAACTCCAATTGAATGTCTAGTTGGAATGTGGTGGTGCTAATAGCAAAAAAAAGTATTTCTGACTTTAGGAACTTGGGGTTTGTGTATACTTGCCCAACTACTAAGGGATTGCTTTTGTCTTTAAGAGAAGACTGAAGTGTTTGAATGATTGTAATTATTTGAGCAGAAGCTGGTTTATAATGTGGTATTGTAAAAATGTATTTTAGAACCTGGACTGTATCTTGCCTGGTAGTTTTTTGTTTCATTTGGGTTTTTTAAGGAATAAATGTTTTATTTATTTTTTCTAATATCTCATCAGGCTACAGATATTTGTATAAATTGAAGACATACTGGGCTAAACATTTATTGTAGCAGAGTGTTTATGTGCTCAAATCACGCTTTGATTTATAGAAGCTCTTTTACATGTCCTTGTGTGCAGAGCAGCTGTGGCTACCCGCAAATGCATGCAAGCAAGTAAACACACAGGACCTGTTAAAGTGAAAGGCCTAAAGTGCTTGTTCTGTATTTCTGTTTTAAGTATGGTGGGAAAGCAGGAAACTTCCACTGAGTGCGTTACTTCATGTGGCATTAGGGAAATAATTTGGTTAAGTGTTTGACTTACTGCTTGGCAAAGTCAAGTTATTGTAGCTGTGTGAATTCAATTCGAAATGTAATTAGATCTTCTTTGTAGCTTTCTAAAAACGGTATCTTAATGAAAACTAACAGATGTTAAATGTCTTGCAAGTGACACTTTAGATTCTTGCAAGGTAGAAACCATCAGTGTTTCCATAATGACCAGTGACTGTTTTCATATAAAGTGAGATTTCTGTGAAACATGTGGTTGCAGAATTGTATAATTTAGCTTCCCCTTTTTCATAGTGGAACAAAAAATGTACAGTGCTTTTTGTTACAGACAAAATAGTTCTAAGTTAATTCTCTCTTCCTGAGTACATGGATTGTTTGAAACAATGGAAATCATGTGAGTTATTTTAGTTATGTATCAGTTTAGCATTTTTGTCTCTGTGCTATAAGGATTTTTTTTTTTCACTGCCTAGGTGTCTTTTTGTAGCCATCAAGCCAAAGGTTTTATGCAGCATGAGCAGATTAAGTACAATCACAGGCTGATTTGTAAGATGGTGAATGCAGTGGAAGGGAAGGAAAAGGATACCTAAGGGAAACAGCACGATGAGATTTAAAACAAATTGAGCTGTTACCATTTTGCAGCAAGCAGAATGACCACCAGCTTTGGGTGTTTTGATTGTGGTGTGCACACACACAATGGATGGATGTGTACATTTCCACAAAACAAATTTTTGGCAATTGTAGCCACACTGACGTTTTCCCAAAAGAAGCAACGAGAGTCGTGATTAGTCACAAATCTTCTGATTTGCACTACAGGCGACTATTGTAATGTTATGTACAAAATAAAAATGTAATGCACTTCCATGTTGTGCATTACTGTTAATTTATAGGCATTTATTTATATCAGTTTAATAGATACAAGACTCTTAACTCTGTCAGAGGTCATGCTTTTTAAAGTTGAATTAATGTTCATTAATAAAAAAGTGAAGAGTCAAAAAAATTAATTTGAATTAAATGAAAGACAGGCATGTTCATATTCTAACTTTGTACGTATGCTACTATGACGTGCATGGTGAAGGCATAAGGTTATTAGGCACTGAACTCAGGTGCAATAGCATTTTATCATCTAAACCCCTTACTCTCCCTAGAAAAATTCAGACTCTTAAGATTTAGGCCCAGATCCATCTGGCTTGCTTCCAGTTTACCAAACTCCCTTTCTGAAAGGAATCTGATCTAAACTGCATGTGTGAATTTCCTCTTCAGTCAGTGGTGGGATAATGATTCTTTCAAGCCCTGATTTCATTATCTGCCTTGAGTATGAAACACTTGCTGGAACTGCCTTGTCTTCCCCTCTGCACTGAGACTACATGTACAGGTATCTCAAAATTCCTGTCACTCACGAGGTGAAGCAGAGGGACACATTTCCCTAGAGGAAAACAGCAATGTGACCATATACTCATTGCTACCACTGTTTAACAATGTTGGGTTTGTTTGTTTGTTTGCTTGTTTGTTTGTTTTAATAAAGGTCCATGAAGGATTCTTGGAAAGTAAGATTGCTCCCATGAACGTTAGTGCCACTAGCAGTTCCTCTGAGAAAAGGAATACTGATTTACGAATATACATGCTATGCTTCCTGCCATTCCTGGTCCTCCTGGTCTTCATTCGTGACCTTAAGAGCCTGTCCTTGCTTTCCTTGCTTGCCAATCTGTCCATGGCTGTCAGCCTGGTGATTATTTACCAGTATATTGTTAGAGTGAGTATAAAAAAGTTTATTATCTGTTTTTTTCAGTGTGGCAAGTTATGTTTGTTGAATGTGACAGTTGGTTTCTGATAGATACATACTATCTGACAATTTCTGAAAGGCAGCATTATTTTGTATTTGAGGCACCTTAATTTAAGATAATAAAAATATGTATTTTGATGAGTGGGAAGTGGAACATGGGGAGAAAGGCAATGAGAGATATTGGCTGGGCAAGGAGGCAGGAGAAGTTATGAAAAAAGAATTGGGTAAGATAGTAATTAATCATTTTGCAGAACTTTGGCTTGTATTAAAGAGATATTCTTTTAGTGTCCCTCATGGTTATGAAGAATATCTGTGCAGTATGAAAGCAGGTTAGAAAGAGCAGTACATTAAGAAGTTTGCAGAAGATGAGATGTGCACTTTCCTTTCTGTTTTAATTGATGCTCCCTCATACGCACCAATGTGATACTTTAAATGTGAAAATAAGTGTGACAGTGAGAGAACCCAGAATAAATACAAGTTTCTGTGTGAGAAGGTGGCTACAAATGTGTATAAAGGAGTAAGTTTGGGAGGAAAACCAGGGATTGTAAATAGCAATGTATACACCACTGTCAGCATGTACTGAGTTTTCTTTTGTGTATGATAATGCATCACTCAAAATTGTAGGAAGAGCTAATGCACTGTTTTGTTTTGTTTTCTTCAGGATTTGGCAGATCCTCGAAAACTGCCTCCTGTGGTTGGCTGGAAGAAATACCCTCTGTTTTTTGGGACTGCAGTATTTGCTTTTGAAGGAATCGGTGTGGTAAGTGCTTTTTACTGACTCTTCAGAATCACTGGTTCTGTGCTGGAGATACAGGCAGTTTTACTCCTGATGTTGTTTTGTTGGTTTTGTTGAAGCACTAATCTCCTGTGTTGGTATAAAAAGGATTAATTTGTCTGGTCAAATAAGGCAGAAGCTGTGGACACAACGTCCCCATCACTTGGATGCTTAGCCCCTTCCCAAATCGCAAAAATGCCTATAGACCCAAATAGTTAGTGTCAGGAAAATCCACAAACACCAGAGGTTTATGTCCAAAAGGGAGACAGAGGAGTCCTACAGCTTTATTCGTATAAAGGGAGAGAGTCAACTGAGGCACACACCTGGGGGTTTTCTCTCTCGATGTTTCAGAGGGCACCTCATTTTATCCCCAGCTCCCAGCCTCAGGTTGCCCTCTTCCTTCCCCCATTGGCTGAGGCACTAGGAAGGTACAGCCTTCCCAAACTGCCTACCACATATTCTCCCCTTGAACCTATTTTACCCCAAAATTCAGAAGTTCAGGCTTGTGCAGACCCTTGTCTGAGGAGCCAAGCTGTCTGGGATCTGTAAAAAACCTGCTGCCCAAAGGTAGTAGAGACATTAAGACCCATTTCAAAGAAATTAACACCATACCTTCACCCATGAAATTGTTTGTAAAGGCATCAGCTTTTCTCTCATTAGTTAACCACTTTTGTTCCATATGATATATTTTAAAAAGTAGCTAAAGATGCTTCTGGAACTGGTAGGCCATAAATTGTTGGGAAATTACTGTATATGCTTTATTTGTTACATATTTACATACATAAGCAAGTGTTATGCTTAAAGTGTATGTTTAAAATTAAAAAACAGCCAACCAACCCCTCCTTCTGTCCCCCCCCATCCCCCAAAAATCCCCAAACAAACCCAAACTTAAGCAACTCCAAACCAGCATGCAATTAATCTGGAATGGTTGTCACTCATATAACACAGAAGATTTTCAAGTCTGTTTTCTTTTTTGAATTTGTCAAGTCTGATTTAAACCAGATTATTTTACCTTGCTGCTGTGTTATCAGTGGCATAAGAGCTGAGTAGGAAAACCTTTTAATTTATGTTACAAAAGTGTGTTTTCAAACTATTTTCCACTGTTTCTCACATATGAACTGATTGATGCAGAGGTTTAGCCACCATACATCTGAGTGTATCTGGACATCTTTCATTTTGTCATCTGGAAGTTTCATTATAGGAAATCAGCTGTTTGTCTGAGATTATTTGATGCCTACAGGTCTTCGGGAAAAAAACAACCTCCCCAGGCTCAGAGAATCAGATTGGACTACACTAAGCTTGTTACTTTTAGGTTACATAGTCTGCCTGGGACAGATTGCACTTGCTGTGTGTGTCATGCACAGTAGATCTGATGCATGTCCCAGTTGTATCAGGGTTGCTCATGTACTGCATAGCACACAGGTATTTGTAGCCAGGGAATACAAGTGAGAGTCCTGTAAGCCTCAGGGAGGTGTTGAAGGCTTATCATTTGGTAGCAGTAGTTTATTGAATTGTAGGTAGGGAATTGGTTTATGGTAATTATTTTCTGGCACATTAGATCCCAAATTAGACAGCTCCTTAAACTTACATCAGTAGTAGTAGCAGGATTGACTTCCAATGTAAACCTTTTAAAGAACTGTCCAGAGCATTTGCTTGTTTGACTCCCTGGTTGTTACTAATGACATCTTTAAGAACTACAATTTTTTTCTCTCTTTTATTCAAGAGCATAATGATGTAGGGTTCATTCTATTTGTACCTTTAAAACATAAAAATATTACTTTATATTATTAGATATTATTGTTATGTAGGTATTGCATGTATTTCTGCATAGGCTATCTCTGTTTTTCACTTGGTCATAATTTACTTCCTCTTCAAAGCAAATGAAAAGCATGGTTAAGTTTTCACTTTGTTACCAGTGTTTACAAATTAATTAAATGTTTATATTCATTATGGTTCAATGCACTTTATATGTGCATTTACATTATAAAAGACCATTAATATAACATGGCTACCATTACAAACTGAAATTTAAGTGAAAATCTATAGCTTGATGTCTGTTCCTTATATGCAGAATGATATTAAGATGTCCCTGCCTCTCAGGGATATTTTGGGCATGCAGAATGTTTGCTGTCCATGCTTGTGTTGTACTTGCATGCACTACACAGAAGACTGGAAGAAAAAAATATTTCATATATTTGAATAATCATAACTAAACAAAGTTGTTGAAGCATGAAATAAAAAAAAGATAAGTGAAGCAAAGCAAGACAAGACATTTCCTCTTTACATAATTAATATTTCCTATAATTCTTGGTGAATGGTTTAATTGGTAGCTAGTTATTACGTCTCAGGAAGTTGCCATCATAAACCTGTTGTGTAGCTGGTGTGTGATAACTTGTTACCCCCGTCTTACTTATTGTCGTTCCTATATCTGTGTGGTTGAGTTGTTTTGGAAAGCAAAAAAAAAAGCTCAGTGTAATTAGATTGGCTCCTTAGTCTACTCTGACTGGAGGTACTTAAAATGGATTTACGTAATCTCGGTCTTGTTTTTAGACACTTGAGTTTAGATTCTGTTCTGGAATGTCTTGCAAATAACACATACTACTGTGAAGCTGTCTGAACATGGCATTATAAACAGATGCCTTAAGGTCTTAATTCTCAGAAAAGTTGGTTTTGATTGCTTAATTTTATGCAATAAGTTGGCCTCAAACAGTTAGGAGGTATCATTTTTCCTTTTCCTTGAATCTGAACATGTGTTATGCCAATTCTTATCTTGAGAGCTGCTAGATTACTGGATGTTATGAAAAGGGACAGTGAAATTCTATGGTTTTGGGCTGGTACAGTCATCTTAAGCAGAACCTGACAAGAGAGGAAAACTGCCCTCAGTGTGGTGGGGTTTTTTGGTTTTGTTTTTTTTTTCCATCCCATTATTCCCAATTATATGTTTATTTTTTTCTTTTGGTTTAGCACTTGTCATCACTTAAAATATGAATATAGTTAATTAATAACTAATAAAAATTAGTGGCACTAATAAAACAGAGGATCTGTTCACTAAAGGGAACATGTTTCAGAGAGCTGCAATGATTCAGCAGATACCTACTAGAATCTTTTTCTTGATCTTGAGAGATCATGTTTGTCTTACAGATGATGAGTGTATGAACATGGGTTTTGGTTAAAATCTGTCATTAGCTTAGGACTGATTAGCTGTCACAGTGTAATAGGAAAATCATTCCAAAAATGGAATTTGGAATATTGTTGCTTTGGCTATAGTCGATCCCTAAATAAATAGACTTTAAAACCTCAGTTTTACTGACTTGAGGCTGTAATAACTCAAAGGACAAAAGGTGGACTATTTATAATTGAAATATAGAATCTCAAAGAAACCAAGGCAGTACCTAGAAAGGAGCACTTGGGTAATATTAAGAGCTAGTTAAACATTTAATCAGCCAGTGTTATAAAACTGTGTTGAGATAGTTTTCATTAAAATAAAAACAAGTAATATGATGAATTGATGATATTAGTGTGATGAATTGAGCTATTCATACCTGCCTGTGAGATCAGTCTAGACTCTTACTTGATGGCGGATTTGAACAATTCTGTCATTTTGCTGAAGTCCTGATAAGTTGTTCATTTGTTACTACAACTGCTGCAGCAGGAATAAGGTTAGTGCTGTTGAAGAGCTGATTAATGTTAATTCATGCTACACTCTGAGTGATACTCATAACATGATTAAGAAGTACTGCAGTCGATTGCTTGTGCTGTTCATTTAGTTGCTGCCTCTTAGAGTCATCTGTAAAAACAGGGTTACTGCAGATTGGTCTAAGGTTGCTGCTGCAAATGGTGACTTGGCAGCTGTGTGGGGGTCAGTAGTGTGTGGGAACAGGAGAAGTTGGCAGCAGGGGCACCCAGTCACCCCCTGATACCGAGTTAGCAAACAGCAGTTGAGCTCAGCTGTCAGTCTGGAGGTTATCATTCATAGTGTTGAGAGTTGCTTTGGGATCTCAACACTTGTAAGTTTAGATTTTAAGATCATCAGGGTGACCTTGTGAAAATCATACTGGCTAGTTACATCAGTTCAGTTTGTGGAACAGCAGTGGCAACAGAAATGCAATACTCTTAAGTGGATGCAACAAACCATTTAAGATACTTGGTTTTGTTTACGTGTTCAAGTGAAGATTTTGGTTTAGAAGGCAGAATGTTGATTTGGAGGTGGAGAAAATGTATATTCAGCCCTTGGTCCACCTTTTTGAATCCAGGACTGTGTTGGGGCTGGGAGATTGTGCAGCTGCTGCTTTCCCTCTGAGCCTTGGTTCTCTCTGGCTGTGGGTTTCCTGTGCCAGATGCTGCTGCCTGGCAAAGCATGGGGCTGGTGTTCAGGCCACAGAACAGAAGAGAGTTCCAATGCTACTTGAATACAGGAACTGCAGGTGTTTTAATAGAGTGAAGGTGTCTTTCACAGAACATGTAACATTATTTTGTAAGAACCATGCTTGAGTGCCTCTTCCATATTCCAAAGATGACTAGGCCTGGTGTTAAAATGAATGTGAGACTTTTGTTACGCAATTAAAAGTAACTTCAGACTGAGTTTTCCCAAAATGAAGAGTCTTGAACACACTTTTTAGAAGGGTGTAAACCAGTGCCTTCAGGCTTGGCTCTGTCTGTAGCATTGCCATGTGCAGGTAATAGCGTTGCATAGTACTGTGCTTATGTAATAGCAGTTGCACTTAATGAATATTTTGCATCAAAAGTCTGGTTGGCTTTTGTGTTCCAGACATAAAAACCAAATCCAAATGTGGAAGTGTTATTTTATAATAAGCTTCGGGGGGAAGAAGGATGCAATAGAATCATAACATTTAAGCAAGAAATATAATTTTCCTTCTCCATTACATATGAATATGCTAAGTTAACTACAGTTTTTACACTTGAGTATGATTTTTTTCCCTCCTGTGGAGTGCTGCAGACAGATTAGCTTAGTGAAGAGAAAAACATTACTTTCCAACATTAATTTCAGGTTTGGAAAATAAGACTTCTTATATTTTGGCCTATTACTTGAAGATGTCTATTCAAACTGCTTTTAAACTTGGATATCACAGCTTTGCAGCCGAAGATAGGGTGGTATTTGTATACCAGAAGACAGGCTCTGGAATCACATTAGGCAGCAGCTAACCAATTCCAGAAGATTTAAAAAGAGAAAACTAAGTGGATTATAATTTTAAAATGTCATTTTTTGGATTTTGAAAGTAATGCAGATGAGCTTGTTAGGCCTGTCGCTTTGAGATAAAAGCCTCTCATTGTCAAAAACTCTTTTGACAGATTAGTACTGTCCTTTAAAAAAAAAAAAAAGAAACCAAATGGCATGCTTCCCCTGTCCTTAAGAGCAGACTGGATTTGTCAGAAGCAGACATTTAACAGGTAACATGACATCATCTACATCTTCTTGGGGCATCAGCTGCTTGGACCAGGGTATATCAATTACATTGGTGTTCTTTTGAGATGATGCAAAGGCTTGTATCCTCAAAATATGAAAGCTGGGAGTTCTCTGAGGATATTTTTGTATTTGGACGAGCAAGTCCAAGTGTAGGTAGGTGACTGGATTTGATGACTGTGGAGATGACCTACTCCTAAATGTACATGGTGAATGTGGACTTTAGACATCGTGTCAGCAAGAAGTGTGTTGTAGCTGCTGTGCAAAATCAGGAAAAGATTATGAGCAAGTGTGTAGAAACAGAAAAGGTTGTTAGATACACCAGATAAAAAGATTTTGTATCAGAAACGAAAAGATACACATCTGCCCAATTCAGGTGAATATTGATAAAGTATCAGACAACTTGATATCACCTCTTTATCAAGTTAAATATTTCTTACGAGTAATCTGCACTTCCTGAAAACTGAGAAACTTGCTTTCACCCTGGAGAACCATTTGTTTGTACATATCGTGCTTTTATTACTTCCTATTTTAATGACAATTCTTAATAACACAGACAGAAGGCTCCTGAGGATAGCTTTGTTTCAGGCAACATCCCACACACATGCTTGCAACTTCCAAATGTTCTTTTTCCTTAGAAAACCTAAGATACACATGCATTTACACAATCACAGAACAAAGGCATTTAAGTTTACTGCTTACTTGCCTGAAACTTTTCTTAATCATTATGTGGTTGGTAACTTTGGGGAATGGGGCAAAGAGCAAGAGTGACAGTGTGCCAAGCTGTCGTGTTCTGCCTTGCCAGCTTAAGGCAGGTGGGTTTTGGGATGTGAGACATGGCTTCAGTGAGGCTCAGAAGCTAATTTTCCTTTTAGATGTGACCCTCTCTTAGATGGAAGACTTGTCTGCCTTAATCATACATGCAGTAGAGGCAGAGTGATGCACACACTACTTATACTGATATTATGTATAACTAAGAAGCACAGTTAAATAATTTCAGGCAGGAATATTTATGTAGTTTCTTTTGCTTTTTTGGAGCCAGATTTTTTGTTCCCCTGGCCCATCATTCTGTAAGTCTTCTAAACTGCAGCTTTTTTGAACTTACTTGTTACGGTTGGATAAGATTTCCTTCCTATTCTGTTCTGAGTGAGGACTTACCTGCAGTGTTTGGAATTATCTAAGTATTATTTAAATGTAAGTCTTCATGAGGTGGCAAAGCTTCTGAATATAACTCAGAAGACGCAGGAATGTTAGTACCATTTCCTGGAGAGAGCAGCTAGCTAGAATAAGTACTGGCATCCTTGGTTTTAGACTTTCATGTCTGTCATTTAATCAGCAGCATCTTTACCTTCTGTAAGAGGCTCTGTGCAGCCTTTTTAGTGACGAAGGTAGCACTGCAGTGTGTACACGTTTGTGTGTATATGTAACAATAAATAAAGTTTAAGTTCTAGTTTACCTCCTAAATATTTTGCCAATATATTAATTTTTTAAGTTAAATCTATTGTAAGTCATAGAATAATTTGCATTTATTGAATCAAGCATCATAGAGACAACAGTTGGAAGAAAGTTATTCTATGGCTAAAAATACTAGGTATTAATAGACCTATCATTTTGTCAAAGGAATTTTAAACTCAGTGATGTTCTTGAATGTTCATTGAAGAATACTTTTCCTAAACACTAAAATTTTTTATGAATACATGTTCTCCCAGATTTGAGAGCCCTAATCATGTACTGCTGAACATTTCTGCAGGCATCAGTAATGGCTCCCTAATAAACATCGTAGTTGAAAAATCATACTGGTTTGTCAGGAACAGCAGAAAAAAGAATCCTTAAAGAAACGGGATAGGTGGAAAGAAAAAGTGTTGTAATGGTGAAGGCATTTGGAATGAGGAGATTATAGCAGGAAGTGATATGGTGTGTGTTCTTCAACTTGTCTTTGTGTATTCTTTGACTTGTCTCGTGCTTGAGCTGTGTGAGTGCTTCATGGGAAAGCTGATGGATAGTGCAGCTGTCAAGGTGGTGTGCTGTCAAATCAAGCTGAAGTGTATGGAACTGTTCTGAGAAAAGCAAGTACAATCATCAATGTCTTTTCCTTCTATTTGGATGGATTGGTCTTTTTTTTCAGAATTGGATGGTTATTTCTTTCAATGATGGCCATGTAAAATGTAAGATGTGACATGCAAAGTTGGATTGTTTTTTAACTGTTGATCCATGAGTGAACATGACTGTATTTTCAAGGTTTCTTATTCCAGGGCAGAGATATTTCTGTATTTAGAGTTATGAAATTTTGTAAGTCCTTAATCCCATTTATTTCCTGTCGTACTCATTAATCCTCAGTGGAAACCATTGTAATTTATCTTTTTGCTTCTGCAGTCATGGAATTTGCTCAGCCCCATGCAGGATCTTGCAATACGTGTATACTTTGTTGCATGTCACTTTAGAAGCTAAAGCAACACATGGGTGGAAGAGCATTTTGGATACAAGACAAAAGACCTTTTGGGAAGCCCTTTTATTTTAAACCTTTTGCATTGAAACAGATTGAAGTTTGTAAATATTTTGTCTCTTGCCTACAAAGAAGGTATGGATAGGTGAGAACTTAGTAATCATTATGTCTTATTTAATGGGGACTTAAATTTGATGCGGGTTTGATCATTGGCTGGCATAAGCATTTAAGTGCTGTTGCAGCTTTGGGAAACTTAATTTTTAACTCCTGAGCCAGAAATAGTCCAGAATACACAATCATATACTATATCTTTATGTATTATTGCAGTAGATTGAAATATACCCTCCAGCAACACTTGCATTTCTTGTATCACTTACCTTGTAGAAATTTTGAGAGTAGCATAACTTATACAGAACATGTTAGACCATAGTACTGTGTAGTTTGCAGGCTGCAGTCCAAATGAGTGGGAGTTGGAACTGTCTGATAAATAAGAAACATAATTTTCTATTAACATATCTCTTTTGCTGGATAACATTGCATACTATTGTAAAGGCCAGCAAAGCATGTAACACTTCAGTGATTTTGACAGGACAAATATGTAAAAATATTGGTGACTGAACATTTTCAGTTTGCATTGGAGAGAATTTTTTTGGATTTTTTAAATAAAGTCGCATAGTACATGATAGTACACAAACTTGCAGAGCTTCTGTTAAATTTCAGAGCAAGATAAAGATTAAATAAATATAATAATGAAGTGATAAATAAACTCTTGAACATAAGAAAAAAAGAAAGAAAGAACGAACCTGTGGAGAAACTGCAAGGTTTGGATGGCAAGCTAAGTAAGATTTACACAATTCCTTCAAGCATTGTTAAATCAAGACCATCAGAATAGGGCAGTAGATTGGGTTTGGTTTTTTTGTGTATGTAATTCTTTTTCCTGGTGAAACAAGTGGAAAGGTGCTTTACTGGAATCTGAGAAGATTGGTTTTTGGAGTGATTGGTATTGCTCAGCAGATTTCAGAAGGTAGTGTGTTCTGTAGCGAGAACTTGTCTTCTGGGTTTATTTATTTCATATAAAATTTTTACTATAAAAATTGATGTATAGCCACCATTTGGCTTGCATTTTTCCTTGGGTGATAGTAGCTGCCCTTTTGTTTGCCGTTGTGAGGGTTCTGTTAAGGAAAATTGGATTGTTTATTGTACGTGTTCCAAATAGTGATGTTCTGTAGCTTACTAAAGAGAGTGGCTTTTAAAATGTATCTAAAAGTGATGGAATAGAAGCCTTTTGCTCAAAATATTGCACGAGACTTTTTCTATGCAGTGCAAGAGGAGATGCACTAGGATAGGCAAGCAAACATAGCAATGTAATAATGATGTATGTTGTTATTATTTTACTTGATGTAACTATACTTTTTCTGCAGACAGTTCTCCCATAGGCTGTGTGGTTGTAAATCCACCTTTCAGTGAACAGATGAATTCATTGGTACCTTCTGCAGACAAGAAGGCATGGACCAGGCCTGGGCTGCATTGGTTTGCAGAGGATTTAATATTTTGTCTTTGGAGGTTAGGTAGTAGAATTTAGGTTTACATACCTTGAATACCTTTGATACCAGCTTCCTCAGCTCTTTTGCTTTGACTGAACAGAGCTGCTGTAGGGCATGCTTATAGATGGATTTTTTTCCCTGAGTAAATTGATAAATATATTGGTTTTAATTTTCCAAAATCCTTGAGTTGTCTCTATCTTAAGCCAGTCAAAACTTCTATATAGCTGTCTACCTGAAATACTTATTTTAAAAGTGCAGGGAATAAGGGATGGCCATTTTAATGTTATTTCCTGGAAATGGAAAGATGACTATATGTATTTAAACATTAAGCATGTCTGCTCTTAAGCTATCCATTACAAGATTAGCTTTCAGTGGCTATGAAAATTAAATAATAGTTTATCTGATTACCTACAGGTTGAATTCTCTTGTGGGGTTTTTTTTGGTGCAGTTATATTAAAAGTACAGTAGAGATTTCTGATTAAAATTAGGCAGTCCCCTGCAGCTTACTTGGAGAAAGAATGTGAGTGTAACAGGATATTCAAGGCAAGGGATAAGGAGGCAGTGGTATTTTTGGGATGTTTATACCTACTTCAAGCAGCTTGAAATGAAGGGGAAAGCACTTTGCATAATGGATGATATGAGATTAGCCAGGTTATTTCAAACATTCAATTATGATTCTTTGCCAGTAAATTGTGGGTACTTTTGAAGTGATTTGGTGGATGAAAGGAAGACGAACTATGCTCGTTTTGCAATTTTAAGAAACCAAAGGTTGATTGTAACTAAAAGAACCTAGGATTAAGTTTCGAGGAAGATAATAGTACTGACGTGTGCAAATGTCTCAAAAATTATGGGAAGAACTCTGTGAAGCAGGTGACAGAGAAAAATGATAGAGAGTTTATTCAGTGACGAGGGAAAAAAAGGGATGGAAATTGAGAAATTATGAAAAGAAAAAGCTTAGTCTAATGTACCTACTCTCATAGGTGTTTAGGGCCATGATAGCTTGAAGTGAAGGAGAAAGAGCTTGAAGGAAGCACTGCATGGAAATCAGAAGCACGGAAGAGAGTCATTAAAAAAAAAGTTTAAAAAATGTGTATTTGAAACTGAATCTTAACTCATCTCACCTCCTGGTTCCAGAAAGGAAGCAATAAAACCAAAACTAAGAAGCATTTGTGAAAAGAACCTTGTCTCTTGCATTCAGATGAAATGTTAGGTTTTCTGAAGTCATCGCAAGAGGGACTGTGCAGGGACTGGAAGGAAATTTTACAGTGAAAATGTATCCAGTAGCTGCCCACCAGTGACTCAGTGTCAGAACAAGCACTGGCTCACATCACATCTCCCGGCAGCCTCTGTTGTCTCCTTGTGAACACTCCACTGATCTTTTGGATCCTGATGGACTTTAACAGTTTAGGGAGCAGGGTGTTTGTGTAATACACATGTAATTGGTTGCTACTTGGTGTCACGTTAATCCCGGAGTTACAGAACTTTTCATCTTGTCTGGAGTAGGTGATACTGGATACTGTATAAAACCTGGCTGAAGTTCTTCGCATAATTTCTTTGGGGATCAGTTTTACTGAGGGAAGCATCTCCTGCAGTGGCGACTGTCTCAAGATTGCTGCAGCTGCGGCTCCTGAGCCTGGGTAGGCTTGTGCAGAGCTGGGAAGGGACACTCTCACCTGGACTGAGTGATGCAGGAAAGGCTGCATTAGCTTTCTCGTCTGTTCAGTCTGGAGGCACATGTAGTCCTGATACTAACTCAAGGATAAGCAGGGAGGAATTAGCATTTTAAAAAATAATTTCAAGACCTACATATTTTAATGTGTCTCTCGCCAACAGTATTATTATCCTGTATTTCTCTTAGTGTATCATTTCCTTAAACTCAGCATAAATGAAAGTTGTAATGTTCAAGAGAGGTTGATAATGTGAGAACATGAGTTTAAATGGGTGTGTTTTATTCTGATCTACTCATAAGTATACAGGAAATGATATCATTGCATTTAATGAGTAAACTTGATTTAGTGGATAGTTAAACAGCAGAGTGTGTATGCTTAAGAGAATTGTCCTGTAATGGTTTTAAATTGCTTTTAATTTTTTAAAAGTTTTTGTTTTCTTGGAGAAACACAGGTCTCCTGGGTTTAAATGCTAAACTGATAGGGTTTAAATGCTAAAGATAAAAGATTTCAGTATAGTTAGAAATTTAGAAATAAAATTTCAATGCTTCCTTTGGACTCAAGCATATTGAACATAGTATGTGCCATTGGTCCTTTAATTTCATTTATGAACTAAGTTTCAGGTAGACAATTCTATGATAATCTTGTCTGCCTGTGAAAGGAACTTTGTTAAAATGTAAAAAGATTAAAAAGGCAGATATCCTGGTTAGAGTCTGTTATAGACCATGCCTACTTTTTTCCTACTGCTCAACACTCATTTAAAAATTGATTTAATCTTTGAAACTCTTCTTTGTTTAAATTTTGCATTCCCCACCAGATCAAGTTACAGTCTAAGCTCAGGTTCTTTTTTGCAGGAACAACATCAGCAATGGAGGCTCTGAAATAAATAGAGAAGTTAAGATGTATAATGTATTTTAATTGAATAGGAATGAAAATTGCCTGTAAATGTGCGCCTTTTTAGGGACCTCTTGGTTCCCAAGTGTAAAATTACTTCTTTGGGATTTCAATTATAGGAGAAATAGGGCCATGTGGGATGGATTGGCAGTGGTGATACGCAACTATAAGTCAGGAAGTAAATGTCAGTAGGTGACTGGAGTGGGAATGGAGTAATCACCCTATAGAAAATAATATTCCAGCGATTCAGATATATCAATTTGTTAGTTAATTAGTGGATGAAATCTACTTTTTTCATAACTCACATTGCTTATATGTAGTACACTTAAATAGTACATATTCACTCAATTAAAAAGCAATTTTGTATGACAAACAGTAGCTTTTACAGGACAACCCTATTGCACAGAGACTATTTGTTAGATATGACATAAGTGCTAACCAGGGCTGACAAGGTTCTTTAATTAACAGTGCCATACTGTTCATCAAACATAACCTGCATGTCCACTGAAAGATAAGCTGAACTGTGAACTTTATTCGACTGTCTGTATTGCCTAGGTCTTCATTACCTAACTTCATTATAGAAGCTTAGATGTTTCACTTAGATTAGACATACAATATTAGGTGTCCTAATCTTGGACTATATCCCGTATTGAATACCTGAGATGACTGTACAGTTCTCCTGAAGGAGGTGGGGAAAGTGTGCTTGTCTAAGACTATGCATGTACCTTCAGCTGGTGTTTTAATGATGTAAAAGGATCTGTTTTGCTGGTAAAATTGAAGGTGGGAAGAGCAGTGTGTGAGCTTGTCACTTGTTTTTACTGCCTTGCCGGGAAATTTTATCTGGGTGTCTAAAAACTTAAGTTGGAACTTACTGAGTGTATTTTTCTGAGTGCTGTAGAGTACAAGTAAAAGGCAACCTTCAGCAAACTTCATGCAGTAATGGTTGCAACGCCTTTGTCTTCACTTTGAAGTGATGGCAAGCCCAGTGAGGTGGCCTGACTATACTTGAGGCTCAAAGCACTATGTTTAGGAAAAGCAGTGCTTAGTGTGCCTGGCACTGTTTTTGTCAGAAAGATGAAAAAGAGCATGGGACTGTATTCTGCTAGTCATGGACTCCAGATTCTCCCTGCTGGGAGAGCTGAGGCTGAGTGCTGAGGCAGAGCTTCTGTGTTAATAGGTTTGTCTGTGAAGGAGGCTGACAGTGCAGGCATACCTGACAGAAATAGGAGACATATCCTTGGATTCTGAAAAATTTTGTTGCAAAAATTCATGTTACTCATATTGCTTATGTATTTTCATCTGGATATCATAAGTTTTCTCTTGACAGTTTTTCTAACCTATAAATATTGCTTTGTATTTCCACACTGATGCTGTTTTCCAACCAAGATATGTCCTTTTCAGTAATCAAATATTTCTATTGGATACATAAAACATTGTGACCATCCAGGCGGCAAAACGTTATTGTAGAGTAATCTTATTTATTTATAAAGTCACCTAAATTTTGGAAGTTGGCATTGAAAGAGGGGAGACAAGTAGTTTTACTCTGAGGATATAAAATGTGATTGAATCTCCCTCTATTTCCAGGTACTGCCGTTGGAAAACAGAATGAAGGACACCACACGTTTCCCCCAGGCATTGAACATTGGGATGGGAATAGTCATGACATTGTACATCTCACTGGCCACCCTGGGGTATCTGTGCTTTGGGGATGAAGTCAAAGGCAGCATAACTTTAAACCTGCCACAAGATAAGTGGTAAGTGCCTCTGTGATTTAAAGCAGTAACCTAGAAGGAAGAAATGTTGCAAAGGTTGTTCCATGCCTCGGTGCCATCAGGGTGCTCAGACTTTTAATATATCTGCAATAGAGCTGTGGTCCTAGCTGGTAATTTCTTGCATATTAAAAGGACTTGCATGTGGAGACTGATCAATGATATTATACATTATTCCATCTCTAGCAGGAGCTAGTTTCAGGACTGTTGAAAGAGGGACTATGCAGTTTGCAACAAGCTGTTGCGCAATTCTGAAACCAGCTGCTTTTACCTTGGATATCCTGGTTATATGTGTCCTTTTTAGTGTAATCACTGAGTTTGGCAGGTGAACAAATGGAATAGAAGACATCAAAGCTGAGTAGGTTTGTAGTTCTAGTGCAAGTCCATGGATAATGTATAATAATGACTTCCTATCAGGAAAATGAAGCTTATGTTTACAGTGTCTTGAGGATGCTACAATATTTATTTAGCTTTTATTTTTTTATGCTATGAGAGCTGCACATGTCATATGCTGAAGATGCACTGAAGACTCAACTGCGTATTGTTAGTTTTGTATCTGTCTGGATGGATAGATACTCTAACTATTAATTGAAATATAATTATTTTTTATACTTTCATTTATATATATATATATTTTATACAGTACTTTTGTCTGATGGGCCTAGAATTAGGTATATCAGCTGTGCACAAGTGCTAAAACTGAAACGTATTTTAATGTTTTCATTCTGATCAAATAATGTCTTACAAGTTATATACTTGCATCTACTTGTTCAATGTCTGTTTTAGTAGCTTATTAAAGTAGTGAAATCTCAAATTATGAGAAAAAAACCCCGTGCTTTGATGAACTGAATGCTGACTTTTTTATTCTTTGAAAAAGAGGAGAACACATGTAAAGAATGTTCTTAATTTTTAAGTGTTACTTTTTCACTCTCCTGTCTTCCTATTCATTCCTTGGAGTCAATGTGAACTATGCATTTTTAATCTTCTTAAGTTTTGTTTAGCTGCCAGACTGATGCCAATGTTTAATACATGAAAGTATAAAAAATGTGTCTTGAAGTATGAGTGTTTTTTTAATTGCTAGAATTTTCATCTATTTCTTATTGCTTGTCTGCTTGTTTTGTTTATATACTGCTGTTTTAACAACGGAGATTTGGGCCTCAATGTTTCTTAATTTTATGGGATTTTCTCTTTCTTTCCTTTCTTTCCTTTCTTTCCTTTCTTTCCTTTCTTTCCTTTCTTTCCTTTCTTTCCTTTCTTTCCTTTCTTTCCTTTCTTTCCTTTCTTTCCTTTCTTTCCTTTCTTTCCTTTCTTTCCTTTCTTTCCTTTCTTTCCTTTCTTTCCTTTCTATTTTTCCTGTGGTTCTGATTCTTGGGGATATTGATCATTGTATATATTTATATCCTTTCATTGTACATACATACACAAGAAGTTCAGCAAGCCCAAGTGCAAGGTAGAACAATCCTAGGCACAGGTACAGGCTGGACAGAGAGTGGATTGAGAGCAGCTCTGGAGACAAAGTCTTGGGGCTGTAGGTGGATGAAAAGCTCAACATTACCCAGTAATGTGCACTCACAGCCCAGAAGGCTAGTCCTGTTCTGGGCTGCATCCAAAGCAGTGTGGGCAGCAGGGCGAGGGACGGGATTCTGCCCCTCTGCTCTGCTCTAGTGAGACCCCACCGCAGTGCTGCATCCAGCTCTGGAACCCCCAACACAAGAAAGATGTTGACCAGTTGGAACAAGTCCACTGTAGAACCTAAAATGATCAGAGGGCTGGAACACCTCTCTTATGATGGGCTGAGGAAGCTGGGGGCTTTTCAGCCTGGAGGAGCAAAGGCATTGGGAAGACCTTACAGCACCCTCCAGTACTTAAAGGAGGCTTGCAAGAAAGCTGGAGAGGGACTTTTCACAGGGGCATGTAGTGATAGGACAAGGGAGAATGCCCTTAAGTTAAAGGAGGGCAGGTTTAGATTAGAAAATAGAAAGAAATTCTTTATTGTAAGGGTGGTGAGGCACTGGTACAATTTGCCCAGAGAGGTTGTGAAGTCACCATCCCTGGAAATGTTGAAGATTAGACTGAATGGGGTTCTGAATAACCTGATCTAGTGAAAGGTCCTACCCATGTCAGGAGGGATGGAACTGGATGATCTTTGAGGTTTCTTTCAACCCAAACCATTCTATGCAATTGAAAAAAAAACTCAGAAGTCTTCAAATGTGTACTGTATCCGTTCTGTCTGTGTGATGCAGCTGAAAGGAAAAATACTTCTAATATTACATGACAGTGCTTGTTGTTTATAAGATTAGTGAAAAGCTTATTTTAAATGGTAGCTTTAGGTTTATTTGTGCCTAAAGAGAAGTGCTCTTAAAAAACAAGGAGTGAGAGGAATGTGGAATAAGCTAAGGTTGCTACTCACTGTTGCTTTTTATTGTGCTCATGCAAGCAACAGAACAGACTTTATTCTGCATCCCTGCTGTCTAACAGAGCTGTTCACATACAAGTTTTCAAACAGCTCTTGGCTACAGTGCAGATGTGATGATGATAATATTTGTCCTGATGGGGTTGCAAGCCTAATGCAAAGAAACAGATAATAAAAGAGATGGAAACTGGTGCTCTATAGGGTTGGGAATTGGCATTATGAGTGTAATAACCTCAAAGCTACTCAGGGCACATATCTACAGTTAAGAAAGTCATCTGTTTTTGTCTTACTCTGGATTGTACCCCAGAGCACCAAACAAAATTGGGAGAAGCAGCTCAGTGGTGCACTCAGGGATTGTGATGTATGATGCTGTTGCTGTGCAGGACTGTGGGTCTGCCTGATACAGTACTGAGGGACAAATGGTTGCAATTAAATGGACTAGCTAAACAAATTTCTAGTGAACCATAGGACAGTATTTTGCTATTTGGTTCTCACATAAAAAGACAGTAAGTTGCCAGTTTGAACTAGAGAAATGCAAGGAGAAGAGGAATTTTTTTATAAGAAGGTAGTCCTGCAAAAAAGCCTGGAATGTATCTAAGCAGTGAGACTTGGCTTATGTGTTTAATTCCAGCTGGACAACCCCTGTCTTAAAAATAAGCCTTTCCCGATAAAGAAAATTAAATTAAAATTCTTCTGCTTTCTGAGTTTTATTTGATGTCCTCACGGATGAATTGACTGGAAGGCATATACAGGCCCTAGACTCAAGTTTAATTTAAATAGAGGACTGCTGATATTCTTAAAAAATTCCTGCTAGATTGGTGCTTTTGGATAAATGACTTGGTGAAGTTCTACTTTAGATGGTGTTTGAAAGTACAAATTGTCACTCAGCATAATATATTATTTAGAATATGTTGAAAATGGACTTAAAGAGTAGTTTTCAGTATTTACAGATGTAAATTATAGAAAATTCTGCTTTAGTACTTGGTAGTGTCCTTGGTTTGGGTCTCATAGAATCATAAAATGATTTGGGTTGGAGAGGACCTTTAGAGATCATCTGTTCTGATCCCTGTGCTGTGATCAGAGAAATGTTTCACAAGACCAGGTTGCTCCAAGCTCCATCTGACCTGGCCGTGAACACTTCCAGGGATGGGGCATCCACAGCTTCGCTACCCTCATTGTAAAAAATTTCTTCTTAGTTGGGTTCTTCTCTTCTTGAGGCTGAAATAGCAGGGTTCTTTCCACCATCTGTTCTTTGGTAAGATACAAGTGACAGTCTTTGTGCAACAGTTCCTTTACTGTGACTCCCAAAGGCTAATGACTATACAAACGTTACAGTATATTGAAGTTTGACAAGACTTCACATGGGACTAGTTCAAGTGAAAGCTTAGCGTAATTATTGCCCTGTTTGGTCTAGCTGTGTTTTTCTGCACGTTCTGTTAGACTACTTGCCAATGCTTCTACCCTTAAACTAGGTATGATGAAATCTAAAATGTAGAATTGAAGAGGTTTAGCACATATGAATGATTTAGATTTTTATTAAAAGGTAGCCTAAGGAGCCATCTTTTTCTGATTGGAATATAATATTAAATTACTAGTAAAGTCACCTCAGTAATATAAAAATTATTTTTTAATTTGGTCAGTTTTAATCCTCATAGAGCTGTAGAAAAAGTAGTGTAATGGAGACACTTACTTTGAACTACTGTGTGTTTAAAGCTTTGAATCCTGTTTTTGAGTAAATTTTAGAAATTATTTTTATAAAGGCTTGGAGTAGTCTGAAGCCTGAGTATTAGAGGTGAATTGTGGGTAGCTGGTCAGCTAAAATTTAACCAGCTAAAATCTGTCTGAGCTTCTGGAGTAAGGACAGCCATGCAGAGTTCTTGTTCCCTCTAAATTTCTAAAAGCTGCTCAGCAGTCAAAAAGATGTGTACCACAAAAGCAGCAGCTTCTAAACAAGCTACACCATGTCAACATTTAAATTGATGTAATAGTTTTTCTGTCCATTTGAATGTGCCTTTGGAGCTTCCTTGAGTAGTGTACTATCATGGTCAAACCTTTCGTACAGATAATTTAGGACCTATTAGTCAAAATGTATTTTTAGTTGAAGCTTATTTTTCTTTTCTTCCTCACAGCATAGAATCATAGAAAGTGTGATGGAAAAGAGCTGAGCTGTACAGATACGATTTTTGCCATGCTGTGCCATTTGGCCACAGGATAAGGGGCCAAAAGCAGTCCTGGCTGGATTTTATTTGCTAATGCAAATACAGACTGTGATACTCAAAGAGAGAACACTTTGAGTGACCCCTGCCAGGCTTTGAGAGATACAGACATCAAGGTCCAATTTGTTCTTCCCCTTCTCTTTCTGTTGTTTTTTATTTTCTTATGCATGTTGCCTTTGCTTCAGTTGAACATATGTTTAATAAGGGCTGAAGCAAACCCCATCGTTTTCAATGCTTTGATTTGCTTGGCATCATCTTCTGTTAAAACAGGTTGTTTATGAGAAATACTCATTTTCTCATTTGTGAGCGTTAAACACCCCATGGCAAATGAACCAAATCCTTACCCAAAGTTTTGATAATGTCCTTAGAAAGAAAATCATACAAAGAGGCTCATAATTTCTGTCAGTTGGCTGACAGTTGCAATCAGACCTGTGACAAATGCTTGTAATTTATGCAGCATGAATTAAAAATATATCTAAATATAAAACTGTTGGAGTCATGGATAATGCTTTGTCACTTGTTTACTCATCCACAAGTAACAGTGGTAAGGGTGTCTGTACTTCATGTTTATTGGAAGATTTACTCTAGTGGGCTTATCTTCTGCAATTTCTTAGGCAGAAATGCTGTATTTGTGTTTGCTGGGGGAAAATATTTTTCATATATATATATATATATACACATATACATGTATAGAGCCTTAGTGCCATTAGCAAGCTAATTGTTATGTAGAGTTTGCAACTTACATGAATGTGTGTAAATGTTTTCAACAGGTTGTATCAGTCTGTAAAAATTCTGTACTCCTTTGGGATTTTTGTGACCTATTCGATTCAGTTCTACGTCCCTGCAGAGATTCTCATTCCAGTTGTCACCTCCAGAGTGAGGCAGAAGTGGAAGTTACTCAGTGAGCTTGTGATGAGAGCACTATTAGTCTGCTCAACCTGTAAGTATGTGCAGGACTCCCATAAAAAACTTGCTATTCCATTTTGTTTGGACCTGCTTATTTAAATATATGTTTTGTTGTTTACTTTTCCAGAGGTTAGCAAACCTGAAATTTTGTTTCAGCAATTCATTATGTTTTGACTTTTATGAACAAGCGAAAGTAATGTTGTATTTTAACCACATTTCTTTTAGCAGGTATGACCAATTATTTGACAACCATATCTTTGGCAGTAATACTCTAAAGCTCCCAACTGGAAAATAAACCTTTTTCAAATAAAAATTTTTAAGTGAGACACATTGCTGATACTTGTCAGTGTTTATCTATGTGATCTTCAGTACGTGCTTGTCATGAAGAAACCGTTTCTCTGTTTTGTTGATATGAGGATTAAGCCTACAGGTGTGCTGGTCTGTGTCCATAAAGTAGCACTGACAAACATGGATGCCCGGTCACAGAGTTCATGAAGTGCCGCTTATTTTAGGTGATAATACTCCAAAGTAATTTTGCATCTCTGCCTTCACTGCTGGCTACTCCTGTTGTTTTTCTCACTTCTCCCTTCATCTTCCCATTCCCTCCCACTGTGTCCCTGCTTTCTCACAGCTAGTTGAGATCTAGGTACTAGTAGGAGTCAGCAGAGCTGACATTGAATGGTGTGGTCTCATCTAGGAATCAATACTCCTGAGGGTAATGAACTGTGGGGGAGGTTTAGCTTTGCCTTTACAGCTCCCAGCCAAAGTGCTCAATAACTTAGGAACCTTTTCTCAAAGAAGTTATAAAAAGTTTGTTTCTAGTACAAAGCTGGCTTCTTGACCATTTGTATTGAAATGAGGTGTTAGTACCTTAAAAACAATCAAAACTGCTAAACAAGCCAAAAAATGCTAAAACATTTTTTAGGGGAAAGTATTAACGAAAGAGAAGATGTTTGGTTTATTGTCTCCATTCTCTTGATGAATGCAGTAGCCAATGTGCTGAATGACACCTAAGGATTGTTGTCAAAGAAAACTTTAACATCCAGTGAGAACTTCTTAAGGTCAAGCCTGTTGAGAAAAACAGTTTAATGTCAGTGCAATTTAATTACTACAGTAAGCAAAGGGAAATACCATCAATCTAATAACTTGCTGCTCTGAAAAGACATCCTCTTTGTGAAATTGAAAAGAAAAGGAAATCCAAACTTTTATTGAGTGATGAAGTACATATTTCCTGCAGCATCATATAGCCTGTGTTCTATCTACTTCAAGTGATCATGGTGTTAAGATTTTAAGACTGAGCATAGATGACTAGCTTTTGTAATACCTGAGAGACATCTAGATCAAAAAGCTTCAAGATTCAAAATGCTTTTTAGTGTCTCTCCAGGACACCAAAAGGTCACCAGTAAGATCTCCAGTCCTAACCATTGTTGTCATGAGGCCCTCAACTTCTGCTCACTCTCTGTTGCCCTTTATGTGCCCCTTATCACCAGCCCTGCTAATGATATCATAAAAGATTTGAAAACCAAAAAGACTTGTATATCCAAACTGTTACTTACAGCCAAAGTCTTCAAGGGTTTATAGGTGAAAGATATTTTCATGTAGGTGTCTGATGAGAAGAGTCAGTGGTGAAGAGGCTTAAAGGCACATTTCCCTGATTGACTTGGGAAAATTATAAATGACTTCATGATATTCAGCCATAGGGTCTTTTCTTAATTTTATCATTAACCTTTATAATTTCTGGGTAGTCTGAAAAAGGAAAACTGGGAAACAATCTCCAAGAAAAGAAAGTAGAAAAAGAAAGGAAATTAGCTATATCTATGTGAAGATACATGTATGCAAAAGATATAGCCATATATATGAGGATGTAAAATTAGAATGCTGTATCTTCATGTCTTTGAAAAGAATGTGTATGGTAAAATTGTACCTAGTTTATGCTATAGAAACTTACCTGTGGTATGAATCTCTAAAATGGAGCTGCTGAAGTGTTACAGGTGTTGCTGGGATATTTGAGGATATTAAATTGCTTGCTGCAAGGCACAAAAAAGTATCATTATAAGTTTGCTCTTAAAGGTTTGATATTTGCCGAGCTGTTGTGTGATATGTTGTATTATCATAATGGCATTTCAGGTTTTTCCATGTGGTTTCTACAAATCGTGTGCTTGCAGTATCTGTAATACTTTTTCACCAACAATTGTGTAAGCTCCCATGCTTACAGTCATCTTTTGTTTATCATTTTTCATTGAAGCACTGGTTTTAAACAGAATTAATTTGAATAGCTTCACTTTTCACATAGCTGCACTTTGTCTAACTGCAGAACATAGTTCCTAAAATGATTCAGAAAGTGTTTCTTTAATGGAAAGTAAAAATCCAAAACCTTTTAAATTGAATTTTAGAAGTTAAATGGTTTTGATATTAGTGATGGAATATGTTGTAATGTCTGGACCACTCAGAGGTCATACACTGATTAAAGGGAATCTGCTTGCTTGAAAATAATTCTTTGAGAAGAGAAACTTCAGCTGTGTTGCTAGTAACACATTCGGTTTTTAAGAGAAGACATGAAAAATCACTTATTATAATTCTTGGGACTTCTGCATTACTCAAAAATTATGTCATTGTTTTATTGTTGGAGTATATGAGAAACAAACAGACCCAGGAATCTTTTTTTTTTCCTTTTTTTTTTTTTTCCTGGTCTCGTAAGGTTTGTTTTAAGTAAGGACTTGACAAATGACTGGAGATGTAACATGCACCCAGAAGCCTTCTGTGTTGCCTGGGGCTTTTCGTTACTGACTTGCTCACTTTCAGACATTTAGCAATGCAGGAGAATCATCACAAGTATCTTTTGCATTTTTAGATTTCCATATTCTGCTTCTTCTGCTTTTTCCTATTTCATTTGCAAGAGACAAATGTCTCTTCATCTTTGCTTGGATTTCATTGTATATGGTGTAACAAGTTGAAAGATCCCACCATGCTTCATAAATTCTGACACTAAGCCATTGTTTTACAAACTCAGATGAGCACTTTGTGCACTGAATGTAGGGCTGTGCTAGGCTTATGTTAAAAGTCCACCCTGGAGCTGGAGACTGGTTTTGGTGGATGATGATAGCAGCTGGGAGCTGGATGTCTAGCTCGCTAGGCAGAAATAGGATTAAAAGTTGGACTAAGCATCACTGTGGTGGGCAAAGTTAGAAACTAGGAACACACACAAATAGAAAGAATAGGACAAGAGCTCCCATGGGATCTGGAAAGCGCTAGGACAGATATGCAGGTGCAGTTTTGTGTGGATATTGCCTTGCTGTTTGTGGTATTTGGATGTCAGATAACCTCAGTGCTTTGAAATATTTGTCAGGGTGGAATTTTTATAATGTTGGAAGTATTTACCCCGATTTTACACCTTTAAAACACGTCACAAAAACAGTTTGGATCTGTATTTGCTGCATCTTCTTGGGAGAAGATTGGGCATCATGCCCATGGTTCAGCCCTTAGCCAAGGCTGTTATGTGATAGAATTGTGTCTCTGGCACATTGGGATTAAGTGTGAAGCTTTCTTAGTTTACTCCTGAAGGAACTGGACCATCCTGGATGAATTTTTAAAAGATTATTTAATATTGTTACGTAGAAAGCTGTAAGTTTTATCTTTCCAGAAGTCAGTTTGTCTGGGAGAACAAGAAAAAACCCCTTTTTACTCAAATCAGTTCTGTTATGCCCATTGCTTGAAATAAACTGCTGTTACATCATGAGCGTTCTTTGCTCTCTCTTGGTTACTTGTTACTGAGATCATGGTGATTCTGGGAGGGGAGAATTTGGAGAGGTTTTGTTCAACTTAAGCAATTAATTCTCCTGTGTTAACAGCTTCAAAATATGCTGAGAACTTGGAATTTGAGAGATCTGCCAAGCTTTACTCAGTGTTGATGCTAAATGGAATGAAACATCTTCACTTCTACGGATGCCTCACAGTAAAAACTGTGGTTAAAAAATTTAGGATGGGGCAAGAATATAAGTTTCCAGTAGAATGAAAATGTAAATATCTCAGTGTCTAGCAAAGGCCTACTCATGTCTTCTGACTGAAGGACACTCAAATTAAATGTGCTTACTGGATGTGCTGGAAGGAGTATGGAAAAAAGAAAGTAGTATTGAGAAAATATTTTATCTGAAAAAGTGTCAGTAAATCCATAAAGCAGTAAAAGAATAAAATAGGAAAGAACAATTTGAGCATTACTTTCATTTTTAAAGAATACGTTGTATTTGATTATTAAAGATAGTAGTGAAAGAACTTTTTTTGTGAATTGGTAAAAGCTGCTGAAGAATATCAGCAAATATAATGGAGAAGACTGGAGTTGAGCATTAATAGTGTCTTTCATCCACACAAGAAGTTTAGAATAGTATTTTTTTAATAGCTTAATTTAGGGCTGTGTTCCTGCAGCCACAGTTCTCCTGTTAAAATGAAAATTAAGAAATACTGCATTTGCATGTGGATGTGGAGATCTTGAATTGTCAGCTGTTTTGATTATTACCTTGAAATGAAAGAAATTTAATTGAAGAGCTGATCCAGCTGAGCATGACCAGAGCTGTTACTGAGCTGCTTGTTATTGTCTGAGCTTAGTGTGTAATTTTACCAAGAGGAGAATAAATACATTATTCAGTTGAGCTTATCAGTTACGCTTTTCTAAATATTTCCCTATTTTAACTGTACCTGGTTGTAGAAAAGAACAGTTGTTCATGCTGAAAAGTTAGACACAAGATAAGATGATGTTTACCAGATGTCTTACACTGTTTACTGACACTGTGCCAATAAAACACTTGCTTAGAGTAGCTGCAGGAGAGGTAACATGAAGGAGTTTTAAGATCTACTAGATCTTAATGCATACTCTTAGGATAAAGTGATAATCATTTATATAGAAGAGGCTTATGTATCAGTTATTAGGCACAGATTTTTTTTTTTAATAGGAGTTTGTTTATTTTAGAGAGTAATATTAATGACAGAAAAATGGAATAGTTAAATTAGTGATTTAAGAAAATTCCTGATGGGATATGAAATATTTGTGCAGACTGCTAACAGGTCCATCAAAGTGGGCTTAAACACAAAATCATTGTTTATGAATTATCAAAGGAATAAAAGCAAATATTTAAATAATTCAGTTAATTTTTTTCCACTATGTATTAGCGTTTTATTTGGGGCTTTTTTGGATGTGGAGAGCTGATGAGCATAATTCTTGCTTCCAAGTAGGAGATTCTGTACTGTGGTTTTAAGTTGAGAGATGATCATTGTGTGGTTTTTTGACATATGCTTAGGCATGAGAAATAGATATGTGAAATCAGGGTTTTTCAACCTTTTTGAATATCTTTGCAAGAAGAATAAATCTCTTAATTTCGGGATTAATATACCCTGAATATGATTCCTTTCTATTGATGTGCCATTATGAATTATGTCATATCTTATGAATTGCCATTGGTGTAGGCATTAATTTATGGACATATAGTAACTTATGTTCTTTTTAACAGTGCAAATACTAAAATCTTTTTTTACCCACTTTTAATATATGGATACTAAGTATCTGTGGTTTATGATTAATGGTTAAATGTTATGGTTTATTTGGATCATGCTAGAAGTCTTTCTTATTGCTCATTGTTCTAGAGACTTTAATGTGTGAATACATTTTTCAAATAGAACCGTAGGGACCAGCAGAATGGTCTAATGGTAGTATTCATTGTTGCAAACTTTTATATTTAAAAAGCTGTATATAGAAAGTTAGGATTGTAAAGTAAATTCCTGAAAAGCTAAAACAAGTCCTGCTTGATCTGTTTGGAGTTTTTTTAATTACTTTGGTGTATGTTGGACTTCTTCTGTTCAGGTGTTAGTTAGAATTCTGAATAAATTTTGATTTTGTACTTCAGATTTTGGAGTACAGTTCTTTTAAAAAAAAACTTTATGGGACAGAAAGAAAAGTATGGGCTTGAATATCTCACTGGATATATTCAAGAACTGTCTGAACACAATCCTGTGCCGTGTGCTCTAGGATGGCCCTGCTTAAGCAGGGAGGTGGGATGAGGTGACCCACTGTAGTCCTTTCCAACCTGACCCGTCCTGTGATTCTGTGATTTGTGGTTGAGGTGAAAAATGGAAAATTTTGAAAGATTTGTAACAAGAAAATTAAAAAGTAATTTAGGACTAGTCATGAAATTTGCTTGATTTTCTTTCTGAGACTTGTGTTCTGTTATTTACAAAAAAAAAGAAGAACAAATAGTTTAGCAATTCATTTGTGTATTCTGAAACAGTTGATCATATTCTGGGGCAATAATTATTTTAATTAAAAAAATTATTTACATTAACTTTTTATTTATTAATATTTTTCAAGAACAATTTATGATTCCTTCTTGAAATCTCCTTTGTAAGTTGTATTCACTTGTGGTGAAGTGCAAGTAGAAGATTCCTAATACCATTTACACTGTGAAACTGCCTGTCAGTCAGTGCTCTGAAGATTTGAGGTCATGCCTGGCATAAATTGCCAAGTGCTACACGTGCTACACTTGCCTGGTTTAGCATGGAGAACTCTGTTCTCTGCACCTCTACAACTGCAGTGGTCATCCAAGCTAGACTCCTTGGAAGCAAGAGAGAGGAGCAGATGCTTCGAAGGGCACAGTTTATCTGATCAGGTTTACATATTTGCTTCTGGGCAAGTTGAACTGGGCCACAGAAGTACTTATTTCCTTCTTTGGTATATTTGAAGGAATATAGGTGAGAAATACATCCAGAATTTGCTATGGTGAATCCTTCTCAGGAAGAGTGAGAAGTGCTGCTAAATGTCATGCTCAGTTGCCTGCAGTTCAATCCCATTTCCCCTTTCTGACAATAATTTTAAAACTAATCAAGCCTGCTTTTATTTTTTAGTTCCACTCTATATTTTCCATCTGTGTGCTTACAAATGTACTAAAGTGGTGATATGAAAATTGTTTGTCCAAATAACAAAAGTATATATATTCTTTAGCTCACAGATCGTGAACTTTATTTGTAGTATTTCAATAATTCATGAATTTGTGTCTCTCCATTATTTTAGCCCATTATATTTCTATGCATGAACTGACTTAGAAGAGAAGGTCATTTATCAGGTTTCTTCTTAAATGTCATACACGAGCCAGTGATTTTCTGTCATGCTTATTGAGTGGAGCAGCTATTTTTGTATGTACCCCTTATTTATTTTACATCTATTCAGTGCTTCATAGAGTTGAAATTTCCTTTAAGTTCCAGAGATTCCTAAGGGGAAAGTAAAGGATTCAGCAGATGGAAAGATATCCGTTTCTTAGTGCATAGTTAAGAGGAAATAGATAACAGTGCTTGGCATTTTAAAAATTTCCCCATTTTTTCCAGAAGATTGGCATATGTTTTCCTTTCTCCCTGTATAGCATGCCGTGCTTTGCTCTAGTTGATTCATCTGTGTAGAGTATTGTTGAATATTAATCTGTACTTTTTCACTTGGTAAGGTCCCTCAGTGTAGATGTTGTGATAATGAGCAACATTAATTTACAGCTACAGAAAGTCTAAGGAACCTGTAGCACACATGACATCCCATTCACCTTATAATCCTTATGTTTTCAACATCATATTCAAAAATTCAGTAGTTTGTTTCTTCCTGTTGTATCCTGTAAACTTTTTGCCATCTATTTTTTTTTAAACCTGGAAGTTTTCCTAGTGCTGACTTGCACTGTGGCCCCAGACCGTTGTCCTGGCACAAACACAAAAGCTGTTTTCTAGAGCTTGGGATGGGGAGAGAAATAGGAATAATACCTTTACAGTATATTTTTATTTTTGATATGTGAGTCAGATTAGCATCTTACTGCTTACAAATGTAGAATATCTTTCTCTCTTCTTTGGTTTACTTTATCCCACCACAGCACGTAATTCCATATTTTTTCTTCATCATGCTACTTCTAGTATTCAATCAGAAAAGAGAAGATTGGCTTCACTAATCAGCACAAACCCCCTGTTCTCTGTTTAACTATTTTGTGTATTTTTTCATTCAGCAAGCAATGGAACATACTGTGTTTTGACTTGCAGTAATGCTCACGGATAAAGCTGTTCTGTTGCCAAAATAATGTTGTTTTGATGTAAAAAATTCTATGTCTTGTTCTTTGATGTTAAATTAGGTTCTTATTTAACATGGGGTGTTGTGGTAAGGTTATCTCAACTATAGTTCTTCCTTCAGTAAAAGATACCTTGAATCATGTTGCTGTCCTACTAAACTGGTGTGAACCTTCTTACTGAAGATTACTTGGTTCTAAGTCAGGTTTCCAAAGAAATTAGGTATATACAATTGTTCCATCAACGTTTCCCCACAAGTGGCTCTGTCTTTGCTGGAATAAGATTAGATGCCATGTTTTTGTTCTTGCTTTTCCACTCCACTCACTGGTACCTGCCCATGATCTTGCTGGTTGCATCTTCTGTGACCTTCCAGATTTCAACCTCCCATTTTTGCTCTTTTTTTGAAAAGTCACTCACTCTTGTGTTCTATGTTTATCCACTACTTATTTGGTAACCATAAACTTTATATTTTGTAAGTTTGCTGCATTTATATTATTTTTCCATTTTTATTTCTATGCCTTTGCCTTTATTTTATGCTTTGATTGTTGGACATAATTCATCTGTGATGTCAGACAAGAATCCAGGGGACTATTAGTATAAATGCATCAAATGAGCCATTATTATTATGTGACAAGTAATCAACTTGACACAATGTATTCCAGATCTAAAGTGTAAGTGGTTTGGTGAAGGAAGCTGCAATTATGTGGTTTATGTTTACTTTAATTATCCCGATTTGATAGCTACAAACTATATTTCTTGCTGGAAGGCAAAATGATTGCAAATGCTTGCTGCAAAGTGCACCACTGAGAATATGGCAGGAGTTTAATTTTAAGACCTGGTACTTAGGCATATACACTAGGCTAGAAGAATTTACTGTTCCATTAAATGTACATTCACAGTGTATGCGGAGTGTGATTTAACATTTTGATCTTGTTTCAAGGTGGCCATCTAGAAGTTACTTACTTTGTGAAAGTGTCCAGTAGAATTAGGATGCAACTCAGAGACCTGAATGAGTTTTGATTGCAGAAGCACAGATTTTAGATTTATTACTTTTGGGAAAAAGGGTAGAAATTTTGGACTTCATTATGTAGCTTAAAGCTCTGTCTGTATAGTGAGCTATTTTTTTAACTAATTCAATTCAAAATAATATTTAATGAGCTAGAAAGAAATTGCAAGGCAGCTAGCTGAGGTTAAGGAAAGGTTAAACTATCGTGAATCAAAACTAAAATTATTCATTTTTGTGGCTCTGTTGAGCTGGATAGCTAAGATCTAATTCTTATTCATCTTTGCACCAAATAAATTGTGGAGTAGTGATAAATTAACCTGCCTTCTGAGGATACAAGAGTCTGCTGTGTGAATTATTTGGCAGCGTTATATTCAGTAGGAGAAAAGGGACCAGAATCCTTTGTGTTTTGGGTCATCCCAGGTACCTTTTCATGAGTCACTGTTTTAGAAACTACTCTTTATATCTTTTTTTAATTGCTAGAAGGAACTTCTGTCCTATGTAACTCTGGTAGTGTCTGTTTCAAAGCAGAGAAAAGTACTTGAAATGTTGGGCATATCCATCTTGATTGCAAAGATGAATCCCGTGAGTCACTATCCTTGCTCTGTTATCTGTGTATTTAGAATTTGCCTTTTTCTGTATTGCGTTTATCAGACTTCAGCTTTTAGGTGCCATTCCTTTGTCTGCTAGATTTAAAGATCCTTTCTTACACATATTTTATTCCACATGTTAGTGCAAGCAGGGTGCAATAAACTTGCAGTTGGTGTACTCTTTCATAAACTGAAAAGACTTGAGTTGTAGGAGGCATTTTCCAAAGCTTCATGTTTAAGATAATTTTTTTATACCCAGTATAAAAGAATGTTAACATTCATACAGTCTCGTTCACATCTGTTTGGGTTGGAAGGGACCTTAAGGATCATTCAGTTTCAACCTCCCTGCAATAAGCGGGGACACCTGCAGGGACTAGACCAGGTTGCTCAAAGCCATGTCCAGCCTGACCTTGAACACTTCCAGAGATGGGGCATTCACAACCTCTCCAGGCAGCCTGTTTCAGTGCTTCACAACCCTCTCAGCGAAGAATTTCTTCTTAATATCTAATCTAAATCTACCTTGTTTTAGTTGAAAACCATTACCCATTCTTCTATCACTCCAAGCACTTGAAAAATGTCCCTCTCCAGCTTTCTTTTAAGCCCCTTTTAGGTGCTGGAAGGTGTTATAATATCTCTCTTATCTATCAAGGGGAAGGTAGTTTAAATTGTGCTTACAGTAGTGCTGGGCTTAGAAGTGTATGTTAAAACTTGGGAAGGAATCTTGGAGTCATTGTTAAGAGATTTCTGCAACCATGAACTCAGTATCCACTGGCAACAAAAAGGACAGTGAAAGTGTCAGAAAGCAAGACAAAGGGCATTGTTTTGCTGCCATATAAAACTTGGCTTTGTATGGTTTAAGTGTCAGTGCAGTTCTGGTCTCTGTATTTTGACAAGGACGTGCTGGGGTGAGAGAGAGTATGCGGAGAAAAACAAGTGTTCTCTGACTTCAGCCCATATTCAGCTCTGGGGGATTTAGTTTCTTATTACACATGCTGGTAAATATATCTGTCTTTAAAAGCCATTCCTTGCCAAGAGAAAGGAAAGTTGAAACTGATAGTTCAATGCAAATATAAATAATACAGTAGCTATTTTTTCATGTTACTCTTACAATTTTTATTGACAATTGTCAGAGGAGTAAGAAGATAACTTATTATTTTCATTTACTTTTTCATTCTGTGCATAGTTGTGTTTTGTTTTTTCTTCAGTAGGTGGTTGAACCCCAAGGAAAAGAACAGCTTACTTATTAAATGGTCTGTATATGCATAACTTTGAGTGCTCTGCTCTTGCAGTGAGAGAGCTGGAATGACAATAATCACAATAAAAATAAACACAAATTATTGTGAGCAATTGTTTTAGCTCAAATAACTGTCATTCTATATAACATAAAATTACAGGGGGTAAGCACAACAGAAATAATTGCTATGATTAAATACAAACAAAGTGCTTGATAGCAAAATATCAAGCAAGAATAAATTATTACTAGTAGTCAAGTCAAGTAGTTTGCAACAAAGGACTGCATATAATAAAAAGCATGAGAAATTTTATAAAAAGGTTCTTGAGTCCTGTGGTTCTTGATTTTCCAACTTAAATCTAAAAGCCATGAACATAGAACAACTTCATGGGGCAAGTTCAAAATCAATTCTCAGTGCTGGATACTGCCCTTCTCACTTCCAGGACATGGAGCATAATAACAAGTTACATCCCTAGTCAGGCATGGTTATGTTTCTGCTTATTATTCAAGGTTCTTTCTTAGATAAAAGAGAACAAAGAGAAATTATGGCTGACTTTTTTTTAAACTTTTTTATTCAGCTCTGTCACTTGGAATAGCTACACTTTGCAAATGAAGATCCTAGAAAAACTGGTAAGGTTATTTTCAGGATAGTTCATATAAGGCTGGTTTTCTGTGTGTTGGGTTAGCAAACACTATACATGCTGAACCTCCTTTGAAGTGTTAGAGAAGACTGGAGAAGGAATTTCGATGTAGAGTATCATTAATATTTGCTGTTCTGTGTTTTGAAAAGGCTTAGCATTTCCATAAAGCCGCCTGCTGGTTTATGTACAGCTATAAAGTTATCCCACAAGCTGAGAATCAAAATAGTTTTCTCTAATAATATCACAGAGAAAAAAATTGCCAAATGCAACAAAATGGACTATTATGTATATTCAGATATATATGTGTGTCTTTCTTATGCAGACCACAAAACATTAGAGAGAAAAAATTTATGAAGCAGACCCTGGCCACTCTGGTATAAAGTCAGGTTCATTGAGTCTCACACAGCAGTAAAGAGTAGGTGAGCATTCCTTATACTGTAGGCTATAATGTATGGAGTAAGACTAGAAATCACTAAAATAATAGCTGGGATCAAAAACATGCATAATAGCTAAAATCCTAGTTTGCCTTTTTCCCTGATTGCTGTTGAGTTGCACAGAAGCTTTTCAGGCACTAAAGCACCAAGGTGCTTTTTCTGTTTCTCTTCCAGTAAATGTATTTCTCTTACCTGCAGACCACTTTCCTGTGACCTGTTTAAAATATCTATCATATTTAGAGCAATAAATTTCAAGAAAACCACTTGCTAGATGCCTATAACAATATTGTTATCTGATACTGGAGAATTTGGATGGTGCATGTACTAATATGTATGTGTAAAACAAAAAAATTAAAGTTAGATAATAGGGAGTAAAGAAATCTATAATATTTGAAGTCATGAACAAAACCTCATGTATTTTCAGTTTCATCATTGTCATCTAAAGGAATACCCGTAGCTTTTTTTTTTCTCAGCCAAAGGCAATTTATTATACCTCTCTCCTTCCACAAATTGGTCATACTTGAAAATGGTACAGCATTAATGGATATTGGGCAATGGTACTGGCTTGGATATTGTAAGTTAAAGAAAACATTGTGAATACTGAAATACTGGCACAAATAAGTTAGTATTGTATTTTAGTAACTGAGGGGGTTGTGCTTTCTGAAAGATGCAGCCAGATTTGTTAGGTATCTTAAGCTGGAAAGTGTGATGAAGGGTAAAGTATGTATATTATAAATGGTAATTTATGTATGAATGAACTATGTGTTTTCTGCCAGAGAAGAAAATGCATATCCCTGTTAATAAAGACCTATGGTCTCAACAGAAAACAAAAAGAACAGGCAGGAAACACATGGTTAAGTAACTACCCAACAGTTGTTCATCAAAGACTGGAATTTCTCTGTGTACCATTAGCTTCGTCAGTTCATTGAGAACTTCCCAGCTATTGGGCATGTAGGTGATGCAGGAAATACTTTGAGGAAAATGGGCTGAGAAGTTTATGTTCTACTTCTTCAGCCTTCACAATTCAGGGTGCAGCTCTGCTGCATGCCAGTGGCTGGTGACAGAGCTTCTGCAAAGGTGGTGTATGAGGTTAAAATTAAATTCTAAAATTTACTTTAAAAAATCTGCAAGTAACAGAGTCCTGATACTTATGCTTGTGGACAGAGTCCATAAAATACATCCCTTGCTGGTGTCAGTTCCTTGGGTGAATCAGGAAAGTCATGATGGTGTGTTTCTCACAGACGCACTTCAAGTAACTCTGAAATCAGAGGACCTTGAAGAGATTTTATAGAAGCCAGTGGTTGATGGTATTACCAAAGAGGGATAGTGCATATTTTGGAGAACTGAATAATGCACAAGTAATTGCTTCAAGAATCAACTTCACTCTTCTTTGCCTGTGAAAGCATAAATCCTGTATGGGGACACTGAACATTAGGAAAGTATTACCTGGGTCTTGATGCAATTCACTGGACCACAGGAAATGAAAATATAAGAATTATCTATTGCTGGCTTTTTTCTGCATGAAAACACCTGCTCTTTTTAAAAAGCTTTTATACTTTTGTTGTCCTCTATTTGGAACTCATGCTGTGATCTTCAGTATTGCCTAGGCTATTAAAAATTTCACCTGGCTACTTCTATGTGTTGAGAGGGCCTGAGAGAGACTGTACTTGTATATCCCTTCAAGGTCTCTTTTATTACTCATTTCCTTGTTTCTTTTGCCTTTTTCTCATCACAAAGTTCATTTTTTGGAATCCCTACACTGTGCAGCAGTATTAAATATTTAATTTCTTTCACGTGCATGGAACCATGGAAAATTGGAGTTTCACAGAAGTGAAATAGTTTCCTAAGGTAAAATTTCAGTTTCGTAATATACAAATTCAATGATTTTGAAAATAGTCTATTATAAATACTGTTAAAATAAAAAAAAAAGGCATAAGAAAAAGTAATTTTGAAGGAGAAAGACTGTTTTAATATTTATAAGTGTTTCAATTGCAGAAATATTGACTGAATTATTGGTAATAATGATGACGCATTTTGAGAGCATAAAAATTTATAAAACCAGACATAATTGTCAGCTTTTATATGTGAACAATTCTTCCATCCTTAGTACCTGTAAGTTTAGAAAACAAAACTTAGCTCTTTTTTGCTTTTCTTCATTTTGATAGAAGTCCTTCTGTGTCGATTTACTCCTGCATTGGAGTACTTTTGAGCATGGTGTACTGTTTAAATTTCAGAGCAAAATAATTGATTAGAGTGTTTAAACTTTTGTTTGTGGACAAATAAGAATTTTTTGAGGTTAATAATTTCATTATCTAGTTAGTTACTTTTTGAACCCTAAAGTTGCACTAGAATCTTGAGACTTGTTCAAAGACCGGTGAGTTACTTAAAATGTAATTTAGTTTGACCTTAAACTGATCTAATATGTACAATGAAGTAATTTACTGCAGCTCATAATTTAGAATTGAGTTTCTTAAACAGCAGCTTTTTAAAATAAGTATACCGGGTAATTGAGTATATAATTGTAGTTCCCTTAATTTCATAATTCCATAGCCTTCTCAGAAGGTTGCAATTGGGTTTTCATCACAGCCTTTTTAATCAGTGTAGAGCTGTAATGGTGCAAACTTTGACGCAAAGGAGCGAGATATTGTTTGCTCTCCATCGGTGGGTGCTGGTATTGCCTTGCAGCACCACTGCAGAGAGCTGCAGAGTAGGTGATGTATCTGCCTGACCTCTAACTCAGTGAGAAGAGATGATGGCAAAGCTTAAAACAATCCGTTGGGGATCTGGGAGTTTCTGGAGCTCATGCGAGAAAGGCACGTTTTGCAAGGAAAGGTTATACACAGAGAAGTAGGGCCAAACGTTCAAATGACAGGAGAAAATTGGTACCATCGTTTTTTCCTGGAGACCCATTGCCTCCAGGAATGAGAGAGTGCTGATTGTGCTGGAAATGTTTCTTTCTGATCCCAAGGAACTTCCAATCAACAACATTCACACAGATGGAAAGACTAAAGCAGTTTAGTATAGCTGTTAGTACTTCATGTGCTAGGCTAGTCAATGCATGCACTGATTATTTCAGATGGATTTAGCTTCTTTCTTTACAGGTTCAAATCTTTCATTATTCTGAACAAAAATGATTATTTGTGTGTGCTTCTACTTTCCAAATTTTAATTACGTTGTCTGCTGTGTTTATTTGGTAATTAAGAGACAAATTGCACAATCTGCTTCGATGTTGTATTTATGCTTTTGGGAACAAGCAAATTTGGACCTTTAATTTTGCAACTGGATATCTCATTTAAAAGTGTAACATTCAGGGTCTGAGCTTTCCTTAAGTAGGAAACAAATATTCTACAGCAGTGTAAATGATGGTTAAACTTCTGTGATCACTTGCTCTTTTGCAATGATTTGTTACAGAGATACAGGCAATAGTTTCTCATCCTTCTAAGAGGCAGCAGAGGATTCAAAACCAAGCAAAACTCTTACTTTTAATAGGCATTTGAATTAATTTTTCAATTGTCCATGTTGGGAATGTGATTGGATTTCCTTTCCAAAGCATATAATGCAGAGGGTTTCTGCTGTCAGAGCCATCAAGTCCCATCCATTCCAGATTTTTCATAGGGTATGTATGTATGTATGTATGTATGTATGTATGGTGGTTTTCAGCTTGGATTTAGAAATGTCAAGTGCTGCNTATGTATGTATGGTGGTTTTCAGCTTGGATTTAGAAATGTCAAGTGCTGCAGTAGTGTTGTACTAAAGACACTCCATGTACTTCTAGGGAGTGAATTCCAGCCTTTGTGGTCCTCCACAGTATTGTTTGCATCTCCATCTTTTTAGTGCAAGGATTTGCTCTCTCCTGAAGTTTGTCTGTAAGTGGTGTGGTCCTCCTAAAATCCAGGACATGGGAGAATATTTTTTTAAGTGATAAGGAGATAATTTTTTTGTAAAAATATATTTCAATATGAAATGCAGAGTCCTGTTAAAGACAGTGCCTTTACAGTACGGAAATGAAGGCAGAGACCCCAGTCAAGACCAGCCTAACACTGCACAGTGCTGGCAGTGGCAGACATGCTGCAGCATCTCAATTAAGTCTAGGTTAATTACCCTGCTATATAATCAGGTAGTAATTCTGTCTTATGGATCAAATTGCAATTATCTCTCCATTTCATTCCAGTGACCTTCATGTGAGAAAGCTGAAAACTATAATGTAATTGTAGGGATTTTCTGTTCTATAAATGCTGATGCTTAACAATATGTAGTAAAAAAACCCTTTAAATACCTGAAAATGTTAATTAGTTGTTCAGTTGAAAAAAAAAAGAAGAATCTTCCTAACCATTGACCCGATCTGAAGCCAGTGAACTGAGCGAAGTGTTTGGGCCTGAGCCTTCATGTGTGTGTTGTTTGTAGATCCTGAATGATAATGATGGGTGAACAAATCTGGGACTTGAAGCAGTTTCTTGCAAACGAATGGGAAAAGATGAATCCTTCTTTTAGAGAAGTGAAAGATATTCATTGCTATGAAGGGACAAGAGACATAGTGTATGTGAGATGGTGTGTCAGAAAGAAAAGTGGCAGCTACAAGAGAAGGTGTGGAAGTGGACTAGTACAAATGGCAAAATGCTGTTGATCAGTATCAAATAATCTGACGACTTCTTCTAAAATTGGTAGTATTTTAACTTTGTTAAAGAAACATACAGTGTATTAAGACTGACGTTCTATGACCAACATCTTCTTTATTGTGATACAGTAATAGAGCACATAAGATTACATACGTTTGGCTAAAATCTCAATTACAACTTTTTCCTAAGTTTGTTGTTTGGGTTTTTGGTTTTTTTTACACTCAGAATTTTGCTATGGGCTAAGACAGAACAGATTACACAGACACAAGATTTTATTAATTAAGCCTAATATTATATGAGTATAATTCAGGTACAGTGCAGTTGTTACTAGTCAGTTATAATGGCACTAACACTCATAGCCCGAGTTAATTATGATAGAAAAGCTGTATGCATTGTGAAATTGCTGTACACAATGGAGGATTGCTCAGTGGGTATATGAACTTAATGGATTGTTAACATGTCCTGTATTCTCAGAACTAAGCTAGAACAAGTTAGACAAAAGTCAGTTTGACAGTTTGATGGCTAAAGAATGGTTCTCACAGTTAAAACAAATTAAAATCAGCTAAGGCTGATGGAGGTCCAGACAGATTCAGAGACCCTGCGCTCTATTAATGTACAAAGCCTGTGGACTTTTTCTGATTGTAGCAAAATAATATTTAATGGCTTACATGTTTAATTAAGTTGCATTTTAAAATATTGCTATGATTGCTGACAACTTGCATGCAAAACTGTTGGAAAAAGTTACTTGAAATATATCAGGTATTTTAAAGACTACATACTCTGTTTACAACACAATCTGTACCAACTTTTTATAGCAACAGAATCTTCTCTTCGCTTGGATAAGAAACCTTCACTCTGTCAGTTCCCAACTTGTAAAATGTTCTCCCATGTCCTCATCTGACAATGTGGTGTTGGGATATGATGTATTCATGGAAGAACTGAATATTACACTTCATTGTTAGAAACCAGATGTTAGTTTTGAGGTTTCATCAACATTAAATATCATTTTCTTTTTTCTTTTTTTTTTTTTTAATCTGGACAAAAAGTTATTTCTGTTTTCCTTGTACATCAACAGCATCTTTTTTCCCTGAAATAGCACTGCAAGTGTGTATGTTTTTGTCTCGTGGAGCTGTAAAACATGGTACTTATACTGTCTGCATTGTGCCTTATCTGCTCTGTAGGGGATGGCCACTGAGCTGCGATGCATATACATTCTAGGATAATTAGATGTTGCTTTGTTACCATCTTATGTTCTTGCCACCTACTTGCTTGTCCAAGTGCTCTCAAGAGATATCCTAATCATTAGGTGCTTTGGAGTTCTAGAGAATTGGTGTCATTTAGCACACACATGACTCATTGCAAATACTTGGGTTTTGCCTGGTGTTCTCACAGGGCAGTTAATACCCTTGGAAGGTTCAGGCTCTAGAGAAAAAGACACTATTTGGTCATGTACAAAGAGTCTCTGTATCGAGATAATTAGACACAGGGTATCTAGGATAGCATAAAATACAGACTTTTATGTTGTTAAAAATGCTGGTATTGACAGTGCCTGTCTGAGAACTGCACATAATTTATAATCATACAAGCTTGGAAAGTCTTCTAGTTCTTCTAGTGTTGTGTAAATTCCATTAAACTAATAGATTAAATTGTTTCACTCTGTTTATTTTGTAAGTATACAAAAATCAAATTAGTGAAAACATGCAGTCCCTTAAACCTTCATTAGCTATAATGTCACAATGAAAAAGGTAAATGCTTTTATTACCAAGTTCATGCAAGTACTTCTTCAATTTAGACTTTATGAAGTCAACCTTTATTCTGTCTTACTTTATGCTCAGTATTGCCATTTAAATTACTTGTGTTCTTCTAATCTGTCTGTGCAACTCCTATGTCCTTCATGTAGTCAAGTTATTTTTATTTTAAGCTGATACGGGTTTCTTTTGCTTTTGAAAAACACTGAACTTTTGAATTGTTCTTATATTTATTTGTGTATACAGTATGTGTGTTACTTTATGCCCCTTTCCAGGCATTATTTCCAACAACAACAAAAAACAGAAAAAAACTGGAAAAAATTAGATAAATAGCACTTGTATATAAGCAGTTACATTATACAAATGAACAATGAAACAATCTTTGAAAACATGAAAGCAAATCTAGAGTCATAGAACAGTAGAGGTAAGAAGGAAGGCACCAGAGGAGCTTGTCAGCCCTGTTGTCCTGCTCAGGTGGATTTTGAATACCTCCAAGGATGGAGACTGCACAGCCCCTGTGGGTGACTAATTCTGGTCTTGACCACTGTCACAGTGAAGATGCTCTTTCTCATGTTCAGGAAGAAATTCTTGTATTTCAGTTTGTGCCTACTGCCTCTTGTCCTCTGACTGGGTAGCACTGTGAAGATTCTCACTCTCTATTTGCTTCCTCGCATGAGGTAAGTTTACACATTGACAAGGTCTCCCTGAGACATCTCTTCTCCAGGCTGAACAGTCCCTGCTCTCTCAGCTCTCTCATGAATAATGCTCGATCCTTGAGTCATCTTTGTGGCTCTTTGTCAAACATGCACCAGTATGTTCGTGGGCTATGCAGGTATACATCCTTCGGGTCTAAAAATACAATTTTAAAATGCACTTAAACATTTTAAGAGCAACCTTTCTTTGTTTCTTGTTCTGAAAGCTCCGTTCTCCTTGTTCTTAAAACTAATGCAACACTTTGAAAATTCAGCCTGACTCTTGGAGACATTTGAAATAAAAAAGATGATAGGGTCAGAAGGGTAAATATGAGATTTAGTTGAAAAAAGAGTACATTTTTAAATTCCAGTATTTCCTGTATAAGACTGTGAGTCACAACTCAGTGGAACATTTGATAGATACAGTGACATAAAAGGCCTTAAGACACCTTCATTAGTGAAAGAGGTGTAGGACTCAAGGTAGCCAGTTCCTTAAAGCTCCTCATATAACATAAAAGGTTTTTATATTTATGACCATCAAAATAGTAAGGTATATGTGGTAGAATGTGACTAAATTATAACTTCTCTTTATTTATTGCCCAGGTTTGTAAGATGACGGCATTTTAAGGAATGAAAGCCTACAATTAGTATAGCCTAGATCTAGACAATTATCTCATTTTCTGAAGTGCTGAGCCACCCAACAAATGTAACTGAAGAAAAGTGGTGATTGCTTGGTGATTGACATTTCTGACATCCAGTAGATGTTTGAATATTGTTTTCATAGCTTAGTTCCTGATACCTGTCAGAGAGGAACATTACTGTTATTAGTGTGAGGTTATTCAGCAAATTTGAAGCATCCACCCATAGCTAACAAGATAGATTTAATCCTTCAGCTTTGCAGTAATTTGGAAATGTTTTCGAAATCAGTACGTGCACTGAACAGCAGAGGTAATAAAAGGATTTAGCTGTCACAGAGTGGTTGCAGGTGTTGGACTCACGTCTATCATGCTTTACAAGTGCTTGTAGTTTCTGAGTAGTTCCTGCTAGTGAGGAGTGGGTACACACTGTACCTTCCTGTGCCATTAAAGAAGATCCGGAGTTCCCTTGCACTGGTCTGCTCTAGGCTGCTCTCTCTCTTTCTCCCATACTGTTAAAGAGGGTAATGCTTTCCCCTTTCCATAGCATTTTTTTCCTTTAACTGCTCCTTCCTGTTGCCTTGAGACCTACATAGGCAAAAATAAGTTCTAGAGCTGAATCCATTAGTTCCTGTTTATGTAGGCAGTAGAGATGCTGTTGCAAGAGTGAACTAGGAATATTTTACTACCAAAAAAAGTTACAGCTTCCTGATGAGTTGCTTGTTATCTCTCAGAAAAGACTCAAAATTGCATACATAAAAACTTTAAAAATTTGCTGTTTCGGTATATGTTAGGACTTTAGCTTAATTTTTTCTGAGTCACACAGATCTACCCTATCTAGCTTAAATCACAAGACCAGACTCATTCAGTTCACCATTAGATGCTTCCCTATTACACTAAAATTAGGAGCATCTCTGCCATCAGCATCCTTTGGAGGGGACAAATGCAATTTCAAGTCCTAGAGAAGCTCAACTCTGCTTTGAGGACTGTGATCTCTAAATGCAGGCAAAGCAGTGGTTGCAGCAAAAAGTTTGGGAAACAAGATAATGATTATCAAAATGAGATACGTGACTGCAGACAGAAAAGTACACAAAGGTTTCATTTTAAAAATACATCTAAAACATACTCAAGGTTTCTTTGTTTACATAACCATGTTTCATGAAATACCTGATGATGAAGCAAATGGTATATACAGGTGCTTCTTGTGAGTGAATCAGACTTCCAAATTCAGCCCACTTAAACTTGATATAGGAATGTACTCTCAGGCATATGAAAACTCCTTTCATTTTCTAGTGTTGTAACTAAATCTTAATGTAGTCTACTTTTCATTGCATGATGAGTCAATTCTGCTATTTTCTCTTTTCTGGTAAAGCATCCGCATTTTAATTCTTTTAACAATTACTGGGTTTTGTCAGATGGTCCTGACAAACAGCAAGAGGATAGTTGATCTTGTTAAAATGGTAAGTGTTGAAGTGCCTCAGTCACAGATTACTGAGTTCTCTCTACTTCTGCAATACTGTGATGGGATTACATTACAATTACAATTTTCCAAAGGCAATTCCAGTGTGGAAAATGGATGCTGGTGCTTCATATGCATGATTGTAGAGCACCTTGCAAACATGAGTTAGGTAAACATTACTTTTACTATAGATAAAGCATTTGTAAAATACTATTCGCTTTGCAAGTTGACCTGCTCTCAGAAAATGGCATCAATAACTTTCTTTACGCCAAAATAATTTACATTTCAGTGTTTAGTAAATAGGAGAACAAAAACTACACAAAAATCTAAATATGGTGATGATTTACATCTGATTGCTCAATTTGTAGGAACACAAAGAGGAGAAGAAACCATAGAAGTGAGATGTCCCATATTGTGCTGGAGCAGAGCTGTATCCTGAGTTTCAGAAGTAGAATGGATTATCAGGAGGAGTTCTCTGAGAAGAGATTTTCAGCAATTCTGTGAAACTGTTCATTTCAAATCCTTGTTCTCTAAATAGTTTTGTAGTATTTCATATTGTGATTTTTTTTTTAATGTTATGAAAGTCTTCATTGGCATCACTTACGTGATACACAAGTTAGAAAAGACATTTCTTACTAGAGAGTATTTGTGAGAAGTTTCATTGCACTCTAGTTAGGAATTACCAGAAAGTTAGGAATTACTGCTGCAAGAAACATATTATATACATTAGAGCTATGGCATCACTGCTGCATTTTTTAATTCAGGCTTCTTAAACCAGTAAATGAAACTGAAAATCTTCCCCAGGAATTTCTTACTGATAATCGTGATTTTTAAGGAAATCTACTTTAGCTGATAAAGGACTCCTGTGACATTGAAGTAATTATGGACAGATCTTTGTTCCTGCACAAGAATAAATATCCACAAATGAAATAAAATAATCTAAATAATTTTCATACCTTATCCTATGCCAGAGGAGCTAAAAAACTGAATCTGGGAAATTCTGTGACTTAGTAGATGAAATGAACAAATAAAGGGATAAAAGAGAAACAGGTGATGCAAATCTACACCGTTCCTTACTAATGATGCTGCTTCTGAAAGCAGAGACATTTCTTGAGTTGCTTTTGTAAAAAAACTTAATGATAAACAGAAATAGATGTAGTATGCTTTGTATCCATCACATTCCTATTGTGAGAAAACCCCAGAACTGTAGCAGCCTGAGGGAACAGATGTGTACCATTTGCATATTAATTATCACTGCATTGGTGTAAATTTGGGAGGTTTCTATTTACATTGGAAAATGTGGTGGAAACTTCATTCTTATGCTCAGAAGGGAAGGAAATCTGTGATTGCCCTCAGCACTGGCTTTCAAGATACCCATGGAAGGCAGAACTTACTGCAAATACCTGCTGGACTTGTGGAGGACTAAACTTTCTAAGGTTGATGAGGAAGTTATTTAAAGCTAGTGTGAGTAGTGTGATGATGGGATCTGTCAGTATAGATGCCTACTTAAGTTGGAAATGGGGCATGGGATCCTAGGTTTTTTATTGAAACGAAGGAGAAGGAAAATGAAAAATATGCTAAACATAAGTGTTTTACGTTTTAATCAAGTCCTGCAGCAAGAAAGCGAGCATTTACCAAAATGCTCTCAAATAAAAGTTAGGAATAATGATTTTTCTTGTTAGTGTTTTTTCCAGCCTTTTTTCCTGTTGATTAAATACATTTTTGTCAATATGATAGTGTGAATGCTGAAAAATTGTATGGATTTCAACCTGGAAAATTTGGCATTATTTTAAAACAATCGAGCACATTCAATATGCAGCATGCAGTTTTGTATTCAAGTCTGGTCTCAGATTATGTTCTTCTGTATTTCCTAGTTTTGCTATGAAGCGTTGACATCACGAAATCATGAAATCAAGACTGTACAGTCTTGATCCTTCCTGTTATCTAAAGAGAAAATGATATTCTATATATACAAATATAAACATTGCCTACATACTCTTCTGATTGTCAAAGATTTGTGAAAAGCATTTACATTATTAAAAATTTAACATAAGAGGTCTCACTCTCACAAATAGACCACTAAGGCAGTGAATGGCAGGAGTTTGTCCATATTACGATATGAAGACCAGGCCCTTAAACATTCATCTATACAATAGGGATGCAGAATGCATTCCCTGCTTTATTTTGAACTTCTGCAGTTTAGAGTCCCTTCATCTGTCCCTGGTACAGCTAACATAAGAACGGAGTTTGTCTTCGTAGAAAAGTATGGCACATTTATCGAAATATCTTTCATGGAATGGGATTAATACCTTAACCCAAATCAAAATTGCAAAAGCCTATTGTAAGAAGCAATATTCTTTCTTAAAGAAATGCTTATGAGCCAAAATAAATAGGCTTATCAGGCTTTATTTTTCATTTCCTGCCCAATTCTGTCCGGATTTTAGTCATCAAATTTTTGAAACATCATCCTCCACAAAATCTAACTGTATTTCTGCATTTTCTTTTCTCCCAGTGCAGACTAATCAGATCACTTTTCATAATGTTCTCATCACCTGTCTGATCTGCATGTTAATTAACTCTGTTGTTTGAATGTTCACCATCCCTACTTCAGCATTTCAAGTTTTGACTTCATTACTGCTGAATGAAATGCTGTAGTTCCTTCATTTAGCTACTCAGCCAAAGATTCAACTCTGTAGAATTGGGAAAATATACCTTAGAATTTGATCTCCATAAGTAGGTCAAATATAAAAATTTCAAATGTTAAACATGCATTCAAGAAAGTTTAGATGTGTATGAGACAGGTTTTTTCCCTAGTGCTTTTCTCTTGCTATCCTTGGATATTGCAGATCTTGGGGATTTATTTTGGTTCTTCAAGTCACGCTGCTGTGTCTGACACTTAGGTTAAATGCTGTCATTCAGACACTTGCCTTGAATTATCGTTGTGCTGATACATGTAAGTCATTTTAAATTTCAGTTTATCCATAGGAAGCAATTTAGGGCTTGATGAGGTGCCTAAGAGGTATTTAGCTTTGACTGTATGAAAACATAGTGATGTTCAGATTTACACAGCCTGATACTTTTGTGCAGTGTGCCAACAAGGTTGATCTCATTAGTTTGTCGTACACAACTGCAGGTGGTCAGGCTGTGAGGAAAGCAGTTGGATCATTCAGATGCCATGACATACAGATACAATATTGGGGAGACTTAATACTGACTTTTTGAGCACCTATGTTGGAAAATTTGGCCACAGCAAATCGGTAGGATAAAATGTTGTTGCACTGATCTCAGTCTTTCTGCAGCTGAGTATACATCTGGGCCAACTGTGAAGTAGTGACTTAATCAAATTTCTTTGAAAGTTCCTATTATTTGATTTTTTAAATTTAAATGATCCATTAAAACAATTATCACTGCAAACTGCTATGTGTTCTAAGGTCATATCATATTGCTTTTGATTTTGTCCTACACTTTGGGTTTTTTTGTTAGCAAAAATGAGAGAGGTCAACCATAAATAGTCCGATCGACATGATAATGTGCTAACACAAAACTAGTTGAAATTTAGACTATTTAATATCCACTACCAGAACGTATTTGGTTAATTCCAGAACATCCATAGATTATATATATGATTGTAAAGGGCCGTGGCCTCTAAGTTTATTTGCATTATTTTAAATTTTTTTAAATAGGTGAAAGTATTTAATAAAAACTGCTACAAAGCTTTTAGAACTTTTGAATATGAATCTGTTGAGAAAACAAACAGATTGTGTCTCATTTATTAATGTGCAGAAGCGTCTTTCTGTTGGATGTGTGTGACAGCATTTAGGGATATTGGCAGTTGTGCTTAGGCAAACTTCTTTTAAGGTACAGGCTAGATAGTTACTTGAGTTGAAATAAAGTGTAATCTATGGAGGAACAGAAAAAGCAGCATCAGTCTCATCCATAAAGTAATTCTCAAGCTGATAACTAAATATTGAACTGAATTTTAGAAGAAAATGAAACAAGCTTATTGGGCTCTACATTAATATAGCAATTATTCTTTTTTTCTGTCTTTAACATGGTAAAAGCTTGAAAGATGACCAGAACTTCCAAGTTCCATTCCACTAGTTTTACAAAGAGTTACTGTGTCAATGCTTAGGATATAAGAAGTGTGCTTTTGGAGAGTGTTTGACTGTGAGTGTTCTGCAGCTGGTACATCACACATAGCATAGTTAAGCCTCAACTAAGCAGTGCTATGATGTTGATTGCAGCTTGTCAAGCATTGCAGGCTGCTCCTCTATATTTAATTGAAGTTGATATATTCTAAAAGTATGGGTTTCCAGCAACACCACTAGATTTCAGAAGTTTCTATTTTATATAATCTTAAACTGTATTATTTACATGAAAAGCCTTTCTTTAAATTGAATTTTGTTTTCTCAAATGGAGTAGTGAAATAATTTTGGATCCTTTTCAATATCATTTCTGAAAAGCTTCATTTTTAGTGTACAATTTTACAGGCAGTTGAACAGTAATGTAGAGTAGGCTACCTTTTTTATTTCTGACACTATGTTTTGTTAGACTTGTACTATAGAAACAGTTTGTATTGAAGTAGGCAGCCATTTTTGTCCTGATGTGCAACTACTGCATCTTATATGTAGCTTTTTGTTTGATTATAAATTCTGCATGGCAGGGGCTTCTAGGTATAAAGGAACTTGTGAAAAATAGCACAATTCTGCATCAATTTTATTATATGATAGGATTAAAAATAAAATTATGTCCTTCTCCCAGTCTTTCCATGTTTCTGTGTTGATATCTATTTACAACAAAATTGTCTAAAGTCAAAAGTAAGATTCTTGTTCACTGAAGGCATGAAAAATTTTCTGGAAAGGAGTAGACCTGTATGAAATAAAATTGAAAGTATTTTTATTTGGCATTTATCACAATGAACTCATTCCACAGCTATATTATAGATGTCCAAATATTTATCATCACAATATCTTACCTTATTACAGTTATTATCACTCTGGTATTTTCTTTCCTTGAGAATCATTACTTTTCCTTTTGTTTCACCTCTTTCCATCTCAATTTCTTTTAGTGTAGCTAATTCAGTGCTTTCAGAAGAGCATTAGTATGGCAACAACTGAATCGGTCGATGCTCTGTTTTCAACTACTCATCCTGATGCAGCTTTGTAACTGGCGCTCAGTAGGTTGAATTGAAAGTGACAAGCCTGCCAGTAATTAAAATAGTGTTTGTTGAGATCAAAAAGTGAACTATGTTTCTCTCAGGAAGCCATTTAAACTGTAATAGGACTATGATCCAGTGCTCTTGATGGCGTCCCTCTGGTACACAGACTTCAATCATAGAACGGTTTGAGCTGGAAGGGACCTTAAAGTCCATCTAGTTCCAACTCCCTGCCATGGGCAGGGCCTCCTTACACTAGACTAGATTGCTTAAAGTCCCATCCAGCCTGGCCTAGAACACTTCCAGGGATGGGGCATCCACAACTTCTCTGGGCAGTCTGTTCCAGTGCCTCACCACCTTTACATTAAAGAATTTATTCTTAATATCTAATATAAACCCACCCTCATTCAGTTTAAAACCATTACTCCTTGTTCTGTCACTACAGGCCTTTGTGAAAGGCCCCTCTCCAGCTCTCTTCTAAGCCCCTTTTAGGTATTGGAAGGTACTGGAAGGTCTCCTGAGAACCTTCTCTTCTCCAGGCTGAACAGCCCCAACTCTCTCATCAGTGTCTCAGCCTTGCCTCGTAGGAGAGCTTTTCCATCCTTCTGATCGTCTTTGTAGCTCTCCCTTGGGCTTGTTCAAATAGGCCCACGTCTTTCTTACGTTGGGGACCCCAGACATAGATGCAGCACTTCAGGTGGGGTCTCACCAGAGCAGAGCAGAGGGGCAGAATCCCGTCCCTTGCCCTGCTGCCCACGCTGCTTTGGATGCAGCCCAGGACACATTTGGCTCTCTGGGCTGTGAGTGCTCATTGCTGGGTCATGTCCAGCCTCTCATCCACCAGCACCCCCAAGTCCTTCTCAGCTGGGCTGCTCTGATCTATTCATTCCCCAGCCTGTGTTGATACCAAGGGTTGCCCCACCCCAGGTGCAGCACCTGGCACCTGATCTTGTTAAAAAACCCAACTCATGAGGTTCCCATGGACCCACTTCTTGAGCTTATCCAGGTCCTTCTGAATGGCATCCCATCCTTCAGGAGTGTCAGCTGTACCACTCAGCTTGGTGTCATCTGCAGGCTTCCTCAGCATGTGCTCAATCCCTTTGTCAATGTCATCATCAATTAAAGAAAACATCTTAAACATTGTAGCAAAGATTCAAGCTATTCTGGGACAAAATCTTTTTTGTGTTGTTTAGCAGAGCTAAAGCACATAGCTCAGGAATAAGTTGTGCTGAACTGATTTTGGTATGGAAGTTAAAGATGAAAAAGCTTCAGTTTTCTGATGGAGAGGTTTTGAAGCAAATTGGACTAGCATGAGTAAGGATAAAATGACCGTAAAAACAAAGGTAAAACCAATAAAAGAATGAAAGAACTGTTTTCTTAAGATAAAGCTAACATAGTTGCAGTATAATTTACATAGTGGTCTTTTAGTGATCTCTCAGTGGAGCAGCCAGCTGAAGTGATTGCTTTTATCATGGACAAAGCGCATCTTTAGGTTCTGTTTGATTTTGCATTGTTACTAATTCTCAGTGTATTGCTATTCCATTGTCCTTTCAGTGGTAGGTTACAGCTTACGCTTCAGAAATTCTTTAAAAATCATTTACTCTTCCTGATCTCTTGCTTTTCTAGCTTAATCCTAGCCTACTAATTTTAATCCTATCCTACAGGCCAGGATAAACTCTAATCAACAGTGAATTATTAACATAAAAATTAAACCGAACTAGTTTCAGGGAAGTGGTGAGTCAGCAAAGAGAAAACAAACTTCTGTAAGTGTTGTGTAGACAGTGTCTGATGGCCTAGGGAAATGAAATCTCCCTAACATTTGAAAACCAGTTTAAATGGCTTCTGTGAAGAGCAGGGAGCTGGGACTCGATGATCCATATGGATCCTTTCCAACTTGACATATTTTGTGATTCTGTAACTCAAAACAGATTTTCACAGCATGTGCCTGTCTTTTTATGGAAGCCACTTTACAGCAAAAGAACAAATGGGTCCATTACCAGGGGATGACTTCTGTGGTTTAGAGCACTGAATAAATAAGCCTACTTTTATGAGCCATCCCATTAAAGAAAACATACATTTCTGAAGTTTATTTCTTTATATTTCTCTGCATAGAAGAAAATGAAGTCTGAAGAATTTAGTCAATAAAATCTTGGGAATTTTAGGCAAAGAGCTCTGCCTCAGGCTGTTGTAATCTTTACCCTGTCCCATGGTTCCATTGCTGAAATTGATCTTTATTTCTTACAATCATAGGTTAAGGAAAGGCAAGCCCAATTTTCATACTTCTCCCTAATTTCATTGGTGTTTAGCACAAATTGTTTTCCCCTTCTTATCAAGTTCTGTCTGTATCTTCAGTGGCATCAATCAGCCTGGAGTGATGTGAGTGTTTGGTCAAGTGGTCTTGCCTGTGGCTGTTGCTTAAAAGAAGAGTGGGATAGCCAGCTGATAGCCTTTATTGATTTTTCTCTTTGCAGACAGGATATTTATGTTTCCAGTAAGGATAAGCAGGCTAATTAGTAAGTTGGGAGATGCTGAACACTGTCCTCTCCAGAGGAGCCAGCTCAGTAAAGATAAACATTGTAGTTAGGGAGTGGTGCAGCTTTGGGAAAAAATAGATACAAAAACATTGAGCAAAACCAGCTAAGCAGTCTTTGGTCAGGGGTACTCCTTTGACTAATTGACAATGAAGTCTGAGTACCTAATGGAGAGACCTATGATCTTACTTAAAATACTTTTGAAAGTCATTTAGATACAATTCCAAGTCATTTTTAGATACATGCTGTAATTAGGACCTATCAGGCGTTCTACTGAGCAAGGGAATGAATATGGCTGGGGAGCTAAGTAATTCTATGAGAAAAGGAAACTGAAAATTATTGTCAAATTTCCTTCAGGAATGTATATAAAATATGGAGAAAAATGCTAATAAATGTTGTTGCCAGTCAGATTGTTACCAGTCTTTGCAACTTAGACCCAGAAGCCATTTCTCCCTTGGAGTATTGCTTTCTAATTCAAACTAGGAAACAAGATGAAAAGAGAACCCTTTCCTGGCTGTGGCCTATGTCATTCCATTTCTCTTTGGATATGCTGTCCACACAATAAGCTGGTAGAAGAAAATGGTCTAACTAGTTCAGCTAACTAATTAGGGAGGTGTTCAAAGCAATGATGTGCACATTTTCATGTTTTAGCCACAAATGCAGCACATAGAAAGGTTTGACTACTGAACAAGAAGTAAATACTTCAGCTAAACATTTCCAGGTATGTTTTATGTTTACAAATTGTAGACATTTTGTTTTGATTTTCTAGTGGCAATTATTTTTTCTGCCTGTAAGTAGACCAGCAAGATACTGGCTCTAGTGACAAAATGTGGTCCAGTGAATTCCCTGCTACGGACCCTGTCCATGTGGAGAATTCACTGGAGAACTGACACGTACTTCTGTGTGCTATGTGTGTGGCACTCTGGAGATCACTCAGTTGATGGGGCATTTAGGTAGGATTTTATCCAAATTTAACAGTGACAGGAAGTCAGTGATTGTGTTTCTGTAGCAGCACTACTTGTTGAAGAGCAACCTCTGCTTTCCCAGGAGAGGCAGGGAGAGTGCAGTCAGCATCACACAAAGGGTGTGAGCTATTGTGAAAATGAGTGACAACTGTTCTTACCCATCTGCATTTCTAAGTTAGCATGAGAGAGCATTTAAACTTTGAATAGCTAAATACCATATTTAATGTTTACTGAGTGAAAAAAAGAATCAGAAATTGACTGGAAGTCTCTTAAAATGAGGCCCAACAGGACACTTCTGTGAAGTTGGGTTGCAGCTTCTTTTCAAAATAGTTTCCTAATTTATTGATGAGGAAATACATTTTTCCTCAAGCATAGATAGATTGCTGTGCAGAGAGCCAAATGTACAGAGTTCTTTCAAGATACCGCAAATGATAAGCAGATTGCAAGTAAGCATTTTGAAAATTACAAGGTAGCAAAAGTATTCCTTGAAAATGTTTGAGAGGTTTTCACTGTATTTTGAAGACAGAAATAAATCAAATACTCAAGGCCGTCAAAGTATAACTTTTCTGCTGGTTTGTGTACCTGCATCCTAGTGCCTTGTTTTCTTTTCAATAATGGTGAAGCATTGCTTTGCTTTCGATTGTCTCTTAAAAATTACTTCATAGCTGGAATTAGTCACTCCAGGCATTTTCTATACTAGTGCTTCAAATAAGCATAAAAGCTAGAATATTAATGATGCCTGAGTGTTACTGATGATTTGTGGCTTGATAAGCTGATCCTCAGGCTTTCAAATATCTCCCTTGTTTTTAAAGGATTGGAGAGAGGTTGCTGAGTGGTAGCAACTTGCTGTGCCTTCTGAACTGCATTAGGTCAAAATTAGCAATTTTTTAATCTTTATTTTATTTTGTTTCCTCCACCTTTACCATGTGTAATAAACACCAGACTCCTCGTCTTGAGATACCAATGGAACTGTATGAGAATTAAGTCCTCTGTGGATTGATTATAGTGACTGCACCAGACTGCAGAGTTAGGACTTTAAAAATTGCTTGTCATAATAAAGGCAGTTTTAAAGGGTTAGAGCAAAAATAAGAAAAAAATATATAGCATATTTAAATTAATTAAATCCTTGTGGTGTTACAGTTTTTGCATTATTGCTTTATTTTGGTTTTCTATGTCTTTTTCCTTCCCCTGCCTTACTGAAATACTGCAACTCCTCTCCAAAGAGGAGGATGCTTAGAAATGGCCGTATGACTTGCTTGTATGGATATACTTGCTAAAGTCATGCAGTAAGAAGGAGGGATGGATAAGACCTTGTCATTTTCTCTTTCTCCTCACTGAAGGACTTTTTTTTTTTATACTGTAATTATTGAGTGATTTGTCTCATCCAAAAAGAATTGCTTATCTTGAGAGTGTATGAGATACCTTGCAATAACAAAAGGGAGGGATAAAATCAGAATGTTCCTTACTACAAAAACTGTTCTTCATTTCATTTGTAATAGATCCTTCAAGGTCTTTGGGAAAGGATCTCATAGGCCTGTTCCTAATCTATCCACATTTGGTGCTGTTAAGTACAGAATTTCTTCCTATACCTTTTGGTTTTTCATACAGTATGAAGTATTATTTTTATAATGAACTGTAATCAATATTATATAATGCATGTAAATTACATAACCACATTTTATAAAATTAAACAAGTAAAAAATTGTTTTACTAGTTAAGTATAATTACCCAGTAAACATACTGAATAATTCTGTCCATGGGGTAAACACTAAACTTAAATATTAAACAGATCATTACCACTGAAATATGGATATTTGTTCGTGACTCAGAGAACAAAGTTTTGACCTGCTGTGTTGTCTGACCATGACCATTCCAAATTCTTCGTGATGTTCAGCTGTGCCTGACCTGTAAAACAGGGTTTCTTTCTGTGACTTGATGTTTACATTGAAGATGATCCAACCATCAGTTTTTGTTTATGCACAGAAACCAACAGTCAATACTGACCTACCTTATCATAAACCCTCTTTTACTTAAATCCAGATCTACTATAGTTTTTGTCCTTTTATTTATGTTGGAAATCCTCTTAGTCCATTCTGGTACCGTTTGATGATACCATTCTCCTGTGAGTATTTTCATTGTTCCTTTTTCTTGTTTCTTTCATGACTTTTTTTCCAGAGGGAAACTAATTAAATTCTTGCTCATCTGATTTATAAACAGCAGTATTATCTCTTCTAATTGAAAAAACTTGTGGCAATTTTGTGTTTCACTTGTTTCCTAAATTGATTCTTACACTGACAATGGATAGATTATTATTCTAACTCCATGGTTATAATCACAACCTTAAATCAATATTTACAAAGCTCTTGGCAAGGAATAAACTGCTCCTTCAGTTTAGGTTGAGAGTAAAACAGTGCTTCAACATCCAGATCAATGTTTTGGGAACACCAAAGTAATATAAGATCTTTCCTATATTTACCCCTCAAGGTTAATTTTGTTTTACAAAAGCACTCTAGATTTGAATATTACATTATAAATAACAGTGTGATCCAGAGCTAACAATGAAGTCATTGCAGGAATTTTTTGGACAGTAAAAAGTTAGAGGTTTGATGAATTTCAAACCTACTGGAATTTGCCTGTTTTCTTTGCTAGTTTACAACTAATTTTTTTTTTTTAATTTTAGCTAGTTTGCAACTAATCGCAACTTATTTTTTTAGTAATATGAGGACCACAGACAGCAAATGTACAGAATAATTTCCACAAGAATATTCCAATAAATTTTAATTACAGCGAGTATTTGTATTAAAGTATGGCAATAGTATTACCTACTCTGAAGTTTTTTTTTGTTGGCTTTATTAGTTGATGTGGTGGTTGTAATGCCTGCTAGCTGAAAAATGGCATTATAATAAATTAATATCTTGTGCTTGATATTTAGTATTGCCTTTTATTCTGCAGGAGCTCATAGTGCTTTATAAAGTATATTTACACATAATCATTTCACTGTCCACTTGAAAGCATTACCAAAGGTAGAGTTTGGTATGGGAAAAAAACCATCCCTAAAACAGAATGCAAAGCATTTGAGAATAGACAGAAAAAAAGTTTCTGCTCACATAACATAAGCTCAGTTCCTTATTTAGAAAAAAATAATTGAAGGGTAATTTTGTAGGTGAAAACCCAGTGTTTGGGACTGAAAATTCAGTCCTTCAGGGTCCAGCCTGAGTTCCCCTATTCCTGTGTAATTGCTGTAAGCACTAGGTCATTATTTCCACTCTCCCATCAAGGTGAAAAGATGATGGTGAGCTCTTTGAAAATTACAGATAAAGGATAGTATGTGTTGGTACAGGCTTCTGATATGCAACAAGGTGTTTGTGTTGGGTATTGATTCACTTGGGTCACATAAAACTAAGGAAGAATGCCTAGGAGGGTGACCCTTGGGCATGCCTAGCATGCAGTGAGTGTTCCCAGACACGTGGCAAAGCGTGACCTGTGCAGGAAGGCCCAGCCTGCAGGGAGCACGGCTGATGGGATGCTGGGAGAGGATAGTGCTCCAGACACAAGCTCTGCCTGAATTTCCCTGTGCTGAGCTGGAGGCAAGTTCACCCATGTGATGAAGCAAGCAGCTCTCTTTGAACTTCATTTTGTGAGGTGAAATACCAACAAATGAAGACTAAAACCATCTGCAGATGACCGCAATTTTTGATGGATTTGGACTGCGGGCCATTATTCAGTACTTAATCTGCCTAGGCCTGTCAACACAGGGAGCTGAACCTCACCCAGCTACTGCATGTGATCCTCCCCAGGAAGCCAAGGCTCTTGGCAGCTTCTTGTTTCTATATCATCAATCAACACAGCAGGCTTTAACTAGCCCAGGCCTGTGACACCAGCTGTTGCAAAGCATTATTTTGGAAATGCCTTGGTCATCCCACTGCAGTGTGATTGTTATCTTTTTAAGGGTATTATTTTAGAATTTACTTTGGATACATTGCAGCAAGCTCAGAACTTATTATTATGTCAGTAATAATAGAGTACATGCCATATACTTTAGGTGCTAATCATACCCAAAACCTCTGCATTTTCACAGCCCAAAATAAGTAGGGCAATTCAGATACTTAAAACCAACATGAGAATCCATGCATTTGCTTTTTGTGAAAACCTTTTAGCATTCTGTGAAATCAGAGTGTGGCTTCCCATTTGAAAATGGCTAAAATTTCTCTGTGGAATAAAGCATTTGTCTTGTAAAGTACTTAGCACTGCTGTTACTTAAATAATATGATATGTAATCTGAAGTTGTCAGTAAGCAGGAATTAATATATTTTTAAGCTGTTTTGCATAAGAAATAAAGTACTGTGAAGTATCACTGTTAAAATACCAAATTTAACCCAGTTTTGAATCAGGATTAAAAATTAATGATGTAAGTTAATATTTACTTAAATGTGATGTCAACTCACTTTCAGCACTGGTACTTTGTGATACACGGACATTTTTTAGATATTAGTATTTTAGTGAGTGCATTATCATTTTCTAGGTTTAGAGAACGTAATTCATGTCATCTTAAGTGATCATTTTGTGCTTTTATCAGTTACAGGAAGCTTTTACTTTCCCTACTAGCTGTAGGATTTTTACCAGCCTCCAGGTAGAGCACAACCCATTAACAACTGTTGTTTGGTCCAGTGAGGTTTTTTACCTATCTGTTTTCCCTCCATCCAGACACAAGAATATTGTGGCAGATGGTGTCAAAGACCATTCTAAAATTGAGATAAATGACATCGACTGCTCTCCTCTCATCTATAAATCTAGACATTGTATTAAAGAAGGCTATCGGGATGGTCAGACATGATTTATCCTACATAAATCCATTAATTTTCTGTTCCCAGACATCCTTTTCTCCTTCATGTGCCCTGAAATATGCTCCAAGATGACTTGCTCCGTGACTTTTCCAAAGACTAAAGTAAACATGACTTGCCTGTATTTCCCTGTATTATTCTTTTGGCTTTTCTTGACATTCTATTTTCCTTGTCACCAGGGATCTCCCCCAAATTCCATGACTTTTCAAAGACAATAGAGTGGTGTCAGAAGGATATTGGCCAGTTCTCTTCAACATTTTTGAATGCAGCCCTTCGTGTTCTGTGTATTCTTACGGTTTGAGTTGTCTCAAATAATCCCTGATTCAGTCTGCATCTCCTGATAGAAATTTTGCTTATTGAGGTCTTTCACTGACACCAGGGACTGGGAGGGTGACTGAGGCAAAGGCAGCACTGGATACCTCGGCCTTTGCTGGGTGTACTGTCACTAAATCCCACACTCATCCAGCAGCAGGCTCACTTTCCTTCTTCAGCCTTTTGTTATCAGTGTGGTTGTAAAAGCTTTTCTTATTGCCTGCAGCATCCCTTAAATGTCTCTGTTTAGAATTTTGCTTTTCCTGAGACCATCTAGACTCGTCCATGTGATGTTTCTAAATTCCTCTTTTGTAGTATGTCCTCGCTTAAATCTCCTTTATGCTGTTTTTCGTAGTACAGAGCTCTGTCATGATTTCCCTCATTAAGCAAACTGGTCTGGTACGCTTTCTTGTTTGGAAATTTTGCAAATTAATGTGTTCCTGCTGGGTGAAGCTGTAGCACATATAAAACAATCCCTCCCTCCCCTAAAACATGGGTTAGAGACTCAGAAGTTTTTTTAAGGTTATTCAGAACAGAATCTCCTTGTTATGTTATTTTTTAATGCTTGGTTTGAGGAGGGAGAGCTAACTTATTCTGTTACTTAATAAATTGTTTAGTCCTTAGATGGTGATTAGAGAAGATAATTTACCTGGCATGATTCTTACAATTTATGGCACCCTGATGGATTCTATTACAACAAAAGAATTCCAAAATAACAGATACTTTTTGTCATCTTAATCATCTGTTTCTTCAATTATCTTTATTAAAGAAATGTAAATTTTTATTATGAAATAGAAAAAGAAGACTAAAGGATAAAGATAAGTAATTTTTACTATTCCTAAAAGTGTCTTTGGCAATGTTTCCCCCTCATATGTATGTATTTATTGAGCAAAGTATATTGGCTTGAGATTAAAGCAAAGTATGTTCAATTTCATCTTCACCACATTATTTCTCACTTTATGTAGTAATCAAAAGGTATATAATGGAAATTTTATTTTCAAGAGTAAAGGCAAGACAAATTTTTTAATATAAAATTTTTAATACAGAATTATTTGAATTTATTATTGCTTTTGTTATGAGGCAACAAAGTAGCAGCCATGTATCCCTGCCTACTTTCCTATGGGGTAGCTTGATATACACAGTGCACCCAAGAGAAAGACTGGGGAGTATGGAGTGGTGATGGTGAATATTGGAAAATACAACTTTTTAGCATCATTAGAAGCTGCATGGCTGGCTCTTCAAGGCTTAACCACTCTTCTTGACTCTCCACCTCTGCTCTGTGTAGCAAGAACAGTCTTGTCCTTGGATAAGCAAACATTAAATTTACTTGCGCTGTTGGAAACCTTTCAGCTGTCTCAGAGCCACAGATTATTTTGAGAGACTAAGACGACAAAAGTTCAATTGTGGTCTCATTTCTGGTGAGTCTATAGAATCAGAAGGAGAGTGACTGCCAGTGGGAAGTGTCAGTACTCTAATGGTCTGGGATCATCCATTTGGAGCTCAGTATTAATGAGTTTTGCTGCATGCTTAACATTCATTTGTTGAATCCAGCTGCATGTTAACAGCCAATTGCATTATTTCACTGAAGAATGTCTAAAAAGATTTGTATGCTAAAGTATCAGCAGCAAAGTTCAAATAAATTTACTGCAGAAACAAATAAATAAAATGCATCAGATCTAACAGCCTAAAACAGGTGCCATTTGTGACCACATGGATTGTAGTTAACTAAGTGGTCAAATACATTTACACCTAATCTGGCATGTGCTGTGCCAAGAATGTCTGCTTGCTGGTTTTATGAAGATCACTTGGTCCTACAGCTCTGGACAGACTGCAGCACGAGGAGTTCCTTGGCCTCTCACAGCCTGATTTTCTTGGTGTGTCACCATCCAAGGGGGGTGCTTAGTGAAAATACTTTAATTCTGGAGATCAGATGGGGGGCAGACACAACAGGATGAGAAGGCCAAGCAGTTCATTAACTACCACTTGGACATTTGTCTCAGAGAGAGAAGTCAGTCTGGGTGGTCCCAAGGAGGAGAGTAGGCGAAGAGTTGCCTCATAGCTGTGTCACTGCTGCTTCATCCCTGTCCCTGTAAAGCTGTACCTGCTCACACAGCCTCCTCCTGCATGGGATTGTTGTGACACTGGATTCTGCTTAAAATAGGTGCAGGCTGTGGAAGCTGAAATCTGAACTGCACTGCCTGAATTTTGGGGTTGTATAAAGCACAGACAGCTTGAGGGGAGCGATTTTATTAGTGGAGCATGGGGGGAATGCTGCCTTGAAACGGGTGTTTTGTACCAGTGGTACGTGCCAGCCCTTTGCCCTGGCTGTAGGTATTTTATAGCCTGGTAAGGAGACTGGACTCAATGCTGCTGATAAATGTTTGGTCTGATGTCATTCTTCGTGTGTCTTTCTGCATAAGGAATAAAAATAATAAAAACTTTTTTGTAAACAGTTTTGAAATCTTGGATGCAAAGTGCTGTAAAAACTGAATTTATATACGTATCTGAGAAAAGTAGAGGGCTCTGGGGAAGGGATGGATCTGCGGATTTCCTGAACAGGGCCCTGCTGTGTGTCAGGGCAGTGTCCTGTCGCACCTCTCCTTGTGAAGGATAAGGATATTGAAACCATCTTCTCCTGTGTCAGTCTGGTCTTTCCTACTAACACAGGACAAAGCAATCATAAATGTGGTGTTGTAGTGTGAGGGCAAGTGATGTGAAGTACTTTATGTTTCTGTCTCGCATACTGTATGTTGCAGGAAGATAGTGATGAAGGAGTTTCTCATTCCAAATGGGATAAAGCCAAACTAGATGATGTGTGTGTGGTTGTCCTGTATGCAAGCTGTCTCTCTTTATCTCTCCAATGTGCACATAGAATTTGTCACCTCATAGTATAACTACAGTCTGTCTTCTGCTTTGTTCCTTTTCCCATTTAGTTTTGGTTTTGAGATTGAGCATATTTAAAAGTGTGTTTTTTAGAAAATTGGCTTAAGAAAATTACTTTTGGTAAAGACTGACTCTAAATTGCTTTTAAAAAAATTATCTTCTGTATGTATTTTATAGTCTTTTAATGTCCCAAAGAACAGCTGAAACAAACACCACCTAAAACCCTATGTTAATTATCATTTTTAGCAAAAAGAAAATAAAATTCTAATTTGCAATTATATTATACTGGGATCTTTATAGAAAATCCTTTTTTTAAACTGCATCTATCGATATGTAAATTATTCACAAATGTTCTTAAGTTATTATTTGCACTGCTTTATCTGCAGGTTGGTAACAGTTTCTACTTGGTCTCATATTCCTTTGTACATATGTATCAAAACACAGTTTGGTTTCCACTGTGGAGCTCTCAGGGAGGCATTATTTTTTGTTATTAATTTAAAATGAGCAACTTCTCATGGAAATACTAAATTTTGTTAGATTTTTATATTTATTTTTAAAAGGCAAATAGTTTTAATTGTGATGTAGAACTTGAGAAGATGATGTTGACTTGCCAGTTGTCCAGCCTGCACATGTAAGCTCCTTGCAGCCAAACTGGCTGAGCCTCCTGGAGCAGTCCATATCAGAGAAATGTTTTTCCATTCTCACAGGAGATAAAGGGAAAAAAAAAATTTGGGTAATGTAGGGGAGAGTGTTGCAGAAAAGGAGGAGGGAGTTGGAAGAAAATACAAAGGTGCTGTTAGGGAAGGGGATCCAGGAATCACTGCAGTAGGGGGAAGGGAAGAAGAGGATGCCAGATTGAGTGGCTGAGCACTACTGCGGTAAAGAAGGATGGACAGAGAGCACAGCCTGGGATATTAGATTAGGAAGGAGGATTCAGGCTGATATTTTGAATTGCTGTTTTACTTACAGGCAGAATTCTTTGCCAAGCATTTAATTTAAGCATTTTTAACTCCCAGAAGGGACCTTTCCTTTGTCGTATCATAAACAAGTGTCTGCTGAAAATTTTGTTTTGTTTTGTGTTTTTGGAAAGTCGTATGGATGTCAGACACACCTCTTTAATACATCAACGTCTTCTGATCTGGGCCTGGTGGTACAAACAGAGAGTAAGTTTGGGGTGTGCTGGTAATGCCATCCTGCAGGACAGGGGCCTCTTCAGCACTGTAACTGCCTTGGAAGAGAACTGGTTGTATGTCGCTTGAGGAAAGTATTTTGCTTTTCAGCTGTATGAAGTTACCACTCCCTGGAAATACCCAACATTTTTTGTACTTAAGAAGCCCCCAGTCTTTTTGACTATGCCTATTTATAAAACCTGTTGTTAGGACAATTTGCTTGGGCCATGCTACTGATCTGATAATGTATGTATTACTTTTTTTCAGATGCAACATTTAAATACCACTGACCTGGTTTTTTTTGTCAGAATTATATGTGAATACCTAGATAAAATCTAAAAACTGCTGTTATCAGAAAAATAATATCTTTTAATGATTTGAGCGAAGAAATATTGAACAGCTTTATTATTGAGCAAAAGGAAAATATAGTAGAAATTATCATTATTATTATTATTAGCCTTTTAAGTGTCAAAATTGCTTTCTGGCTTCCTAAAGATGCTTATAAATTAATTAAGTCCTGCTAGAAATATGGAAAAAAAGGCTTTTTAAGTGAGCTCTGTGATTAAAGTGTCCTGATGAAGTCATAATATGCTTTGCTTGTGATCTATGTATGAATAGGACCAAAGTTATATTCAGTCTTTACTTAGATCCTAATTACAGCTGTGCCCATCTTGCTCAAGGATTTAACATGGCATATGCATTACTTTCTTATAGAAATAAAGTAGTTCAATATTTGATTACTGGAAGAAGTGTTGGAATGTGGTAATCCCATATTTGACTTCATCTGCAGGTATAATGCACTTAGGTTGGGTGGAGATGGCAAAACCTTGTTTTTCCCCAGTGATCTTATTGGAATTACCTCCCAGCAAGCAAGTCTGGCAAGTAATATGCTGATTCTGTAACAAGGTGAAAAAGTTGTAGAAGATGCAGCACTACAAAATAAAGAGAATAAAATTAATGGTATCTTTCCACTGGGGTTTTATGACCCTTAAGAAAATAGAAACACTCTACTATTGCATTTCTCCCCTCAAAAATCCTCAGCTGACACAAATGTGGGGACTACATAGCTGAGAGACTGGAGAAGCCATGAGTTGCAGTTTTTGAGATTAGACTGCAGAGTTTAAGGTAGAAGCAATGTGATGCTACCTCTTGTTATCTCTGCAGAATGCTTTGTTCATATGGTTCTCACTCTTATTCAAGCCTGAAGACAATTTAACTGTTGACCAAAAAAAAGTGTCTTACTACTAATGTAGAACTTACTTCTTCAGCTGAGATTCCCAGAGCTTCCAAACCAGAAAGTTTCATGACTGCTGATAAAGGATCAGAATTTCTTCTTGACATTGTATTTTTGAAACCTACACATGGCTAGGAAAATTAGGCTCCCTACCTGTAGGAATGCATTCCCTTGTTTACTTCTGGAAAAAGGAGCCCTTTCTTAACTCTTGAATACATTCTTTGGTAGGTAATAAACATGCATTGTATTTCTCTTGGATTGTTAAGGAATAAATAAGACACTAATTAAAACCTTGAAATACTTTTTCAGACTTCCTCCCACAGCAATATCCAGATTCATACAAATTTGTATGAGTCAGACAAATGTTTGATGAGATTCAAACCAACACGCAGCATTTTGTTTTTCTGTAACTTGAAGCAATTACAAACTACAGTTGGATTTTTTTCCAATTAAAAAAATATGAAACATAGTCTCATTATTTTAATAAAGCAGAGTGTTTTAATCAAAGCTATGAACTATAAATTAATGAGTGCCTTCTAAACTCTGGACACATGTGGAACTGAAAGAGGTCTATTACAGAAGTTGAAAATCTATATTTAACGAATACACCCACTACATCTATTAAATTGGCAAGATAATAAGTGTGCAAGCCCTCTCTTTTACTTCAGAACAACACATTCAACATAGCTATTAGCTGAGAGTTTTACCAGACATTGCAAATACACTTCAGTTACATTTTTCAATTACTTTTGGACTGTGTATGGCTGTGTGAGTATCACACTTTCCAGTCTGGTCTGAGTGCTCATCCTGTATTGTTTGGGCATTTATGGTGCCTACTTCTATGGCTTGAACAGAGTTATGGCTGCAAAAGTTACAGTTGTGGGTGTTTGGTGACTTTTATTAACTTTGACATAATTCCTTTCTCATTTCATTCAGCTTTGTCCTGGATAATGCATAAACATGTGACATTTCCAGTCTTTAAATGTCATATCATGTAACGGAAGACACTGTTTGGCATTGAGTAGGTCCATCCTAACATTGGGATAAAAAAACCTGTCTTACCTATTGTTGAGTGCCAGGGTGTTTCTAAGGTTTCCACTTCTGTCTCTGCCCAAGCTTCCTTTGGCCAAATGGTGCCTCTCATATCTCTGTAGAATTCCAAAGTGTTAATAAACTATAATCATGTCAAGTTGGAACAAATTAATTGATTTTTTTTTGCAGATCTGTACATGATCTGTTCCTTTCAAATAGGATGGGCTGGAGAATCCACTATCCCTCTGCAGGCTATACCTTTAGTCTTAACTCCTTTTTATGTGAGAACTCTGTAGCCACAAGTTTCATTAAAATGTGTAGCAAACAGTTGCCAGGTAGAAGTGGACAACTGTTGTGTTCTGTAAGTGAATTTTGTGTGTATTTTCCAATGCAGTTCTCCCAAAGTTATTTTCAATGCAGAACCTCAACAGGAACATCATTTGAGTATGTTGCCTTTCATAATCACAGTATGTCAGAATTTGATGCAGCTGGTGCCATTCAGCCCACAGCAAAGATGCTCTGCAAATAGAAAGTACACATCATAATTATAAATTATAAAGCTAATACACACCTTTTGGTTTTCATCCTCACGTTATGTGGGGATCTCCTTCCTGCTTGTTCCATTTCTTTATTGCCACAAACACTATCTGAATAATGTATGGTCAGTGAAGTTGCTCTAAAGCCAAACATGTTTTTATTTTGGCTTAGGAGTGAAGAAGGGAGTTATAGAAGAACCAAAATATATTACATGGTGTTTTTTGCATGCTGGTGGCTTTTACAGCTGTTTCCTCCATCGCCTTACTTCGTGATTGCTTCTTTGTCTTGGTGAGATGTGATGGAAGGGTGCAAACAGGCTGATGCTGTGGATGCTGATACTAACGTCTGATAGTTAAAAGGCAATATCTTTATGGAAGGGAAAAAAGACATTTCCACTACATAAAGGGGTCATTTAGAGGCTTTTGAAAGCTGTTTTCTAATACAGGACTGAAAACATTACACAACAACTGGTGTATCTGAGTTAATACCAGGGTACCGTGCTGGCCAATGTGGTTAAAACCAGAAGTGTTTCTGGTCCAATACGATGGATTCTGTTTCTATAAACGTGGTCGTTTCAGGAGGTGAGACTGGCCATGCTTAAAACGCTTAGTGGGCCTTGTGTTCAGATTCCTCTTGGCAGGGCCAAGTTCTCATTTAGTTAACTAGGCAGCTATTACAGTGACATTTTACAAACTGAATGCAGTTGTACAAACCAAGATTTTTCACATTTGTAGGTAAAAGTCACTTAAATGACTGTGTGACTGCCAAGCCATCAATGGGCTTTGTTCATTTTGAATAATTTTATGTAATTTTTAAATTACTAGTTATATAAATTAATTGACAGTAATATATTTTTGCCCACTGTCTCCTGCGCAGCATACAACAGCCCCTTCTGCTCTTCCTCAGCTTTTATTCTTTCATCTTAAAAATCAAGCAACAACCAAAAAATTAGAACATCTCCATGCAATTTCACATCTTTCGTTTCTCTATGATTTGCAGGCCAAATCTATTTACCCTGTGAGTACAAGGACACTTTAACTTGATGCTCTGCCAGCTCATGCAGAAATTCAGAATTGAAACTGGGTCTCTCAGATGAGCACGAAGATGTGGATTACTGACAAATACATGCATTCATCTGTATAGTGCACACCACATGGAGCTGGAAAAATACTGAATGATAGAGCTTTGTAAAAAGCCTGAACCACTCGATTATGTGTTTGTTGCAGTTTTGTTTTCATGAGGATGTTGAATCTGAAGCCACTGTTTCTCCTGTTGTGCTTTAGGTGCTGTAGCAGTTCTGATCCCTCGCCTAGACCTGGTGATTTCTTTTGTCGGAGCTGTCAGCAGCAGCACTCTGGGACTGATTCTGCCACCTCTGGTTGAAATCCTCACTTTCTACAAGGAAAACTTAAGTTTATGGACAATATTTAAAGACGTTTTTATAGCAGTCGTTGGATTTGTTGGATTTTTAACAGGGACATACGTGACGGTTGAAGAAATCGTTTACCCTGCATCCACAGTTCTTGCTAACGCAACAGGGAGCTTTCCTGCAGATTTAAATGCTACAGACTTGGTGGTTGGGTTAAAGTAATTAACCAGGCACTGTGAACTGTTTTGTTCCTTAAGAAGAAATTCTTGACTCAGGACCTGCTTTCAACTACTGGTACTGTGCAGAGAGGTACAGTTTATAAGAGGTGTAGGATATACATGTGAAAATACATTATTTTTTTAGAAAGCAATTATATATCTCTTCTGGACTTTGAGTGAAAAGTTACAAGATATTTATCAGAGCAATATTACTTTCATGCAAAAACATTCAACATCACACATGATAAGCAGTTTATTTTTGTACATTTTGGTAACTGTTACCCTGACCCATTTTTTACACGGTTTCTTTATCCTTGATTTCAACTATACAGAAGTATGAAATACTGTATTTTCTATTACCTGTTGCTGGAAGTCTGTAGGCTACATATCTATATTTCTATTGGAACATATAATAATTATTTTTGCATTCTTCTGTTCTGCCTTAAGTAGTACGTAACATGCCCTTTACATATTTTTGCTTCTTTTGTCTATTTTGGAAGAAAAAAATAGTAAGTTCAGAAGTTGATAACTGGATAGAAATTAGTTTTGTTTAGCAAGCTTGCGTGCTGAGTCCCCATGTCATGTACAATCCTGATTTTCAGGGTTCATCTTTGACTTTCTGTCTCACACTTCATAGATAACTTTCAGTCCAAATGTTGAAGTGCTGTTTTTGGTCTTTTTTTCTAAAAACACCTACATATTGTGCAATAACATAACTGTTTATCATACTCATTCCTGTTATGAAGAAACAAACTTTTCTAAGGAAAATTTTTAATCATAACATTCTTCTTGTTATGTTATGCCAAAACCTCTCCACTGTAGTAATACAAATTAAGATAGAAATATATGTAATATTTTGCCTGCCTTCAGTATATTCCTCAGAAATCTACCATTTGGTAATCTACTATTTGGCATTACAGTGCTAGAGTAATATACTGCTAAATATATCTATATTTATATTTTCTTTTAAGAATATTTCCCCTGTCATCTACCATCTGGTGACTATAATGAGCACTTTTATCTCCATGTTGATGAGGGCATTTCTGATAGGGACTTGTTGTAGCTGTAGTTTAAACTGCATGTATTTGTTCAAGCAATAGTTCTGAGTAATGCTCTAATTTTGATTTTAGTATGGACAAAGTTAAATACTTGGCAGACACTTGGAAGAGATGAGTCTCTGCCTGTGTGATACCATAGAATCAACCTTTCTTATGGAAGTGCCACAGTGGAGCAAACACAGGTAGTTAGCAGAGAAGCAAAAGGTAGCTTCAGTTTTTCATCTTGAAGGTTTTTTAGTCTTTAAGCTGTTTTAAAAGATGTTGAATCTCAGTGTTTCCATATGTTTCATAATGAATCTGTTGCTTACCTAACCCATACACTACACACCGATAGAATGTATTTCTGTGCAGCATATTTTCCTTGACATTAAATACTTCTACAAGAAACATCTTTAGTAGGATTGAGAGGATTTAAATGCAAGTTATTTTTCCTGTTAGTTTTTCATCTTTCTACTTGTGTATTGGGAGAATAAAGGACTTTGAAGTCCATTCATATCTTTTCTGCATCAATTGTGTTCTGGTGAGCAGCTCTGAGAAGGTGCTTCTGCCAGGGTGCAGATGGGCTTGCCCAGTTCAGAATTTGATGGTGATTTTGGTAGGTGCAAATGAATACTGCCATGGTTCTATCAATGAACATTTGCTGAGCTGGGTACCTACAGCCTACAGAGATGGCCCGGTACCCAGTGAATGTAACATATCCTTGTGAAAGTCAGATAACTTGTTCAGAAGCTTGATAGGTTTGAGGGTTCTAATCTTAGCCATCAGAGCTTGGAAAAGCTGGCCCGAATACAAAGCCATGCACATCTTCTTGCTCTGTCTGACGGCGGTGCAACCTGCCAAGGCACAGGTCTCCAGAGCAGCATGTGGCCACCGACTGGCCAAGTATGAAGTAGTGTTTTTATGCAGTTGGCCAGTGCCGCCAAGTCTAAAAATGTATCTTTTGAATCTTTAAAATGTTTATTAATATATTTTGCACAATGTCAATTTTTCTCCTACAGTGTAGGATTTTTATAATTTTAACACTCATACAGCGCATTTGCATGGCCTGCTCTTTCAGACAGAAAGAGTCAGGAATCAGTGTCCTGCTTTGGATAAGATTAAAATGTCATGTAGTAAAAAACTAAGTCTGACTAATGAAAGTGTCCTGTGAAGCATTGCCAAAGATCTAAATGAGAGGAAATTCTGGCAGAAACCTCTTCTGAATAAGAGTGTTCATTCAGCTTTTAAAGTACTGTAATATTAGTTGGAAGTTAAGAGGCAGAGAGTGAAACTGGGAGATTCCATAGGTATGGTTAACATTAAGGTATATATTTAAGATGGAAATGTACTTTAGCACAAGCTAAATTAAACTGCAAAATGTGTGTGATTAGTTTATGTTCCTGACAAGGAGCCGAAAGCTGTTGTATTGATATACTGTATGTGAACCTATATTTTACAATATGATATTGTTAACAGTTTTAATGTAATGTAATCATTAGCTGCACTACAGGTAACTGGATAATTTTCTTGTCTGTAACTGTTCACCCTCAAATATTGGGCAAATAAGAGGATTGGTTTGCCTGATGTTCTGTAAAACTTAAATCTTCTGTATCAATAAAACTACAAATTACCCTGCAAACTCACTGTTATCCTGCCTGTCACCACTACTGCATCACTAGTAGAAATAGCTGTCCTAATGCAGAATTTACCTTTGAAGTTATCCAAGGAATGGCAACTGACATGACAGTCACAGGCAAGCTCCAGAGCTGATTTTTCATTGATAATAAATCTCATTTTAAAGTCACATAGGCAGTCCTGAAAAATCTCACCTCCACTCCAAGTGTGTGAGGGCACACACTTAACCTTCTGCATCTTTTTAGAGGTGCTTTAGTAAATAAGTTAACTTGTAAATGTAAAAGAGATGCAGGTGTTCCCACTGAAATTCCAGTTCCTATTTAGAAAATTGCAAAGAAAAATCAAGACTTTTTAAAATTGGACAAGCCTTTACATATTTTCTCTAGACTTGGCCTTATGTGTAAGGATGGAGTGTTGTCTCAACATCTTACCGAGAATGGAAAATGTTAACTTGGAAAATTATTGACTAGAAGTGAGGAATGAGATTCGTTGATGAACAACCTAAAGGATTCCACTCAGTTCATCTTAGGGAGAGTGAAAGGTAAGATGGACATAATGGAAAAGTGATTATTTTATTAATTTTATATTAAAATGTATCCAGATGACATTCTAGAGAAGCTGTATACATCACTCACTACCATTCAATAATTGCTGGAATGTATTATGAGTCTTGTCAGACCTCCCATTCTTCTGCTTTAATTTATTTGGTTCTGTATAGGTTAATCAGTATTTCTGCTTCTTAGAGGTTTCTCAAGTGTCAAGGTATTCTCTGGCAGAAAAAAAGCAATGCAGCTGACATCTGTTGAAATTCATTTTTCACATGCTGTCCTTGGAAGAAACCCCTGCAACATTTTGGTGTGGTTTCAGGAAGGGACAAGAACCTTCTCCCTGGTTTTGTGTGTTAGCTACAGATGTTTTGGTTATCCTGGACCATCTTAACATGACATGAGAAGTCTGACTCTTGCCCACGGTTAAGTTATTCTCCAAACTCCCACATGGTACTGATTAGTGTAATGTAGGTTTGTGAGCGGACTACACCCCTGGATATATGTAGTGAGACTGGTCTAAGTATTAGTTTGTAATCAATATTAGTAGTTCAGTGGTTTCGTGTCCGAGTTCTTCTAGAATGCTTGGATGAATAGCATCTGGTAGCAGTCATTTTTTCATTTTTAATTTGTTTTTCCTAAAATGCTTTTATTAACAGTTAAGAATTGATCTCAATATACAGTTCCACAGATTCACTCCAAGCAGACAGTAGCTGGGGTGTAGAAAGCAGCATCTAAGTAGACATTCTTTTGAGTTCAGCAAAAGTTTCTCTGCGTGCAAAAGGAGGTGCCTCTCAAATCACAGAAAAAGAATCTGCAAGGTTATGTGGCAAAGCAGTCACCTCCACAGACACAGGGGAGCACAGAGGCACAATTGTGAGTGGATGAACCCCACTTAAGATAAATTTACCTTGTTTTCCTATTCTTACAGGATAAGGGTTAATTTCAAAGGAGCAAGTTTCACAGGTTGCACCAAAAGATTGAGGAGCCTGTCTTGTAGCATGGCAAGGAAAGGGGACAGAGGCCACTGATGTGGCTAAAGACCAATCTCTGTCAACGCAAAGGAATGGGGGAACTGAATATCCTCATCAGAGAACTGGAGCCCCACCCCGGCTTCTTCTGGGGTTTTCACAGCACAGCAGTCGGCCCATGGTCCAGGTGAGAAAATCATCAAAAAGGGTTGGCTGGGGAGCCTCTCCAGGGTCACCACATAAACTGAGAGTGTTACTGCTTAAAGGGGCAGGGAGCACCCTGTAGGATGTGTGGGGAGTGTATTTTGGCTTTGTACAGGACTGGTAATGGACATTTAGGGTAGGAACCACAGGTGGGAGAAGAGAGGTATCAAAATGTATTGGAAAAAATGGAATTTTATGATTCTGTGAATGTAAAGATAAAAGGGGCCAGTCAGTCCCATGTGAGCAGGGAATGGTCAATACAGGTGTCAGTCTGTCCATGCCCCATGCATGACCAGTGCAGTCTTTCTTGCCTTCTCACTAAACTAGAACTGAATCCAGCTGTGCCTGGGCTGCTCTCTCTCAGAAGGAATTTAGAAAGCAAGAGAGTCCTTTCTGCACCTTGTGACTCAACGGGAGATCTTCTTTAATAAACTTCGTCTGAAGCTTCCACTCCCACCCATGACAATGTCCCAGTACCTCCCTTGGAAGGGAGTTTCCACACCTGAGCCAGTTGTGTAAGGGAGGAAACTGGCAGGATAAAAAGCATTATCCCACCTCGCAGGATCTGTTTCTTACTGGCCTTTTCCCTTATCTGGCTCAAACCCCAACGTGGGGTTTGTATAAACACATGGTCATGTGTTTACCAGGAATATGTGCTGGACATGGAGCTGTGGCAGCCTCACTTCCTTTCTTCTACCAGCTGTGGCAGCTCCTAACAGACCCCCCCTCATATTTCCTGAGAAAACTAGATTCTCTGGGGCTCAGTATCATTGCCTCGTACTGCTGAGCTTTGGCCTTTGTCTCATTTTGGAGGTAGAAGGTACATGTGCCCCCAGCACCTCTTTTCTTGAGATAATAGTTTTCTTAGTGGTTTTTAAACAGCTCAACTGCTTTTTAAAATCTGTGGATGTAGCATTTTGTGAGGTGTTTTTCATGACGTGTCTGGATAATTTATGCTGGACGATCTTTGTCTCTTGACCTGATGGATTTATTTGACTTTGAATGAGTGAGCTCAAACTACTGAAGCCAGTGAAGTCCTTTCGCTTTTGTTCTTACATATTGCACTCAGAAACAAAGTTTTATTTTGGGAGCATTCCCATTTGTATCTTAGATACTTAGGGAGAATTGATTGTTGTATATTTCAGTTTTCAGCAACTTTGCAAAATTCAAATGATCTTTAATGTATCCAGCCCTCTAAATGTTGACATATAAGTGCCATTGGAAATTTCAGAGTTTATTGATTTTTTTTTTGGACCATTTTCATATCTAATATAATCGCTTTGCAGAACAGAACATTTTTTGTGTTGGTCTCAGTTGCCAGCCCTGAGAAACCAAAATCCTGGGAAACCAAGCCCAGTGCTCTTTTCTCATACTTCCTCAGGGTTAATAAAATCATTGTGAGGATTTGTTAGTCTTTCAGCATCATTTGTGCAACACAATCTCCTCCAAAGCCCATGACATTTTTACTGTTAATGGATTCATATTGAGTAATAAATTATTGGAGCAATTCTGGTCCACAAGACAGAGGATCCATTTGTTCCCACTGCTGGGTAGGCTGCAGAGGGTGTCAGCCTAAGGCTCAGCAAACTTATTATCACTAAATATGATCCAACTATATACAGGAATAAGTCCATCAATGGGAACTTGGCCTCTTTCACCTCATCAGCCTTACAAGCCACCCTTGAAAGGGTACACAGCTTTTACAATACAGATACTACTTTAATCTCCAAAACTTTGATGAGACTATTCACATGGATAGTTGGATCAGATTAATCTTGCTTTCCCCTCACTTGACAGCTCTTTGTTGTCTCAAGTTTCTGTTAGAACCCGTGGTGCATATACTACCTCTGCAGGGTCATTGCATCTGAATGCTCTCTCTCCAGAGTCTTATCAGTCCATGGGTAACTTTGTGTCTTCCCAACCTAACATTTCACCCTATCTCTCACTGGGGGATTCCTTAATTTGCTAATTTTTAGTGAATTCTCTGCCATTTAAAGTTCTATATTTCTATTATAATTGCTGAATTCGTGTCAGTTTGGTGGAAAGGCTCTTTTTATATATAAAAATAAATACATTTTATATACATGTTTACTAAAATTACCCTTTCTCTTCCTATCTAAGCTATTTTCTTGCAAGTCACTGCTATGCCTTGCATCCAATGATCTTTCCTGGCCCAGAATGCAAGGCTAGCGCTGTCCCTGGCTCTCCATTTTAAACAAAGTCATGCTACTCCTCATGGTTCTGTGAGCTGTTGTTTATGCTCTGCCTGGTTCATTCAAAACACCTGTGTATCATAAATGCATATCTGAATTATATTTATTCTGAATCTCAAATTTCTGCTTGTTTTATTGAACCCAGGTGTCACAGCTGATGTTAAAAGGTAAGAATCAGGGGAAGTTCAAGGATTCAGTTGACAGTAACTCTAATAAGCAAATGTGCCTGTGTCCAGTGGAGTTATCAAAGAAATAAAACCAGGTATATTCAATTCAATTAAATTCAACTCCATGAAAGAAGCCTCTCAGATGCACCCTTGATAAACTCTCCTTAAAATAGCCATGGCCTTGTGACTGCAGCACAGACCCTCAGGTAAGCTCCCAAGGTTGTTCACCAAGGCACTCGGGCTGTATCTCGAGTATTTAGAGGTGCCCTCTGGTCTCCAGTCACTCAGTTCAAAGACCTGGCCAGGGTGGGCTGTGGCTCTCTTCTCGAAAACCCACCATTTGGGCTGGGGTGGTGGGATGAGAGCAGGACTGGTGTGGACCATGTCTCAGCAGAAATGCAGCTGAAAAAGCTGAGATGAAGGTACAGGCTGGAAGCTGGAACACCCTTCCGGATATAGTCCAAGTGCATAGGGACAAGCCAGGGAGATCGTAGCTAACAAGACCTGATTTGCTATTGAGAAAATCACCAGTAACAAGCAGTGGCCTCAGCTCTCTCCTGAGGCCTTTATAGGCTATTTTGGGACTCACCATCTGTCCTGCCTATTTTCTACAACCTGAGACTACACATTAAAGGTGTGCTTTGTTCACAAAAATCCACACCAGTCAAGCTCTTGTTCTTCCAGAGATTTCCTTCCCCCTCTGTTCAGCAGACAGCTTCTGTTTCCATCAGATGGAGCCAGCTCAGCTGATTATCTTTCCTCTTTGCAATTGCATTTCTGCCATGTTGCATTTCATTTCAGTAACATGCCTCGCCTGGTACTGTCACATGCAGTGCCAGTTGTTATCACAGTTTCTATGGTTTTGTCCTGTAAATGTTGGCATCTTGTTTTGGAGGCAATGCTACAGTTTGGAAGAAGCTTGTCAAACATTTAATTACAGAACTTCTTTCCTTTGTTAAATCATAAGTGCTACATTTCTTAATTAAAATGCAGCACCCTTATCAATGTCCTAAATTATAATGCTCTTTTTTTATATAGAACAGGTCTATGAATCTTATGACTGCCAGAGATCAGACTGGCATCACAATTCTCCTGCTACAGTCATGTTGTTCGATGACAAATGATCCCTTACAGACACTGCAATGCCAGTAAAATTTGCTGTGACAACATTATTTTCCCAGTGTAGTTTATTTCTTTTGGGGCTTAGGGGAAGGAATGCGCAGTTTGTCCTGCCATGAGGTCAACTACCCTGTGGCAGCAAACAAGTCTCTGGCTTGCCTGGAGACTTTGCTTCAAACTGTGTAGTTTTTGGTTTTGAAGTGATTGTTGACTACCATATTTCAGCCCTTACTCTCACATCTCTCTGTATTTGTGAGAGAAATTGGGAGCTTTAAAATATTTTGTTGGGACTGTATGGTTTATCTCTCCCTCTCCATGTTATTTTAGAGTTAGCTGAGGTGATATGGCAAGAGTAGTGATGTTAAATAAAAAAAGTGTGAATCAAAAGAGAAAAATGTATAAAGCCATCACAGTGTTCTGAAATCAAATAGAAAGTAAAGTTCTTACTAGCACTGAAGACAAGGTGCTGGGGTCAACAAGCAAACATAGCAAATAAATCCATCTTCCTCAAGAGTGTACCTGCCAAAAAGTCTGCAGTGTTCTCACTTATAGACAGCTATGGTTCACTGTGAATTGCCTCAGAAGCATCCCTGTAAAATAATCTCCAGTGTGCTATGCTTTGAGGAAATAGTTCAGATTTGTATCAGCGCCGGCAAGGGTTTAGCTCACTGTGGTAGTTAAGCAGGTGAGAATAACTGATACCTGTCTTCCTGTTTTCTTTCTTCTTTCCCTTCTTCTTTGCTGCTGAAGGATGACACTTCAAGAGCAATAACACAATGTATTCCTATCAAAAGATCAAAACTGGAGGGGCAGTTACCCAGAACTGTCTGCAATGCAAGTTCTTCTTTTGCAATATCTCAGGTCAGGCATGCAAGTGAGATCCCCAGGTCTGATAGCTACTCTGGAGAATCTTGGCTTGTATCAGCACATTTATACTTAGGAAGGGACCATCCATCAGGTAATTATGGCACCTGTTCAGTGCCCTGCACACATAAATGTGGATATGGGTGGCTCACTTTGGGCAATGTTTGCTGAAAGCCTCGGGTATTTATTAGCTGCTGCCTTCCCCATGCAACACATCCTCCCCTGTAGAATAGTATATGAGCAGTTGTGAGGGTATTGTCATCTCATGTTCAATTACCTCCATCAAAGTTTGACACAAACCAGGATTTTCTGTTTGATTTATCCATGTCATGAACAAATGTCATTGCTGTGTATTACGAAACACCTCCCTAGCATTTATTTTTATCTTCCTCATTAGTTGTTTGGGGGTTTTTTTCCTGTTTTGTTTTGGTTTGTTTTCTTTGTCTGTTTGTTTGGTTTGGTTTTTTTTAATAGAAAATTACAACATCATAGAAACTTTTGGTAAAACTCTCCTAAATTTTTCCTAAACTCTGTTACAGATATGGGGTCACACTGTCATTAGGAGTCTGGAGGATTTATAACTAGCAAAGAACAGTGTGCATCTCAAACCTCTGTGTCTCTTTGTCTATATCATCTATAAGTGTAGCTTCACTCTTCATTTGCTTGATTCATGAATAATCACTGCTGCTTGCAGCCATGTGAGGAGCTCTTGGGTTAACTGTAGCTTTGAAATATGTAGGAATGCTTCAACTTGTGCAGCAAAACCAGTGCCGTGCAACAAAAAGGACTCCATGCACAGCCCTCAGCTGTATTGGACAAACACCTGCAGCTCTTGTCCTGTCCTTTCCTCTTTCTTTCTCACCAAAATACATGGCAGGTGCACACACATGCATTAGGAAACCAATCTTTCTGCCAGATCATCTCAAGGAGCCATCACGTGATGTTTGCTTGTCTCAAACATCCCATTCCAATTGCTCTGTTGCTTTTTATAACCCAGCTATGGGTCTCAGAACTTTCATTCTTGTTTTATTGCACTGAATGGAGATAATAGAAGAGGGTGTCTACCTGTTTCTAGCTATGGGTACATGAATAAGTAGGTACCTATTTTATATGATACATGCTTCAAAACATTTTAATTCAAAGAATTTCTCCTTTAGCACATTGCAGGACACTCCAGACCCTGAAGTTGTGGCCAAGTGCTGAAACACTTAAAAATGTAGACTTTGTAATGTCTCATTTCTTGGTCTTTCTGTTCTGGAGAGACATAGGGAGAAGACTCTAGAACTGAAAGGTGAGATCTAATGATAGAAAAAACTAAATTTCACAGTCAGACAGTTGTGGTGTCTATTCAACAGTCAAAGGAACAAATTATAACTTCTACCTGACTTTTTCTATTTTCTTCCTCCTTTCTCATAAATATTTATGGTCTTCGTAGCTATTAATTTTGAGAAAGGTAAATTTATTACCTCAGGGTGAGTTTAATTTTCATTTATTTTGCAGATATCTATGAGTAATATCTGTGTAAATGCACTCACCAGATTCTCAAAGGCTGGATTTCCATGAGGGTGCTTCTGGCAAGCAACAAACATCTTTACATTTTTCCCTACATCGTCGAGTGCCTCCAACAAGATCTGCACAGCACTGCTCCTGAGATACTGGATTTTCCCTCTGCTCTGATCTTCTCTTTCCCTATTTTAGCCAAATGCACTATTGATGTGCTCCTCTGTCACACAACGCGCTGCTGCTCTCTGGGAGTGTTGTGCTGTTTTTCGCCCCACGTCTGCAGCAGCGGCTCCACTAGCTCTTGCCTTTGGTGGGATTGCTCAGGGTTAGGGTGGAAAAATTCCATGCTCAAGACTAGTTTGATGAGTGTATTGTTGTATCCAGATGTCGTTTGAAAGCAGAAGATACATAACATATAGCTAATCCTTGCCAGCAGTTGAATGTTGCTTGAAAATATATGGTTCTATGATATTTACCCTTTCTTTGTATGGTTTAATCAAAAATATCTGAAAATTGAAAATTTGGAATCATCACAGAACCATAGAATGGCATTGGTTGGAAGGAACCTTAAAAATCATCTAGTTCCAAATCCCTTCTGTGGGCAGGAACACCTTCCACTAGAACAGGTTACTCAAAACCCAGTCCAGCTTGGTCTTGAGCACTTCCCACAATGGGACATCAACATCCTCTCTGGGCAGCCTGTTCCATCAGTGCCTCACCACCCTCATAGTGAAGAATTTCTTTCTTATAGTGAAGAATTTATTCTCATATTAATATAAACCCACCCTGTTTCTGTTTAAAGCCATTCCCCCTTGTTCTGTCACTAGAGACCCTGCTAAAAAGTTTGTCCCCCTCCTATAAGTCCCCTTTAGGTACTGGAAGGTGCTATGAGGTCTCCCTGGAGCCTTCTCTTCTCCAGACTTGGAAGCTGTTATCCAGTTCAATACCTCTTTCTGTGAGCAGATTCTGATTGAGGCTGGCTGAATTGAATTGTTCATTGGGAAAATATTTCTCTTTTGAGCTGAACTTTCTTTGCCCCTTCTTATCTTGTGAACGTCCTGCAGCCTCGTTGAACACTGCAGTTATCATGTGCCTTTTAAATGGTGTTTTTAATTGAAGCCTGATAAAGGTAAATGCGTTCAAACTTTCCTGTAAGAATTGCATTGCCTACAGCTCACAAATCTGAGAATTTTTTAATTTTCTCTCCTATTAAATCGATTTTTGTTGGGCCTATAATATATATAGATATAAAATAAATATCTACAAGAAATCGTGCAGTTTAGGATAATGACATGCTGCTGAAAAGCCTCACAGGCAATAGAAGAAGAAAATAGCTGAACATATTTTGCAAAATGCTGTATAAATACACAAAAAATATACTTCTACTTTGTTGGTTTCATTTCATACTTCACAGTGCTTAACTGGCATTTGGAAAAAAAAAAACCAAACATATTTAGCCCTGGAGTATAAGGGATTAAGGCCCTCTTCAACTTCTCCATCCAACTGTTGGAACAGAAATGGGTATGTATTAATAAAACATGGACTCATTCTAGTTAGGCTAGGCAAAAGGTTTTGTATTCCTTCTCAATTTGGCTAGAAACTGAAACAAGAAAAGGAACAGCTGTGAAAGTATAAAGTCAATATTCACATATATTCACAAAGCTTACCAATTAAAAAGAGCATCAAGAGATCACCAAACCTGAGCTCAATGCATTACAGACTGTTACTTTGCACCCAGAACCTCAGCCCTGAAACAAAAAGGCATCAGGTCATTATGCAACAACATCAAAAGGCTGAAAATCCAACACTTTCTGTGGTGTTTGCTCAAGAGTTTAGTCTCCCTTACTGATAGAATTTTGTCTGTAGTTTCTAGTTTTGATTTCCTTTTTGCTCCCAGACATCTTTTTAAATTTTTTGTTTTTATTCCCCACTAGATTAGAACCCCATTCAAGACTTAGAACAATGTGTTTTCTCCCATAAAGATATTCCAGCATTTGAATGCCATTAATTTATTGATTATTTTTGAAAACTAATTCAACTCTTAATTCTCTCACTGGAGAATAATCTTTTGTGATCTTTTTCTAGTCTTTCCTGACAAATCTGCAGTGTGTGCTCCCTGCCCAATATAACCCTTATTTTACTGTTGATAAAATCCCTTGGTGCATAACTATTGCATTTCTTTTTCCCAGGAATATGAATTTGCACTTATTTCAATGAAATAACTTCCTCAACACCAGCTTGTTCTTAACAATGTTCTTTCTCTGTTACTATTTTTCGCTCTACTGTTTTTTACATTATCAGCTCTACAAAACTCATCTGCGGTGATTTTATATTTACTCCTAGTTCGTTGGTGAAAATGTTGAACAGTGTCAGGTCTCATACTGATCTTCAGTTCTGACAGCTAAAACATTTTCGAGCTGATAAGGCAGTGAGCTCTGAATGGTTTAGTTGAAGGTCCAGACCAGGAGACTTTTGGGGTGCATGTGAAGATGCCGGTGCAAGGCAGCCTGGGGCAGTGTTAGGTGGCAATACTGCTACCAGAAAAGTATCTTTGTAACAGTACTTATTACTGTTTTAAAGCTAATATAGAGACTTTGCCTTCTTAGCACTTCATCTACTCTGATTGCTGCCTCAGTTGCTGGTTTTAAGTTGCTCCTCACTTCTTAAAAACTTCATTTTATTTCCAGTCTTATAGACCTAGATTCAGTCTACAATCTTTGTACCTCGTTATGGTATTTCTCTGTTACAGAGGGAATCCTTTGCAACCATTCCTCAAGGAGGTGTGAAACAATCACACCTGAATTATCACTTCATTTTTTTCTTTGGTAGAAAAATATGTCAAGTTTCTGTTCTCTCTCAAAGCAGATTGCATATGGATGGCACTATTTTCTCCTTGGTGACATTTTATTCTGGGAAATTTGAGATTTTTAGCCTGATATGCCAAGGCAATGAATTATATAGTTGCATATTGGGACCTTTGCCTGTCATATCACCTTTTAATGACCTTGACACATCAGGACAATTCACCAGTCTGGCAGAGGGCATAGCTATCACCTTGGAAATGTTGTCAAAGATACTCTTTATAACGTTTTCTCAAAACTGTAACTTGGGGAAATGCATTCAAATGAACCCTGTGGGGCTGTCATCTGCTCTGATCAACACACTTGCCCATGGAGCTGCTGCTCCAGCAGCAGCACTCCCAACCCTTGCAGGGAACTACAGCTTGTACCAGCATTTACCACTTCAATTTCTAGGAGATGGATGGGGAGTTTTGCTACAGGAGAAAAGGAAACAAGAGGCTGTAAGCATCATTAAGCACAGATCTGTGTGATATCAGTCTTCATTAGATTTATTCTTCATGGAGGAACCTGTTTATACAGTGGACATCAACTGTCATAACTGGTGAGATGAGGTGGATTAAGTTTGTTTACTCGGTGTTTTTTATTGTTCTTGGACACCAGAATCTGTTTACATTTACAATCTTTCATCTAGAAAGAGAGAGAACAGATAGGCTATAAAATAGAAAAAAACATATTTTCAGAGAACAAGAAAAGATACAAGAACATTGGGCAAATATATATGATACTGCATTGTTCTTAACTTGGGTTTGAAAATAAAAAAAAAGAGTTTGCGTTGACAGTGCCCCTTCAACATCGTACTACCACAAAACCAAAAGAGAAAGGTGGAGAACTTGACAGTTCTCTGGCCTGTAGATGTGCAGTAAAAATAATTGATTTATGCTATTCATTTGTTCTTGGGTGGAACAGAGTGTTGATGGTCTTTCTTCTACTAAATCATATAAAGACCAGAAAGTATTTCTACAGAAGTGTTGATCTTTGCAGCACAAAGTGCTGGAGCACCTTTGACATATTACCTTGGATGGGAAGGCCAGAGACCAGGAGGTCTTGAAGGGTTATCATTAGCTTGTTACGAAGAAGTCTTCATGTTAATTGACTTGTTTTCTGAGACTTAGGGTTATTTTTCCAAATGATATGTGAAAATAAGGTATGTTCCACACAGTGACTTGATGGCAAGAAGTATCAACTCATAGATGTAAACCATGCCACATAAGTATTAATATTTAATAGGGAGACAAAATTTACTATGTTTATTTTTTTAACTTTGTGGTTTAAGTTTAGTGGTTTAAAAGTTGACCTAGTCTGTAGCTGTGCCTGTCATCTCCTTTCCTTGATGGAATGGAAACAACTGTCCTTTTTGGAAGGAGCTGAGAAGGCTCCATGTAATTTCCTTCTCCTGAGCTCAGGTCATCTATCCAAACACCTTTCGAAGTAATTATGCAAATATTGGATGAAGAAGAGAGAGACTTTGTTCTGAGATTAATGTGCACGTCCTCAAAAATGTGTCTTACATGAATGTAAGTACGATTTCATTGATTGAAGCATCTCCAGTCTGTATTTGATTTGATTTGAGTTTGGAAGACTTTTTTGTAATTTTGGAGTCTAAGAGCCATTCACAGTTTGAGGAGGAGGAGGATTCAGAAGACCTGTGATGGCTGGTTAAAATGGAAGAAAAAGTACCAGATATAATATCAACTTCTGATCCCATTGAGTATAAACTAACAATCACAGCTATTACAGGGTACATTTTGTCCTCCTACATGACCTGCATGGCACCAAAGTATAGATCATGTTTTGAGTCAGGTTTGTATTGCAGAAACCTGATCTTGCTCATGTTCCTCATTTCAGCAGTTTCCCCTGGGACAACAACTCATCCTGAGTCTGTGAAGGACAAAGTACAGAAGGATAAAAAAATACTATTTTATGTGTTAGCACAAGTAATATAACCACAGCTGAAGTGTAGACGTTTTCAATAATGTAAGGAGAAGGAAGGAAAAAATCACTCATGTCTATGGAGCTGTTTACCTGTATCTGCTTCATTAGCACAGTATCTGAGATCTTCAGTTACAGTGACATATTTTTCCTGATAATATGCCTGCAAGATAGAGAAGCTGTATTTGCATTTCATGGACAGTGGGAATGGAGGAACATTAGTGGTTTTAAATGTGCTAGTACTTCTGGGTGTCTAACAAACAAAGGTGTCTGTATGCTTTCAAATGAGATCCAAGGTGTCTCAAAATGAACAGACAACTCCAAACCAAGAAAAACTTTAGATGATCTTTTTGAAAGTATTGGTTAAGGTCACTATCCAGGACTTCTTGCCTCTAAAGAAGAGGAATAAACTTTGATAAAATGCCCAGTGCAAAGTTGGCATAATGTTATTTACTTTTATGGAGGTTTTCCAGCTTAGCAGAGAAATAGATAACCAGCCTAATGGTGAAAAAGATTTGGTCCTCAGAAGCACGAGGAAAAGAAATGAGTATGTTTATAAAGAATAAATCTTGGCAGATTTTTTTTCATAGAATGGCTAAGATAGTCATTGAAAGCAAAGCAGTTGATTTAGTTTATTATGCTTTTGGATTAAAACACATCATTTCTTTAAGCAGTGAGCATGAACTGCAGTGGTTGAAAACCTCACACTCAGAAGGAATTCAGATGAGCCTGAATACAAGCTCTTCTGGGACTAAAAATGAAATTAAGAACATATAAGGTTAGCACTAAGGGTAATATTTTTGGCAGAGCGAGGTGGCAAACCAAGGATCTTTGTAATTACTGTTGTCAAGTAGTTTCTTCAGTAATGATGCAGAAGAAAAAGAAGATTGTGTGTTAATGCAATTGAATGCCCTACACTGAGAGGAGTCAAGCAAAGACAGATGTTGGAGGTGGGAGTAGAGCAGAAGGAAAACTAGAGACATATTGTGGAGGAGGAGGAAAGGGAGAAAACATAATACTAGAAATAAAAACTACTGAATGTCAAAGATCCAGTGTGAAGTGGTTGGGTCCCTGACCTCCAAATCTAGCTGCTAAAATATAAAGAAAAGATAAAAAATGGAATTAGAGAGACTAAAAGAAGAAATATTTGGCTTAAATTGGCTAGCTGCAGAGGTCATCTGCCAGACTGGAGAAACTCTTGACTATCCTTGAGGCATAAAGTAACAAGTTTCGGTGTTTTGGGAAAATCCATTGGGAAAATAAGGATTTAGGGATACTGGAGTTTGTCTTGAATTTATAGGGGAGAAGTATCCAGTAAATATCCAGGGAGGTCTCTCAAAAGGAGAACTCTAGTGAAGATGTGTAATCACATGATGTAAACCTTTTAAAAGACTGTTCATAATCCTCAGATAAATTTATAGTAGGAACATTTTTAAAAAAATAAAATCTCAAATCAAATTATAACTGAAGTATCTAGTAAACTGTGAATCTTCCCCATTTGCTCTCAATGTTTGAGAGGGTTTTTTTTGATAGATCATAATAAAATTAATGTTTACATAAGGGAATTTTAAATATGAGCTCTTATCTGCATGAATTCTGACCTGTCATCTCTGAATGTGTTAGTGATCTGTGATCTGAATACAGGAAAAAATAACAGGGTACCATGACTTGTACCAGCCACTCCAAGTTCCTGAAAAGAAATACGAAATATTGACTCCCAAAACTGCAGAGAGATAAAATATTTTACTGGAAATGAATGCAGTCTGGAACAGTAAATAGATTTGATCCTTTTTCAATCTTCTAATGAATCATTTGAAAAAAGAAGAGAGTGAAACACAAGTAAAATATAACCCAGCATGGTTGCCTGAGCCCCACTCTTCTGCTATATGTGAGCAGAACGGCACTGAAGGAGTATTTATTCTGCTGTTGAAGCTAGAATCAGTGGTAGGGTTAGAAAAACACTACACCAATTAGAAGATGGGGAACCTTTGGTAGGCAACAGATGACCTGTGAGGCCGGTCTGAAGTTTATTTATTTTCTCTGTCTTTTGGAAGTAATAGTGTATTGTGTTTGCATTGCAAGGTTTTGGTAGTGGGGGCTACAAAGGTGGCATCTCTGAGAAGCTGCCAGAAGCTTCCCCCATGTCTGACAGAGCCAATGCCAGCTGGCTCCAACACAGACCTGCCACTGGCCAAGGCCAAGCCCATCAGTGATGTGGATCTGGGATAACAGAGATAAGAAAAGGAAAAAAATCTGCTAGAGAACAGCAGCCAAAGGAGAAGAGTGAAAATATGTGAGAGGAACAGCACCACAGACCCCAAGGTCAGTGCAGAAGAAGGGGCAGGAGGTGCTCCAGGCACCAGAACAGAGATTGCCCTGCAGCCCATGGAGGTCCGAGGTGGAGCAGAGTTCCACCTGCAGCCCATAGAGCATCCCAACCAGAGCAGGGGGATGCCCAAAGGGGGTTGTTACCCCATGGGAAGCCCACACTGAAGCAGGCTCCTGGCAGGACCTGTGGCCCTATGGAGAGAGGAGCCCATACTTGAGCAATGTTTCTTGGCAGGACTCGTGATCCCAGAGGGGACCCATGCTGGAGCAGCCTGTTCCTGAAGGACTACACCCCATGGAACGGACCCACGCTGGAACAGTTCATGAAGTCCCATGGGAGGGACCTCAGGCTAGAGTAGGGGAAAAGTGTGAGGAGTCCTGCCTGTGAGGAGGAAGGAGCAGCAAAGACAGCATGTGATGAACTGAAACCGGCTGCAGCCCCCATTCCCTGTCTCCCTGTGCCACTGTGGGAGATGAGGTGGAGAAATCAGCACTAAAGTAGAGTCCAAGAAGAAGGGAAGGGTGAGTGAAACATGCTTTTTTAGCTTTATTCTTATTTCTCATTATCCCACTCTGATTTGATTTATAATAAATTAATTTCCCCAAGGCAAGTCTGTTTTGCCCATGATGGTAACTGGTGAGTGGTCTCTCCTTGCCCTTATCTAAACCCATGAGCCTTTTGTTGTTTTCTCTCCCCTGACCGGCTGAGGAAGGGAGTGATAGAGCAGCTTTGGTGGGCACCTGGCATCCAGTCAGGGCAAGGCCCCCGCTTACATGCACATGCTGCCCAATCTGCCCTGTACCATATTGCAGAAGAACAGAGTTCTCCTAAAAACCCACAAAGGCTGTTATAAGCATTCCTTCTTTCTTTTTCCTATTTTTTTTAAAATGTCTTCCTTTTTTTTTTTTTTTCTCGGCCCTTAACATTTGAAGTTTATCACTGTCAGAATTTCCTCTCTTAGTTTCAAGGCATCCTCAAATTCTTCAAGAAAAGGGCAATTGTTTAGAGAGATGTTTTGGAAAGGGCTCCTAATTTCCTAGCTTTATGTGGATCTGATCCTTATACCACTTTCTGATGTAGATGGGAAACTGGTTACACTGCCTTTTTGTAGTGAGTTGCCCCTTAAAGTCTTTGGATCCTCCCATCCTACTAGACCTAAGTACAGCTTTGTAATAAATGTAGCTATAGATAGGTCTTGGAATAATAGCTAGCTATTAAAAACCAAACAAAGCAAAATGAAAAAAAAGGAGAAAAAAAGGAAAAAGCAACAAGAAAGCTCTTCCTTCCCACTGAAAAAACTAGATTAGATTAGATTAGAGTAGATTAGATATGTACAGCATTTAGGCTTTTCTGACATCCTTTCTTGAAGAATTACTTTCAGTGGACTGCATGCTTGTTCAGACCTTGTAGAGGTGTAATTGCTCATTAGCTAAGAAAAAATAATTCTTTACCTGGAGGTAATACTACTCGTGGCAAATAATATTGTTCCTTTTAACTAAAATAATTAATCATTTCCTGTCCCTCCTCTTTAGATCCCTTCTACCTGGACCCCCTTGGTCTCTCTCTCAAGTGTGATACTCAATGTAGCAGGGAGAAGCAAGATAAGCTGATCAGGCACACTCCTTCCAGTACTGCCTACACCTTTCTCCTCACTAAAACCTTGTCATTGCAAAGCTATTTGTGCATAAAATATCTTCAGTTTTATCCTGCAAGAAATACTGTATACTTGGGTATTAACACCTCAGCAAATATCTGCAGACCCTTCGGAAGGTGTGGAGAAGTACAATGAGATGTGTGGTGAATTCAAGGGGCAGTTTCTGGCAGAATCTTTGTCGCTGTTGAACCGATAGTGGAGCGAAGGGACACATGAATCTTGAGAGAATGCTGAGTGAATTTATTTAATTAATAACAGATTTATATACACACAAGAAGGCTATTCGGATGGGCTGAGATTCATCCACCCCCTGGGACTGATTGGGCACAACTCTGACCGCCTGTTTCCGAAAGCCACTCTCAGTAACGTGAAACTTATATTTAGTAAACTTTCAGTAGAAGAAGAAAAATTTCCCATGGGAAAGAGTCTGTGCTGTCACAAATCTTAGGAGTCACGATCTTGAGCCTAAAGTGAGACCAACTTCATCAAAGGCAGCATGTGTTCCTGTGACAAAGCTAAGATTTCATCTGCGTCCCAAAGCACAGCCTGGGATGTGGCACTTTGAGACAACCCTAGAGCAGTGGGAGCAGAGTAAGAGCAGAGAATAACTCAAAGAAATGGATCACGTGACAGCAGGTTAGGTAGTTGGAGTGACCTGGTCATACTGACCTCTGTAGTGTAAGTGAAGGGGATGAAAGGCACAAGTTATCAGCTGGAGAGTGTAAAGGGTTTGTGAGTAATATTTTGCACTTTAAATTCCTCCCAATATTTGTGCAGAGGATTTGGATTCCTTTGGATTGTTGCAGTGAATTGGCAAAGTGATCTGCTGTGGAATTACTGCACTGAGCAGGAAGGATCAGGAGGGGAAACAAGATGTGGGAACCTAGTCCTGGCCTTGTGGTGGAAGCACCCAGCCTGGGACTTCCCTTAGCACTGCTCTGGGACATCCAGCCTGGTGCAAGGGGAAATGGGCCTGAGGTGCCCTGCCTGTTTTACATACTGAATTGCAACATAGGCATGGGTTATGTGCCGCAAAGCTACGTAGTACTGAGAAAAGGGGACAATTTGGGGCTTTTTTTTTTCTTGGATGTGCCACATGACTGTTTTGTGCCCCACAAATGGGAAAGAAATCATGAAAGGTTTCACGGGACAATTAGAGATTTTGCAACATGCCACCTCGTTTCATATATTGACTCAGACTGGGTGCTAGGAAAGGTTTCAGTAAGGAATAGCGGAGGAGTTGATATGAAGGAGCCTTCAGAGACCAGATCACTGCCCTCTCTGGTGGGAACAGCCCTTTGGACACCAGGCAGAGGCATAGATATTGGTAGCACAAAAGGGAAACAAACTGCACATGAAAACTGGAGTGTGCCTGTAAGTAATGTCACTTTTTGTGTCTGGGTTAAGCCCTTAGTTTTGGCTTCTGTGACACAATATTAAATGTATTTTTTTTCTGACTTTGACATGAGTATCTTTGTTTTCCAATCCCTGTTTGTGGAATAAAAGGTCTCCCTAGGCAGAAGAAGTACAAGATGTAATCCTGAAAAAAAAACAGTCAAGTGACACAGGGTGACACATGCAGTATTTCCTGTTATAAACTTGCATAAAAATCCAATATGACAGTCAATCCTGTGTAAAATGAAGATTATACTAGATTAGTTCATTCTAGTTTGACCTAGCCTATTATCCCTGAAGTAGAGATTGTTCCAGAGCATTCCTTAGTCCTGTTTCAAAGAGTAATGTTGATAATATGACGGCAGTTGTTGGAATAAAAAAAGAAACATACCTAAAATTAGCTACAATTTTAACAGATAAACCATGTTGTCACTAAAAGTTTCTCATCCTGTTCCCAAGAGAACTTGTGGTCTTCTTGTGTTCATTTCTTTTCAGCCGTAGACGATTGTGCTGTGCCCTGCTAACAGCAAGAGTTTGACTCCAGTTGTGCAACTGTGCACTAATTGCCTGCAAATCAGAATTAGATGTGAAGATGCCAGTGAGTTTCCTTCTAGAAAAAATAGTAATGAGAGTCATTCTCTTTCCCCCAAAATTACTGTCATTCAATTTGACTGAAATATTCCCTCCTCCACCATGCATTATGCCCAACCAAGCAGGAGTTAATAGCATTCCACTGATATAGCAAATTACTTTTTACTGGTGATGACACAGCATGCTTAAAAAATTTTGCCCCCACTTTCATTTTTTCCTATTCTTCCAATGTGATTCACCCTCCTACACCTTTCTTTCCATTGCCTCATGAGTAATTTCTCTTTATCTGCATCAAGCAAATGTAATGCTGTATAAAAGCTGGAAGCAGCTGCCCTTGTACTGTAGTTACTATTAATAAGTCTCTGGTGTTAACAGTCCTCTGATCAATGCATCCTGATTTTTCCCTTGTGAAATGTAATGTTCAATTTGTAAAAAAAAGGAAAAAGATACGTATCAGACATTTATAATTTCTCATAACTTGAACAGGATCTCAGATATGCCCTTTCCTTTAGCCCATCATTAGTAAAAGTAGATTGCATGTGCCTACCCTTTTCAAGGTAAACATCATTCCTGCTCTTAAGTGATATTGTTGTCCATGTAGTAGAAGTAGTATGGGGAAACCTACCAGCTGACACAGCATGTATGTTGTCAGCTTTCTGCACAGTTCAGGACATGAAAGGGATATTCCATGGAACAAGGCAGTGCAGCAGCCTAGGATGCTCACAAGGACAAGACATTTGAGATTTGTTCAACAAAGCCTGGCAATGTGGTAGCTGTGGTAAAGGAAATGGAAGCCATTCATGGGCTATTTTCACGTCATTTAATGGCAGCCATACAAAGATAAATCAGTTGTCTCCCTTTGTTGTCAGTGTTGTCAAAGCAAACCATGCAGCCCATGGGTAAGACCACCTGTGGAGGTAACCATTTCTCTTCCTTTAGGGTGGACAACAGTGGGAACATACACAAAATTAGACAAAAGGGATTCCGCTTTCACTGTACTAAACTGAGAAACATCTGTGGGAATTTCTGGACCCTCAATCCTGACAGAGAGTAGACAGTTTATGTAAATGCTCTGCCTTTCCTTGACTAACTGGATGAATTTGTGTGCTTCGACAGCTCTGTGGGGTGCACTATTCCCCGAAGTTTCTCTTTTAACCAAATCTGATGGGACACAGGGAAAGCTGGGAAGTATACACACCTCACACTGCAAAGCTTTTTACACAATAGCCAAATGCTTAGAGTGATACACATGTACGTGCCTTGGACTGAAGGCCTTCAGTGATGAGTTGGAAAGGAACATTTAATTACTCTATATAAAAATGAGTAATTAAATGCATTTAAATTTGTGATTCCAAGACTGTTGTACTGAGACAACAATGTGGAAGGGCGGTCAGATCAGAAGAGCAAGTCAATAGTTGCCATTCCTTGTTATTGCTGTGCCCTTGTATTGAGCCATTCCAGAAGTCTTTCACCACTTGTTTATTTGGCAAGTAAGGGAGGTAAAGAAGTGCTGCACACGTGTTTTAGCCTGCTTTCAGTGACTTGAAGATGACTGTGTTCAAAAACAATTCAATGTTTCCTCTCTGGAATAGAGGACTAGTCCAGTGGGAAGCAGCAGTCTTTGAGAAAAGTCAGCAATGGCTTTGTGGAACCGCACCACTTACACCAGCACTCAAGAACACACATTGCATGTGTGGAAGAGAAGAGTAGCTCCAGCACACTTCTAATTCAGGTCCTTTGCAGCACGTGGGAAATGGTTATGCTGCTCCTATAAAAGTCTTGGAAGCAATAATAAAGTTGGATGGCAGAAAATTACTACCTTGTTATTGAATATAAACAGAAGGATTGTAAATGTCATAAGATTGGGTTATTAGGTGGGCTAAACTTCTTCCTGAGCCTTAGATTTTTTTCTGATTCCGACTTAGCTGGCTTATTGAAACAACTTCAGAAAGTTCAAAGGTCCACCAAGTAACTCTGAAGATGTGGAAGAGCCATCTGCTGCTGGAAGTTCCAGATACTCCTTCCAAAGTACAGCAGCAGGGGTTGCAAGCAAAAATCCTTTTATTTATTACTCTAGAAAATTTTCAGAAGAAGCCAGGTTATGGCTGCCAGACAATATGGGATGTATGAAGTCACCCCTGTGCCACAATGCTACTTCTGCTACATAAAAAAATCATAGAATTGTTAGGATTGGAAGGGACCTTAAAGACCATCTAGTTCCAGCCTCCTGCCATGAACAGGGACACCGTCCACTAGACCAGATTGCTCCAAGCTCTGTCTACTTGGCCTTGAACAATTCCAGAGATGGAGCATCTACAGCTTCTCTGGGCAACCTGTTCCAGTGTCTCACTACCCTCAGAGTAAAGAATTTCTTCCTCATATCTAATCTAACCCTGCCCTCTTTCAGTTTAAAGCCATTCCCCCTTGTGCCATCACTACACACCTTTGTAAAAAGTCTCTCTTGAGCTTTGTTGTAGGACCCTTTAGGTACTGGAAGACCCCTGGAATGTCTCCACAGAGCGTTCTCATCTCCAGGCTGAACAGCCCCAACTCTGTCAGCCTGTCTTCACATTAGTGCAAAGGAAAGAGCTAGAGGGCTGGTTAGAGAAAGCTGAGCTGGCACTGAGTGAGCTCCTGTATCTTCATGGAAAAACCCAATGTATGCATTTCTCCCAGAAGCAGAAGAGCTCTGCTGACTTGTTCATGCACCTTCCTGAAATTAGCTTAGGGGTCTTCTACAGTGTAGGATGTGGAGAGCTCCCCAGCATCCTTATGTCCCAGTCCCTAGCTTTAATTAGCCAGGAACAATCTCATCCTGCATTCTATGCTGCATAGAGAAACCTAAGTGTTGCTTTTAACCCTGCTGGAAGTGAAACATATTTCCAAATTTTACAGTCTCGCAGCTGGTTTGCAAGCATAGATAAGAGGTAAGCAACAATTAACATACCAGATGGACTTGTATTAGTTGTATTTAGGGCTGATATGCAAGATTCTGAAGATTGAAAAGCAATTTTTGAGGCTGCTTCTTCAGTTGAATTCCTGTTCCTTAAGCATGATAGAGACTAAACAAGGTGGGTGTGATTTCTAAGAGCTTTGAGTGACTGAGCTGAGTTCTATTACAAAAATAATTGAAGAAAGCGTGAACATGAATAAGGAAATAAAGTTAAGTGATAGAAGTGATATAGGATAATTTATTATTCCATAAATGTGTGTAGTCTTCAGAAAGATTTTACATTTACATGAAAATAGTTTGAATGTAAAGCTTTTTCTTTTGTGTTTGCATTCATGTATTACACTGTTTAGAAATACAACATGTATTAACACATTTAATAGATGTTTTGCAGAAGAAGAAGAATGGAACTTATTTTCTCTTCCAAAGTTTTTAGAAAGTATAAGTGTAAAAAGGGCATTGAAGAGATGGATTGTTGATAAAAACCAATAAATAATGACACTACATAAAAGCAGTAAAAAAAGAAAAACAGAATACAGGATGGCAGTGAAGATAAGACTGAAAAATGTAGAGGAAAACAGAGAAAGATGATGAGGAGGTGAAGTGAAACAAGAAAAACAAAAGAAAAGTGAAAGTTCAGGAAAAATATAACATGTAGAAATTAGCAGAGGATTTTATACTATCGCAGGGAATATGAAAAGGAGACAATTTCTTCCAGAAGAATGGCTTGTGGCTTGACTACAGGACACTGCTTATTTCAAGGGTGCCATACTGTGATGCAATGTGTACTTTCAAGATTGAAGTCTCCAAAACTGGTTAACCTCACCAAAACACATTGCTGACCTCTCAGCCAGAACTGACTACGCCAATGCAAAGACTGAGAGTGGATCATATTTGACCACATCTGGCTGGTCTCAGGACACTGCCTGTGTATGCCATAGAGAGGAATGGGTCCTGCTTGGTCCAGAGCGATGCATCTCAAACTAGAGCAGGTGACTAAAATAGCCTTGAGAAATCATGATTTGAAAGACATCTGGCTGGAAATTTAAATACAAGTAAGGTGAACTTCATCACCCCGGCTTCAGCAGGCCCTGGCATGAAGGAAAAGCTGTTTGTGACATTTTGTTAAAGCATTGTTAGTCACCACTGCCTTCTGCTAGGGCTAGTGTAAATGAGCTATTACTGCATATAATCAAACCACAATTAGGCCTTTGGGGAGCATGAATCTGTAAACAAGTGATGAATGGCTTACATTCTCTGTCTCTTTTCTTCTCATATGCTCAAGTATGAGCACTGCAATCAATTTCTCTAATAGATTTTTTTAACATGGAAGTGCACTTGTTCAGTCAAAATGGCTATTCCATTATGTGCAAAGCTCTGTTTCACTGACTTGTCTTCAGTTAAGAGGACCACTGGCACTTTATAGGAGTCTTTGGGAAACATTTAGGAGAGAAACAGTCCTATGTCTTTGGCAAATATTGAGGAAGAGGAAGTTTCTTTCTTCCATTCCTGCTTTTCTGTAATTCTTTAGTGAGATCGAGTTGTTGGCTTCTGTTCCTTGTTCTTTCATATGTCTGGAAATAGATCTGCTGGAGGGAGATGAACCTCTGACAACAGTAGGTTCAAATGCTCCTTGGCCACTTCCAAAGAATGGCGGCGGCAGAGGCCACAAGCAGACTCCCCCAGTTGGTCCATGCTGACTATGAAGCTGGTATCGTGGGGAAGCCTGCGTTACTAAAACTCTGACTCACAATGATAAGGTGATTAACTGGTGCAAGTATGAGAGCAGGGGTTTGCTAACTCCAGCACAGCACAGGGCTAGCTCTGCTTTGCTCTGAGTTTTCATGGCCCTGTGTGCCTGTGGACTTGCTGACTCGCAGCTTTCCTAGGTTTGCTATCCATATCACTTCACTTTTCAGAGGATGGACAAAACCCTTAGGCATAACTTGAGGCAACCATCAAACTGTGTCGAGTCTCTGTCAAACCGTGTTGGGTGGGCACTACATTTTGCATCTGAAGTTACATTAATAATTTATTACCTGACTTCAAACAAACTACAGACAGGTAGTGAAGACTGTTGAAGGCATAAATTAAAAAAATCTGAGTAAAGGGTACTGTACTGTGAAAAAGGAAGAGATGTTTTCAGCTCATCTTCAGCAGCTCATGTCTGTTAAAAGCTACAGGCTCCTGGCAAAGTGGTATCAGTGAGGGGACCTGCAGTGATCAGAGTTTTAGGAAGAGGGGGCAATTAGCAATCTGTTTAAAAACACCTTCTCATGCTATCAGTAGTGCTAATGGTCACTGATTTTTGAATACCCAGCTGAAGGCATGCTTCTGCTATTTGCAGTTTCCTCCTAAGACTGAATTTAAAATGTGACTGAAACCGGAGTTGTGCCCCAGTAGCCATTACTAAATTCTACCGGGACTGATGAACCTGCATCCTTCTGAGAGCCAGGCTGTGCCCAAGCACAGGTGGGAAACATTGTTCTTACCTAGAGAGCAGAGAAGATTTAAAGCAAAATCAGTCTATACTACCCTAAAATGAGAGTAGTTTAGCCCATGCTCTCCTATGTTGAATAGCTCCCTACCCTGGTAAAAAAGTACCTTTGAAATCCCTATGACCTGCAGAGACTGATCTGCAGTGGTTCCTAACCACTGGGCATCTTCTGGCCCTGGGATGAATTTACAGAGCTGAGGGAGGTACAATGCAGAGCAGGAAAATGTGTTTGCAATCCCACTTACACCTGGACATTAGGTTTCTAGAACGTATCAATGTATTTTGGGGAGATTGAATGTATTCTGTAGTGCCTCTTGGTCTAGGCACCTACCAACCTTTTAATTTTGGATAGTGCACCATTTCCTTCCTTTCAGGAAGGTGAGGGCAGTATTTGCACTACCAAACTTTTATGTAATAGCTTAGTGAGTAAAACACATAACCAGATATGAGGGATTTTTACTTAATAACACCTGGTCCTGGCAAACCCCAATTTTATAATGGATAAACTGTTCCCTGGAGGGTGGAAGAAGGAAAAAGAAATGGAAATGAAAATCATATTAGCTTAGCTCTGGTATTTGAACCAAATTACTTTTTTTTTATTAATCTGCCCAATTTCCTCATTAGAGTGTCACAGATTTTCAGACAGCATTGGTTTTGTCCCAAAACTTGTCTCACTTTTATTTGCAAGTATCACATTAATGCATTAAGGGAACTGTTTCATTTTGTGCTCGCAAGGTGAAAAAAAAAGTAACAGATTTGTAATTCCCTCTGCAGTCCTTTATAATGAGAAATACTTCAGGAATAGGCAATTTTGAAGAACTTTAATTGCTTCTCCCTCTAGCAAAAAGTCTGCAATCACGGATGAAAGGGCCCCTCTTTATTGTTAATGAACAGTCAGCAGTGCGAGCTTCTCTAGCCATCCAGTGTAGAGGCCATTGACTCATACCAAATATTCTGGTACTCTTATCTACCTGTTGAGAGAGGAACAGCCTTCAGAAACAGCTAATGTCTCCATTCGTGAAACTTTGAATTATTTCAAATCAGTTTTCTCATGTTAGGTTAAGTCCCTTGTATTGGGTTTGTTTGGCAAGCGTTTGGTAACAGGGGATCTATAGGGGTAGTTTCTGTGAGAAGCTGCTGGAACCTTCCCCCACATCCAACAGAGACAATGCCAGCTGGCTCCAAGACAGGCCCACTGCTGGCCAAGGCCAAGCCCAACAGCAACAGCGCTAGTGCCTCTGGGATATTGTATTCAAGAAGAGGAAAAAAAATCTATTGTGCAGAAGTAATTGTGGTCAGAGAGAAAGAGCCAAAAACAGCCAAAGGAGAGGAGTGAGAATATGTGACAGGAACAGCTCCACAGACCCCAAGGACAGTGCAGAAGAGGGCAGGAGGTGCTCCAGGCACCAGAGCAGAGATTCCCCTGCAGCCCCTGGTGCAGCCCATGGTGAGGCAGCTGTGCCCCTGCAGCCCATGGAGATCCAGGATTGAGTAGAGACCTACCTGCAGCCCATGGAGGATCCCATGCCAGAGCAGGGGGATGCCCAAAGGAGGCTGTGACCCTGTGGGGAGCCCACACTGGAGCAGGCTCCTGGCAGGACCTGTGAGACTTTGGAGAGAGGAGCCCACACTGGGGCAGGTTTGCTGGCAAGACCTGTGACCCCACGGGGAACCCACGCTGGAGCAGCCTGTTCCTGAAGAACTGCCCCCCACAGAAGGACCCATGCTGGAACAGTTTGTGAAGAACTGCAGCCCCTGGGAAGGACTTACATTGGAGAACCTGTGGTGAACTGACCAAACTCCCCATTTACTCCCCTGCACTGCTGTCAGGGAGGAGGTAGAGAATAGGGATTGAAGTTAAGCATGGGAAGGAGGAGGGCTGGGGGAAAGGTGTTTTCAGGATTTGTTTTTGGCTGTCTTTATCTCAGCCCATGAACCTTTCACTCTATTTTCTCTCCCCTGTCCAACTGAGGAGGGCAAGTGACAGAGTGGTTTTGATGGGCACCTGGTATCCAATCAGGGTCAACCTACCACACCCCTCTTCACCAGGAGAAACTCCTTCTCCCAGAGATGACATTGCAGTCTGTCAGCCACATGCTGGGGCTAGTTTCAAATTTTATACATGGGAATGTGAGGCAGGAGAGATCTTCCTGTTAGAGCAGAACAAGAATTATCAACCTAAGTACACTCTGCAACAGGGAGGTGGTACCTTTGCTTTGTTTTTACATTGGGTTACTTTATGCTGCTTCTTTAGGGGATGAGGGAAGGAAAAACTTAGAGAAAATTACCACAGAATGCTTTTTGGTCATTTCAGCTGAGTCATACTGGGTACAACACCAGACATGAATCAATCATCTCCTGAAAAAAGATGTCAAACAAGACTTCCAAAATCCTTCCCACCCTTCCTCTTACAGCTCCGACTTAGACCCATGGTGGCAATATTTGCAAATAAGGATTCTTTTTAGAGTGAAAGTTATAAGAATCCGTGTATTTTCTTTACCAAAACCAGATGCTGGATCCGTTCTTTTATTATCAACCTTTCTGAGCTACCAAGAATTCACTGCATTAAGTTTGCAGCCTATTTTCTTCAGCTCTTTCAATTCTGCAGCCCAGTGGAATAGGGTGCCTCACTGCTATAAATTATCTTGCACTGTACTCCAACCTTTTTATGAAATTTGCATCCCTCTGAGCAGTGTTCAGTTGCCAACCTGTTATCTCCTTTCTCTGGCCCAATTAATTTAGAGGCAATCAATTTAATCCTTGAATAGTTTGAACAGATGCTTGCCTTCTTCCAGCTCCTGTCCATCTTTCTCTGAGAGCTTCTCTGTTGGTGATACATGCTGTGTGCCAGACCACGTTGCACATTCAGGGGTAGCATTCTGGAAGAATGGAATGGAAGAAGAATTCATGACAGCATCTCAGATAGAAAATAAGCGTTGTCTTCATTTATGTAAACTTAGGCCAGAGTTAAATTCAACCTGTCCCATAGGATTGACACAGGACTTGTAAAAAACCAATGCAATACCATTCATTTTGCTTAAATAATTTTGTTTACAGAATGGCTTTTCACACATCTTGCTACATATTCGTGTGGCTGAACCATTGGGGAGAGAGGAAAGGAGCCAAGACAGTTTTTTTCCTTGAGTCATTAAAAAAATGATGAGGCATTTCATCAAGGGAAGTTGGTGAGTTCCTGTGCTCTGCAGCAGTACTTTTGAAAGTATGAACCTACTGTCAGTACTTAAATGAACAGTGTTCTCAAGCTGAACCTTTCAAAAGGAATTTTAAAGAAGGAATTGGTCCAGAGCCAGAAGCAGAGCAGAAAAAAGGATAAGAGCCACAGAGTAAAAAAGCAGCATGAGGCTCAGCAGTGGGTTGTATTGTGGGTAGCATTGGAACTGGTGACATTTATACAGCAATAGCATTTAAAGGATGTAGTCAAAGGAAAGGGCACTTTAGACGGGCTTTGTGAATATGCGAACAGCTGAGTGTCTGACAAAGGCTGATAGAAGAGTGCAGAGTGGTGCACATGGAGAACGAAGGACAGCTACTATCAGCTGAACTACCTGGTCATAGCCCACCCAACCTTGACCCTCCCGTGATCAGTACATAGGTGTAAATTGTTGAACAAAATATCAGCACTCCCAAAGCAGTGGTAGGCTTTTAGTAGCTGGTGAAATACTTGATTGGTTACTACTGGTTTCAATCCCTGTCCTATACTTGGATCCCATCCTCTAAAATCCTGTCCATTCATAGAGTCACTGTTTAAGATATGGACAGGGAGATGACTCCTCAATTACCATCACATCCTAAATAGACTGGGGGAAGTTAGTTTAATTGATTGCTAGTTAGTAAGAGAGAAGTAGAATGAGAAAAAAAAAAAACTTTAAACACCTTCACTCTACCTCTCCCTTCTTCCCAGGCTCAACTTCACTCCTGATTTCTCTACCTCCTCCCCCACAGTGGCACAGGTGGATGGGGAATGGGGGCTGCAGCCAGTTCATCACACTCTTCTTCATCATCATGTCTTTGCCACTCCTTCCTCCTCAGGAACAGAACTCCTCACACCCTTCCCCTGTTCCAGCATGGAGTCCCTCTCATGGGAGGCAGTCCTCCATGAACTTCTCCAACTTGAGTCTTTCGTGTGGGACACAGTTCTTCATGAACTGCTCCAGTGTGGGTTCCCCATGGGGTCACAAGTCCTGCCAGCAAACCTGCTCCAGTGTGAGCTCCTCTCTCCATAGGGCCACAGGTCCTCCCAGGAGCCTGCTCCAGTGTGGGCTTTCCACAAGGTCACAGCCTCCTTCAGACATTCCCCTGCTCTGGCTGGGATCCTCCATGGGCTGCAGGTGGGTCTCTGCTCCCCCATGGTCCTCCGTGGACTGCAGGGGCACAGCTGCCTCACCATGGGTTGCACCAGGGGCTGCAGGGGAATCTCTCTGCTCCAGAACCTGGAGCACCTCCTGACTCTCCTTCTGCACTGTCCTTGGGGTCTGTGGAGCTGTTCCTGTCACATGTTCTCACTCCTCTCTCTGGCTGCTGTTCAGCATTTATTCACTTTTCTTCAGTATTTTATCACCACCATTGCTCAGCTTGCTCAGTGGCAGGTTGCTCTTGGAGCCAGCTGGCATTGGCTCTTTTGGACATGGGGAACCTTCTGGCAGCTTCTCACAGAAACCACCCCTACAGATCTCCTGCTACCAAAAGCTTGTCATGCAAACCCAATACGCCCACACAGACACAGACATGTGCATGTCTGTTGATTAGTTTCTGGGGAAGTTCCTTGGACTGTGTCTTTGTTCTCACCTCGGATTTTGCTGTAGGACTCTATTTTGGGTATTGCATCTTCATTTTCAGTAGTTACACTCATTTCTACACTTACTCTGTGACAGCTGCTGTGTTCACTGACCTCGGTAAAATTCAAAACAACCTATGTCTTTATTTTTTATTTGTGTTGCTTTTAGGCCTAATAACACAAAGCTTTGGCCTGATACAGTCAGGCACTGGAATAATGTTTAATACTGTTCTTGCATCTAGGGTCCAAGAACAAAAAAAAATACTGTAAATGCTGTAATTTGAAGAGATGGGCCACTTAAAATGTGGGAATCAGAAGAGTTGAGAAAGATACAGCAGTAGAGGGAAGAGATTAATGGCTAAGTTTTCACAAGACTGTAAATTCTCTCTTTGGGACCTGAAGGAAGTGGCAGGGCTATTTAAAACTATCAAGAACCAACTGCCTTAAAAATTAAGCTTTAAGTGAAATACTAACATCTATGCAGAAATCAATAGTCAGTTGAGGAGCTGAATCCTGATTTTCTGACTGCTAGATAAATACCAACCTATAAATCCTCTGGGCAGAATCCAAGTCCCTGGCAAAACTCCTATTATCTTCAATGGGAAAGTTTCCATTCTCAATTTTTCCCCATATCTCATATAATACATCACAAATATCTCAGGTATAATGTATACAAGATAGGAAAAGGAATCTTTCTTGGAAGTCATCCTGTGCCTTATAATGCAAAATCCCTCACAATGAGACCACTGTTGTGGTGAACCACTCCCATTCATATTAATGCAATATGAATTTTGAAGTTGTTTTCTGTCTCCTTCCCTATGTTTCTCTGCATCCATCAGGAAGCCACGGAAAGCATACAGGTGACATTCTCAACAAAAGCAAGATACCAAACTACTTAATCTTACAGCTTTTGCTTACCTCCATTGGGGAATATGGTTTGTTCTGGATAGTGCACAATAGTTTTGCTGTTTGTCAAAAAGCTGAGAAGTTTCTTTAGATAAAGAACAAAATTGATTCACTGGCAAAAAGCAGTTTTACTTCTCCAGCCCAGAAAACTTCAAAATGTCATATTTTGCTGAGAGAAGAACATGACAAAGAGGAAAATGGAATAAAAAACAAATATAGGACACCTTTGTCATAAAGATTAGAAAGGAAAAGAACTTTCCTTAAAGGAAAAGCAGGAAGACAAAAAAGAACCTCCACCTTCTTTCCCAAAAGCATCTTCCCAGGTGCATCTTCAATGCAGCAGAACATTTTGGAAATGTGCTGAGCACAGGCCGGACAAAACAGTTTCTTGATAGTTTGTAATAAACTTTTAAAACATCTTTTTCTGGAACGGAGAATATTCTTATCACCCAATGCTTGCAGTCAAGACTTTGCTAGTCTTGTCCAGTCTCCCATTACCTTAAAACAAATTGTTGCACACCCTTCCGTCCCAGGTGAAGCACTGTACATGCTCCAAAACAACCTCTCTGCACCTTTGGACTTCAGCTTTTTTTTTTTTTCTGCCTCAAATTATCATTGCTGCCAAAATTTATTGTTATTTCATCAATAAACCTGAACTGGGATTTTTAAATGTTGTAAATTTGTGTTATTTAGTGAACTGAGCGTGCAAATTTAAACTCATGATCTGTAAAATTTTAGCTCTCCTTGTGGACAATTTTCTTTCCTGATGAAGGCATTCTGCAATCATCATTGTTCATCATCATCCCAGTCAGTAATAAGAAAAGTTTGCACATCATTATTCCATTGGCCTCTGGTATCTTATTTCTGGGGGTTTATTGATGTCTTCAAGTTGCAGTCATTTCTCCTAAGCAATTCAAACTTTCAAATTAAATGGTACTATACTCATAGCAAAGTGATAATCATAATATTTTTAGTGGTCTTTGGATACGAAATCTTATGCTGTTAGGATGATCTTATTTTAAAGTCCAATAAATATTCCTCTGATACATCATTATTAAATTTCAAATAAATTAATGTGCAATAAAAATTAATTTAACTGCACCTAAAACTGAAAACACGGAAGCAATAAAAAGGGAATAATAATAATAATTTTTTTTAAAAACAGCAGCTATCCATTTAACTTTATTGGTTTTATAGATCATTGGTCATGATAGGATCTTCACTCATTCTTGAAACATCTCAGACTGACTTGTGCATTCTCAGAGATTTTTCTTTTTTGAGGAAAATATCTGGGGCAATTGCCAGAGGGGAGCTTCTACTACTGTCTTTATGGAAGTTTGTACAAATGAGCTGCACCTTTGTCTTTGCACTGTGATTAGCTGAGATGGTGTCCCAGAGAATCTGCACCATCTTAGGCATCCTCAGGTTGTCCTTGGGGCAGGGACCAAGCTCACTTGTAGAGGACAAACACAAGTGGACATGAGATATTGTTCTGTACTCTGAATTAGGAGTTGCAAGAAGTGGCTGGATGAGTTTCTACTCACTCTGAGCCTCAAAGTCCTTTTTGTAGGACATCTTATGCCGTAGGTTTTGCCCTTGGAAGAACCAGGGCTGTAGATGCCAATCCAGCTTGCACTGGCATCCGGAGGTGCTGAAGCCCACTGGTTTCAGTGGTGGGACACACTGCTGTGCCATTTGCTGCCAGTGCACCTAATGCTGACTACTCTGTTCTTTCACCAGCATTCTCCTTTCGCTGTGCATTTTCTCCATTTTGCTGTTTCCATTTTTGCTCTGTCCCCCTTTTTTGCACCAGGGTTCACATTCAGCTGCCACTGCAGAAGTTACCAATAGACACTCAAGCTCATGAAAGCTCAAGAGTTTCTGGTTAGTTTTTATTGCCTCACATGCCATACACATAATTATACATGTTGATATACATAACAAGTTTTTTTATACCTTATCAAATTAATTTGCCATGTAAACCTGAACTATAGTATAGGGCCAATTAAACAGGAAAAATATTTTAAAGGGGATTTCAGGGCAAACAAACAAACAAACAAACCCACACAGAAGGGTGCAATGTATGTCACTTATTTTCTCTTATGGGCAGTGCAGATATCTACACTGAACCTGTCACCTTAGACATGATTATTTATCAGTATTGTCTTGAGTCATGCTAAGTATATTCATGACTCCCCATAATACATACAGAAAATCTGTGTATCATTACAGAAGAGACAATATGAGTGGCTAATTCACTGACCATTTCTTTCTAGAAATCTGGGTTCAAATACTACCTTTTCACAGAGGAGGTAAAGGATGTATTACAAAACACACCTGTCTGGTTAGCATGGTGACAAATGCCTGGTGTGTATTTAAAGAGGAGGTTGGGAAGATAATTCAGTGATCAGAAAAGTGAACTGCGATGAGATTTAATAGTCCTATACTGAGGATTCCCAAGGGATGTTCTAAGATCTAAATGTCAACTCTATACCCGCTGTGAAGAGGACATCCCTGAAAACTGGGCATTACTCCTTTGATTTCACTACAGTTACTGGGCAACCATAAGTGTTGCCATGAAAGTGAAAATGGGTAAGCAAATCAATTTAATTTTTAGTTGTATTTTCTTGAGACACATTTACTTCACTTTTATTAATAACATTGCTAAAAATGTATGTGTCCTGCAATGTCTTTTCATGTGAGGCTGATGAACCTAATGCATACTTTTCTTCTCTAAATTCTCTCCTGCATTGCAATCAGAGGTTTTATTTACATTTCTATGATTTTTTCATTTTCAAATCTTGCTCACTAACTTAGTCAATCAGTGCATATTATTGTACACCAAGGCCAAGGAGATGCTTTTTTGAAATGCAACATAGAGAATCATTAACCCTCTTACTTTCTTGTTACAGTTTAACATTTCACATATTTTCATTGCACATTCAGTTAGACAACAGTAAGTTTCCCAAGGAAAAGTTTAGCTGTGGCATGTTGCCAAGCTAATTGTTTGGCCGAATACAGGAACGAGATGAACAAGCCAAGTAATCATCCTAGAACACAGCGGCCCCAAAGAGAGCTCTGTGTTTACAGAGACCTGCATCTTCCAAAGTTAATTTGGAAAGGTTTCCTATTGCATATTTCAATAGGAAACAAAATGCAGTTGCTAATTTACTTTCCCTGGATAAGTGTCTTAAAATGTTGACAAGTCCTGTAAATGTCATCTGCTTAGGATGTGCCCTGTATACAGTGATAATATGGGAAAGTTCTTGCAGAAAAATCTGAAATCTTAGACCTTAATCCAAAATCAATGGAGCTCCCTCTGCAGAACTGGGTGGTTTGGGGGGTGTTTTTGTCCACCCAAAATGTGCTATTGTGTCAATTTTTTTTTCTAATTGAACAATACTGGAGAGAAGACAGAAGTAGCAAGATAATTGGCACACGCCCCTGTGTGAGCAGAATAGGGATTCAATTTACTAAGCAGCCCATCACACTTAGGGCTTAGGAAATAACTCATTGCTTCCAAACAAGTTCAGATTTTTTTATTCTGGAAATCTCAACTGTGGAAAATTTGCATGAAAATTCCATAGCATTATATTGCTAAGCACCTGGAAAATAGATAACTCTTCCACACCAATTTCTTTTGCTAGATAAGGCTGGGCTCATATCTTGTACACAGAGTGATGGGCCAAACTTTGCAGCCTTCTTAAGTATGTCTGACTCTTCCTATTCTTTCAAAACTTCACCACTGATAACGCAAAAAAACTTCTTGCAACCATTTTCCCTCCCTGACAAGTACTCCAACCCCCTGATGCATTCACCTCTCTTTTCTGTGGTGATTTTGCTGTGTCTCTTTGTCACTGTGCTTATTCCACATATTGATGTCATTCTGATTGCAGCTTCAGGTAGCTTTCATTCTGCAGAATATAGATTTTATATAAATACATAAGTGTATACATATAAAGTATATTTTCCTCCATTATTTCTAATTGTGTCACTTCTAGACATAAAAATTGTGTCACAGGTGCAGGATATGATATTTACTTGAAACTGGGCCAAGCAGTGTGCTAGGCAGATGGAGTTCAACTTTTGTCACTGGTAGGCTTTTTTTTTGTTTTTTCTTAAAGATTTTGCAGGTGTAAAAAAGGTCTTGATTTTGATAGTAATCCTGAAGAGATTTGGGTTAAAATGTGATGTGACCAGGTATGAGAACAGAACTTGGTCTGCTGTCTTCAGTGGCTTTAAGGAAAGAAAGAATTTGGTGCCTATTGCTCAGGTTGGCACTTAGAAGAGTAAGAAACATTGCCAATAACACATTTGGCCTGAGGATATAACAGTTCTTCAGAAACACTGATAATTAATCTCATGGTACTCTTCTGTGTAGTTGGTGCAAGCTTTTGTTATGCTTATTTTACAAAATACAGTGAAGCACAGAGGGTTAACCTGTCGATCCAAGAGCCTTCAAATCAGTGGCAGAAACAGAAATGGCATTGCCCTCATCCTTACCTAAAGTCAGGGCCAATTGCAGAAATGAAAACCTGAGATTTTGACTGATTCAGAGCATGAGTGTGACAGTGACATCCTTCCAAGAATCCTGTTGAAAACAAAGGGAATACCAAGAATGGACTGTCTACGGGTGTCTTGCCAAAATCAGCAAGGAACAAGCCTAATGCCTTCTGATTTTTTTTTTTTCCCTGAGAACCCATGTTCCGTTCCTGTGAAGCCTGAGCAAAATTTTTGGAAAAACCATTCAGTGCAGGTCAGCACTGTATTATTTATTAATGTACTCAGCATAGGAAAGGATGAAGTCAAAGCAGTAACAGTATTCTCTAGGTTTGGCCTGAAAATTCCCCTTTCAAACAAACAAAACAAAACAAAAAAGCATCCCCAAAATAAATTAAAAGAACATAAAGGAAGAGCAGTAAGGTACTCTAGGGAAAGTTTTATAAGTCCATTACTATACACGCTTCAAGGCCTTAAGGGGAAAAAGGCCTTGTTGATGTGCTTGGAATAGCTATGGAAAATATGCCCACTTGTGCTTTACTGCGTAATTAAATGGTCTATAAATTATTGATGTACCATGATGGCACACGAGAGAATATAAAAAAAAGAATATTACATGGAACCATTGCTTCAAACCAGTTGTCTCCTTCCTCAGATTAGCTGATGTTTTCACTTCTTAAAAGGAAGCTAAATGATGTATGAATGAGAGAAGGAGCAGACAGCCAAAAGCATTACAGTTAGTATTTTGCTGCTGTGTTTTTTAAAGCATAAAATTGCCATGGATAGTGCAGCTTGGGGGGAAATGTTTCTTTTCGAATCTCAGTCTCAAAGAGAGGATATTTTGAAGTTGAAGATGTCACAGTCTTATTCAAAATTTTAATTTTTTCCATCTCCTGCTGGAAATCATTTGACTTCTGAGAAATACAGGGATGGGCAAGAAAGAACAGTGAGTTACAGTCATTTGCATTCAGAAAACTTTCATCGTAAAGGATTTGCTAGAACATATCTTGCTGCCTTCCACAGGATACAATCAGAATTGTCCATAGCCTCTGACATAAATAGTCAAGAGATTCAGATCACCATGAGACTTTTTTGCCTTAAGTTTGTCATTGAAAACCTTAATTTTTTATATATTTTTTTCAAAAGGAAATAAAAATGAAACATTTCTTTTCAGGTTGCTTTTAGCTAAAATGTCCTTCTAAGGGCTAAATACAATAGCATTGTTTTCTGAAGCAATGACTTTTGAATCACAGACAATGGAGTGCATTTCTCTGTAGCACATTTCCTCTGGGGATCTTTGTTACCAGGGATATGTTTTGTTTACTTCTGGATATGGGTCTCTGGAGACTCACAGATAATGTGTTGATTATTGTCCGACTGTCTATGAGGTTTTTCAAGGACGCTGGGGATATTTTGATTGTAGTCCAGAGAATATGGTCAGGCAAGGCAATGAAGATGGATGAACTGCTTACACATTGCAATAGCTGAATGAAAAGTGTTATTAAAATTGAAAAGACTTCTAACAATCATTCTAACAATGATTTACTTGTGCCCTATGAAACAAACAAATATGTATGTGCCAATATTGTGAATTTCATAATGTGTTATTTTGATGATGCACATCAAAAAAAAAAGTCAATATTTCCAAGTGCATTCAGTGAAAAACAAATAAAAACCCACACCAACACACACACACACACACACACAAACACACAGAGAAAAAACCCAATAAAAAAAGAGAGGGTAACTTCGTCTTATTTTTTATAAACCACATGTGGAAATGATGGAATTTCCCCAAACTGTTCAGATCTTTCTGTGTTTTGCTCCTCTCTGTAACAGATGCTGACCATACACATCGCAGGGGACAGACACTTGGCTTTCAGCACTGAAAGCATGGGAACCTACCCTGGTCTCACAAACACTTTTGAATACTTACCGTGCTTGCTGTGGCCATCTGTCAGTGATACCCAAAATATTCTTTCTGTTCAGATATTTTAAAAAATCCCATCCTTTTCTGTAAAGAAATAACAACCATCTGCCTTTGTTTTCTGACAAAAACAAAATCGACAAAGTATATGACATAGTAAATAATAGTGGGTCCTTCTAGATGACGGATTGCAAGAATTTCATTTCAGGGACAGAGAGAAAATTTGAAATGAAAAGCTAAAAAAGAAAAAAGCCCAGTATTTATTAATTGTAATTCTAACACCCCCCTCCAGTTTTTTAAACAGTGATTTGGGAGAAAGAGGGGCTGATTCACATTCTTCAGGTGAGTTGGCAATAGGATCACTGCAATGCCAAATGTTCAAAGCCTAAGCAGAGGAGGGAGGGAGGGAAGAAGGGAGAGAGGGAGCGAGGGAGGACTGCAGCAGTGCTGAGCAGCCAGAGGGTTTCATGGATCAGTGGTTCATTCAGCACAGGGAAACACAAAGAAGATAAGCAGACATGAAACTGAGATAATAGTGGTTTTCCACATGTATGTCATGAGGAAAATGAATTATCCTAGAGACATTTTCAAGGATGGGGGGGAAAGCAGTGGAGGTAGCATCCTAGAGTTTGATCTCAAGGGTGCAGGGTTGAAAGAGGACAGAGCCTTAGTTACTGGATTCAGGAGGCTGCAGACAGCAAGCCTGAGATGAACTTTCAGTAACACCCATGAAGGCTTTGAGTTGTCAGAGGGTAAAATAGTGACCTGTTCTTGATTAAGGAGAGCTGAGAAATTTTACAGTATCGAGTCATGCACGACCTCATGGATTGAGTGGGTGGCCTTTTCCTTGGGTTAATTCATAGTAAATATTTTGGTAGTATTTTAAACATTCTCACTCCTGTGTAAGGGAGTGATCACACTATTTCATGCCATGAATAGTAAAAACATCCCTTGGATATGATAAAATCTATTTGAGGGTTATTTCTTGCAGGCCTTTGTGCACAATTTTCCCTGACTTCATAGTTTGCCAAAGAGGGTTGTTGTGAATTTATTTACTAATAGTTTCACAATGTCATTGGCAGGACAACCAGGTGTGGGTCAAGAACTATAAAGCAGTGTTGACTTAGTGTAGTTTTGTTAGTACTAAACTGAAACTAAGTCACAAAGAGTAGATCAACAAGTTCTGGAGTGTCAACTCTGCCAAAAACTTTACTGGACACATAAGTGGATGAGCATACAAGTTTAGGTGATGTCCCTCCAGTAGAAAGTCTGAAGATTAGTAACTAACTTAAAACTCAGCAATCAGCAAATTATTTATTACAGCAAGAGTTTATTTTGCGTGTCTCTTTGCTGATTCTTGCCTTTAGCTGCCTAGTGGGATTTTCTGGGTAAGAGATAAAAATTAAGTGAAATAACTCACTCCTAATGAGCTACAGGTAATTGCAGAAATAAGTGATTACAATGAGATCACTTCTTACCAGAGAGGTACAGAATTTTGTCCTTCTTGACAGACTAGAAGACTGAATTCAATCCAAAATAGCTTTTAGATGCCTGAACTTTCACTGACTTCACTGGAAGTATATGTGGGAGACCTGAAATTAGATGACAAACACTTATTCAATTCATGACTTAACAGTTTAAAGGAATTATTTCACTTCTTGTTTGGAGAAGGTGATTTCATAGAGACTTCTCTTTTACGGCTTTCACCACACTGTCAGAAACAGCTTCTATATAAGAATATACTTGCTCCCAAAATAAAGAGGCAAAACCAGATTAAGCCTGGGAATTTTGTGTAAAGCAGTGATATGCCAAACCATGTTTTCTTGTCACAGAAAGCCTTCATTCCCTGGGCTCCTCAGGTGATCTTGGGTGTGTTCCACAGGCCTGACAGTTTTAGAGTGTGCTGTGTTCTCTGTACAGTTGCTCCTGACCACAAGATGAGTTTAGTCCCTTGCCTGCCCTGTGACTGCATCCTTATTTGGTCCCAGGGTGGATGCTCAGGAAAAGACACCTGTTGTCAGAATAACTCACCTTTGGGAGACCTATGGTGACACAAACCAGCAGACACAGTGATGGGTGTATATGAATTGCCTTGATGGGCTCAGTTATTCTCAGGATGTACGGCGATGCTGTTTTTTTAAAGCACACTTATGGGAAGCAGAGTTCAGGGTGCAAAAGTGAGTAACATGTGATGATATGAACAGTTAGGGCTTTCTCTTTTTCCAGGGCCATGGATAATTCACTGTGAGACTCAATTGGGGTCAGATGAAGAATTTGCACTAACCCTGCACTCCAGCTGCTTGGGTTGCTCAGAACTAGTAAAGTGCTGGTGAGCCATAGAAAATGCAACTAACACTGAGAGCCAGAAAAAAAAAAAAATTTAAAAACATAGGACTTTGACAAATGATTTCGTGCCCTGGTTCTGAATATCCAACACCTACCCTTAAAGGATGCTTTACGTGCCCAATTCCTATGCTTTGCCAATATAGAAGGTATTAAGAAGGAAAGAGCAGCCAAAATTGGGGTTGTGGGTTTAGGTATTTTGGGTTTTTTTCACAGAAAATCTAATCCCAGACTGAGGATGAAAATGTTTGAAATATTATAGAAGGAAGAGATGAATACATTAAGCTGTAGGAAAATTGGACATAAATATCTTGGCTTGTATGTAGCATTCATCTGCATTGGATACAGGTTCCTGTAGCCTCAACTGGAACTGAACACTATAGAGATCTGAACCTTCAACATGACTGTGTGCTTTGGGATAATTGCTGGCATCATGTGCAAGGCTGCAACCTTCTTCAGTTTAGAAAAAAACAAAAGCTCAGGATAAGACTGATTAAAGTATAAAGAACTATACAATATGTGCTTGTCCTATGGTGACTATGATTATAAGAAGACTTTAATTGGTTAAGACCTCTTTAATTGCTGAATAAGCAAAGAACAAAAATATTATCTCTTTCCACAGGAGTGCGCAGCTGTAGCCTGCACACCTGTAATTCGTTACTTATTGTGAGGTAGGTGTTTTTGAAAATTACCCTGCACAGGTATTTCAGACATCTCTTAATTTTTCTGATTAAATGAACAATCTATTGCAAATCATCTCATAAATTATTTGATCTTGTTAGATTTCCTACATCCTTCAGATTCCCTTTCTGGGCACATATATCAAGAAAAATAGTACTGAATATCTGTAATTTGGGCTAGAATTAGCATGTTATGCATATATATTCTGCAGATATGCTGCAGAAATATGCTTTAGATAAGGGAAAAGTATTTGAGAATTAATTCTGTGTTTCTGTATATGTCGTATTTACTCTCCATGCTGCCCTAAGCATTGAGGTATGAAAATTGAAAAAATGGTAATTTTTAAGGAAGTCTACATTGAAAATACAATTTTTATTTCAATCACTGTCCTGCTCCAGATATAATCGTTGTTAAAATTCTTGTTTCCTGGAATGTGGCTAGTTTAATAGTTAAAATAATCAGGAAAATGCATATATATAATAAGAAGGAATAAATAAGAGTAGGGAAAAACCGCTGATGCTGTACTGCTGTCAGGACACAGCCATAGAAATTTCACAGGTAGTTATTACCGCATTTTGCATTCTGCTGGAATGAGATAGTTTTGAAATCATAATGATGCTCAGATAGCAAAACTGAGTAGGGCTCTGGCATTTATAAAACAGGTAGTAATCTTCTCTTCACTCTGATGCTGTTTGCAAAGTTGATCAAATCTCCCAGAACAAATCACTGGAAATAACCTGTATTTCACATTGGTTCATTTTCAGTGTGGCCACCACTCTGGGTGGTGCAATTGCAGAATAAAGGATAAAAGCAAAGGATAAAGAAGGGATAGGGAGTGCATAGGACAGAGGAAATTTCAGAAGAAACGTATATAAACCAAGAATTTATTGCAAGTGTGATTGAAATATTAACAGGCTAATCCAAGAAACAAATAATAGCTCAGACCTAATAATTATGTAAGAAAGAAAAAGAATACTTCAATGCAGAAAATGCTTGAATAATATAATAACGATAGCTATACAGTTACAGTTATTATTCTCACCCTGTTTAGTTTCTAGATCCCTTCTGCCTCACTCCTTCCCTGCTCCTGTGAGTTCTAAGGTAGATGGTTTCATTTTGGTAGTTGGTGGTGAAGGGGGAGCTTTGGCCCACTGCCAGCATCTGGAAGTGCAGGATGTTCATGGTAGTGTTTTGCTCTCCCTGATTTCAAGACCCACATGGGGCCATATTTATGTACTTGCTAATACATTTTTACACTTTACTCTTTTTTCATTGCTCTGCAGCTCCACGTTACATCTGAATTTACGATATATGGTGCATTTTACTTGTGTTAGAAGTATTTGTTCTTTGTTCTCTCTAAACCCTCTCTGTTACCCCTAAAGCCAGGTTTGGCTGGCTCCAGCTTGTCTACCTTGTGCAGATTGTAGAGGTCAAGGACAGCTCAGCTAGGGCAAGTGTTTCCTCTAAGGCCTAAAGAGCTCAGTACAAAGCCTGTGGCTTCTTAGTGACAATGGCAATGCTATATTTCAGGTTTGTATGATAGTAACCTGTCCATTTTCTGCTCTCCATTTCCCTTGTACAACATCCAGTTGTTGAGTTAAGGATGTTTGAAGGCACATCCTACCCATCCTTATAGTATCCCCCTATGGGTCTGTTGTGAATTTTCTTTATCAGAAACCTTTGCATCAGACATAATTCCAGGGAAGAAGAAAATCTTTCAGAGAAAGTTGACTTAAACCAGTCTTTATCTTTGTTCTTTAGATCTCCCAAATTAACGGTGTGCTCCATCTCTTAAGGACCAACTGGAAAAAAAGGAAAAAGGTTAATTCACTATGTTTATCACATATGACAAAATCTATAGAAAGGACAATTTCTTCTTCTTAAATGTCTGTAGGAGACCAAGCACATGAAGGTGCTCATGTGGTTGAAATCTCATCCAAATTAGTTGGCAGGGGAACACCAATAAATGAAATTAGACAGGTAAACCTACTGTTCCTGTCATTTTTGATTAAATTAGATTTCAACAATCCTATTTCTATCTGCTGAAGATATTCCAGGGTGTCCAGTGGTGAGTCACTTCATATCAACCACCTACTCAAAGAAGAAGGAAGGCAAAACGCATATGAAAGAGAGCACAGCTCACAAAGTGCCTGCAAGTATTGAGCAGAGTTTATGTGATAAGCCCTTGTAAATATAACTTTATCATAGAATCATTCCCATAGAATAATTTAGTTTGGAAAAAAACCCCAATCATCAAGTCCAACTGTAAAATTATGCTGAGTTTTATTATTTTATTATGCCCGCGGTCCTCTGTCAGGCAAGCCTATGCTAATTTCAGCACTGGAATCTTGCTCCTGTGCTTCCAGCAGAGCCTGGCTGTTCCTGGAGGTGTGGGTGCCGGGGTGGCCGTGCACAGACACACGGGGCAGCAGACACTGCCCCACCCACACACAGCTTTCCCTGTTCTCCCAATACTTCTCCACCTAGCTGTTCACACCCAGCCAGCCATTCCTCCGGTGTCCTGCAGCAGCTCCATATTGCCAGTTTTACCTAATTAACTTGTGTCCTAACTTTACTTAAGTGTTTTCTTAAAGATGGTTTAGAAAAAACCACAGACTTGTCTATAGGCAGAAAGGGACCCAAATCAGAAAAGTGTCTCGTGGTAGTGACACTTCCTCTCCAAAACGTATTTTTGTTGTACACTGGTGGAAGGAAAGTGTTGTGAGATTGTGACCTGGCCCTGGGTTTGTAACCTCCCTCTATGCAAACTTTTATGAGCTTTTCTTCTGGGGACAGTTTCTGGCTGAAAGGCACTTGCAGTATTCACCTCACCAGCAACATTACGGAGCTAATGTTCTTAAAGCTTCAAACCATGGAGGTATGCACATGATGGAAGTTTTTTTGCAAACAGAATTTGTTGGAAGAGACAAGATGTAGCTATCAGCAAAGGAGTTGCATAAAGGAGTATGCAACAGGCTCTGTCCTGAGAGCAAGCATCTCCCAATGCTTGTGCATCTCAGGAAGGTCCAGAATAGAGGGATCCCTGCCTGCACAGCTATTATGATTGAATAATTCAAAAGCTTGGGAAGGAATATGAATAAGAAGGGCAGATAAAATCACACAGGGACTAATACACAAGAACAGATACTCTACTAGTATGCAAGTGATGAAAAATACTAACCACTCATCTTAGTTTTGTCTGCAGTGAAGAAAAATATCACAGCTGATATTGTGTTGTCTTTATGAGCTTAGTACTCTGTGGATGGTCCCAGTAGAACTTAGGGTGCAAATTTCAGAAGGAAACGCATTTCTGGAATGAGGTGAAGAAGGATTATAAGGGATAAAAGGGCAAAAAATCATAAAATTGATTACTTCTGATGCTCTGAGAACAATAAAGAAATTCTTCGATTAAAAGTGTAGAGTAATTCCAATGCACAGAGCTAATCTGTTCAGCAAGCAGGATAAAATATAACAGTAATCAGTAACAGACTCAGGTGATGACTGGGGCAAATCCTCCTGCTTTCTTTGAGCTACGTAGTGAATACGGGCAAACACTGGTGATGGGATGCACTGTTAGAATCAGGGAACATTACATACAGTAGGCTTGCGTAAGCAGATTTTTTTTTGCCACATGCTAAATATGAAAGCTCCTATGTTCTTATACAATACCCAGTGACTATGCTGGAGTGTGATAGCAATATCCTATTACTTGCACGTTTAAATGCTTTCAAGTCATGGTAATGAACAGTGTGCTAACAATCAGGTGGAATGGCCTGTACCATTTCAGGTGTCTATTTCCCTGCAACAAACCAATTACTTGCAGCAGAGAACCGCCATGTGACCCACAAAAATCATCAGGAGGCATTAAGTGTAACTGGGGTTTTCACTTGTTATTTCAATTAGCACACTTAATTCTGAATGCTGGCTGGACAGCCTGCTGGGATAGCATCAAACACAGCATTTGCAAAGATGTGCTTTAGACTAGGCTGTGTGAACAAAATGCAAGGTTGGATGAATGGAATTGCCTCCAGTCTGGCTAATGACTGTAGCACAGTTTATGGCATTCAGTGAAACAAGACTATATTTGGGTGACACTGGCTCTGGCAGGGTATCTCTAGGGGATACAGAATAACAGCCATTGCAGTGGTCTGCATTTCTCCATACTGTTGCTGATACAATCCCTACAAGTGATTCTATCACATCCGCTAGAACAACTTCTTCTGGTGTAACTGGTGAAGGATTAATCCATGCAAGGAAAAGACTGTGGTCTTGCCTCTTCTTCAAGCTTTTGGGAAGCTAGCATCTGAATTCCACGCCTTCTTTTGAGACACAAAAGAACACTTCCCAGTTAGGGACTCTGACTTTTATCTAGGTAGTCAAAATCTGGCTCCTGATTATTTGTGAATGTTAATTGCTCCTTGATGCTAAGTTACTAGGGAATTATTTTATAACCAACCAGTAGCCTAACTCATTTCCCTCCCTCAGTGGGAGTCCTTGCATTTGGCTATGATGAACTTTCACTATATAATTTGAAAATCAAGCATGAAAAGGTTTAGAAAAAACAGTCAGACATATTTTCCCCATTAACAGGATTTAGCTGTTAGGTATTAAAGCAATCAAGACTTTAAATCTTTCGTTTATATTATTATAGTCTTTACAATGACCTTTTAGGTGAAAAAAAAAAAATCAGTGCATATGATGGGTATTAGCATTTCCCTAAAGAGTTATTTTCTCTCCTTGCAGTTTTCTTCCACCTGCCTTCCATCATTTTTCCTGATAGAAGAGGAAATGCAAAATCACTCCTTAAAATGGCTTTTTCTTCAGAAAATTATTTGTTTTCTCTTTGTCTATGCATATGTAGTGAACAGCCCCCTCCTGTTCATGATAGAGGGCTCTAGAGTTTTTCCCTCTGAAGTAAGGTATTTTAGTGCCAAGAGAGTAGGCAGACTTTTTTAAAAGGCTGGGAATTTGGAGTGCTGAATTCCCTTAAAAATCTGACTTTAGTGTTTCTCTAGAAAAGCGTTCATGGCCTCAATTGAGGCTCAGCTTATTTTTTGAGTTCTTGCCAAATGCTAGAATGGAGCCATTAAAAACTCATTTTCTAAATTACCACTTTTAAAGGCTGCTCAAACCAACAGGAATTTTGTCTGTGTTATTGATTTATTTAAAATGAACTTAATGAGTCTAACTCTGGTGTTCAAAGGTAGTCATTAATTAGCTAATGTTTTAACATAAAATGATCAATGCATTGAAGAGGATAGAAGTACAGTCAACTATTAATGATCGCTGGGATTAGGATATGGTAAACCATGGGAGACTTCCAGTCTGCCTCCTATTCAAAAGACTGCCCTTGGCTCAGAGGAAACAGGAACAGATTATCTCCAGAACGATGTCTGCCGAGTGGAAAACACAGTCTCCTGGGAATCAGCAGTCTGTCAGTTTTGTTACTTTTTTTTTTCATCTGGGCTAACATTCTTCATTATTATAACACATACTTCTCCAGACTTTCTCAAAAAGAGGAAGTCTCAGGCTGAGTGAAACGCTGTGATACTGATACTGCAGGCTGTGTTATCCCAGCTACGACGTTCCCCGCCGGAGCCGCACATCCTGCGGGCGCGTGTATCCGGAACTGTCCGCGTGTGATGCTCGGGGCGGGTGTGTTCCGAACGGCCCCCGGTGTGACGCCTGGGTGGTTCCACGGCCGATGTCCCGCCCGGGTGGTTCCACTCCGTCGCGGCGGCCTCGGTAGCGCATCTCTGGCTGGGATCGTCGGGACTGCGAGCCGCAGCCGCCACTCGGACCTCGCCTCTCGGATGTGCGGGTCCTGTCCCCGCAGCCGCTTCCCCTCCCCACCCAGGGCTCGGCAGAGGCCGCCGGGTACCTCCTGTGCCTGCTGAACCCGGCCCGAGGCCGCCGAACCCCGAGCCATGGTCTTGTCCGACCTGCACAGCGCGGCCGCCAGCGCAGACCTGGCCCGGCTCCGGCAGCACTGGTGGCTGAACAAACACCGCATCAATGGCTACAACCGGGAGAAGCTGTAAGGGCAAACAGCAGGCCCTCCTCCGCCTGTTCCAAATGTGGAATTTGTCAAAATTATCTGAAGTCAGGGTGGTTTTTTAATGTATGTATTTTGCCTACTTTCAAGCCTAAGCAGTAAGAAAGGAGACAATCGGTGGAAGAGACAGCAGCTAGTATTCCTTAGCCAAGGACATCCTGGAACCAACAAGCTTTAAGGATGTAGTGTAAATCAAGATATTGTGTCAGTAGAACAGACAGCAGTTTGCATCCCTTAGTGAAGGACATCCTGGAACTAGCAGGCTTTAAGGCTGTAGTAAATCAAAATCTTGATGTATGTCTAAGTATATACATTGCCAATTTGGCAAAAGACTCAAGGTCTATGTATCCTGTAGCTGTACTGTCATCATTATAATACTAAAAATCACACCTACAAGTTAAAAAGACCCCTGCCCAGGTGAAGACCCCTTCTCTAAGCGTACATAGAAGTTAGCTGTGATTACATAACTTGTATGAAAACTATTAACCAAACATAGTAGAGGGGCTATGCTTGGTAAGTTACTAATTCTGAATTTATATATATTTCATATATTGATATATGAAATATATTTCCTTAATCTATATATATTGATATATTCTGAGTGCATTTATTCTATGTATAAATAATAGCCTGGAAAGTCTGGTGGGATGTGCTTGATTTATGAATTACCATTGAGCACCCAGGCACGTGTAATTCTGAAAGGCATAATCAGTGTCTCTCTCAAGTGTGTAATTATTGACTTGCTGCACACCAGGTAACAAACCCAATTTTGCAGAGAACACACCCACCCTGGCTGGAAGGACCAGCAAAGCCCAGCATTGTGCCTGGCAGCAGGGTCAGCCCCAGAGCACCAGACATACAGGAGCCCTGCCTGAGTTGGAATAGGAGACAGTGAAAGCCCTACTGTGCCCTGCCCTGCCCTGCTCTGCCAACCAGGGCCCAGTACTTGATATGCTTCTTGTCCCATCCCTGTTCATCCAAGTGTTCAGGCTGAATGAGGCTCTGATCAACTTAGTCTAGTGGAAGGTATCCCTATTCATGGCAAGGGGTTGGAACTAGATGGTCTTTAAGGTCCCTTCCAACCCAAACCATACTAAGATTTGATGATTCTGTGGAGCTTGTCAGGCCTTTGTTCGAGCAGAGACAGCTCCCTTCTGGGTACAAGACTGAGCAGCTTGGTTTAGCAGGGCATGGATTCACAGAAAGACAGCACAGCCTTCCCATTGCTGTTAGAAGTCCCACCCCTGCTGTCTCTGGGACAAAACTGGTGCAGGACTGATCGGAGAGGAAAACCCAGGGGTTCACACTGATTTGCACTCTCTGTAGACTTACACAGCCTCCACTGCTAAGCAGTGTTTACCCTAAGTCAGGGACATTTTCAGTGTCTCATGCTTTGCCAGTGAGAAAGTACACAAAAAGCTGGGAGGGAGCATAGCCAGGTCAGCATTCTGGAATGGGTTTGGCATCAGTCAGTGGGTTGTGAGCAACTCTATTGTACATCACAAGTTTTTCTTGGGATTTTTTATTTGCTATTATTTTTATATTTATTTTATTTACTTTATTCTGTTTATCAGTCTGGTATAATTTAGTTATTATTAATAGTTTTACTTTTGATTCTCCTCCTTGTTCCACTGGGGTGGGAAGGGAGAGGGTGTGAGCAAGGGGTTGCATGGTGCTTAATTGCCATCTGGGCTTAAACCAGGACAACTGAATATGTTTAATTTCTAGGACTCCTCTGCATCTTGCTTGCATAAATGGACATGCAGATGTTGTTCAGTTTCTGGTAGACAAGAAGTGCAAGCTAAACCCTTGTGACAAATTCAAGAAATCACCACTAATGAAGGTATGAGAAGGGGCGTATGTTTGCTGATCTTGGAAGACGCTCATACTTTCCAGTGTTGGGAAGATGCAGGAGTTCTGACAGTGAGAAATATAGATGTTGGAAGTTATGCCTCCTTTGTGTCTTGTTTCCAGGCAGTAGAGCACCAGCACAGGGACTGTGCAGCTATTCTGCTGGAATACGGTGCCAGCCATGACCACAGAGATGTAAGTGGTAACACCGCCCTTCACTTTGCTGTCATGGTTTCTAGCAAATCTCTAGTGGAGCTGTTACTTGAGCACGGTGCAGATATTGATGCTAAGAATGAAGTAAGCTTGGACTTTGGGTAAAGCTCCTCTTCCCAAGTCAACTTGCTTGACTTCTCTCTGTTATTCTGAGAGAGATGATTTCTCCTTTCAGTTGGGATACACTCCGCTTACCCTTGCAATCACTGAAAACTGTGAAGAAATGGTCAAGTTCCTTATCCAAAAAGGAGCTGATGTGAATGCTCAGGATAATGGTTTGAGGTAAGAAGTTTGCCAAGAGTGCATGTGGGACTCCTTAGCACTGTTCGAGTTGGATTGATGGAAGGCATAAGAATGAGCTTTGAAAAAGGACCAGGAAGTCACCCAGAAGGATCTCCTGTGTGAAAGCAGACCTGTGCTCAGCTGCTTGCTTTCTTCAGGGGGTGATTTCTACACTGAGGACTGCAAGAAAGCATTGTTCATGGTGCCACACACCCATATGGGCCTGCACATGCAGGCACACACGCCCTGAGTCTGCTCTGGGCAGACTTCCTGAGGTTCCACCAACCTGAATTCTCCGACACTTGTAGGTGTTTGGCTGTGCTTTCACTCTGCCTGTAGGAGAGGGGAAATGAATTGTTTAAGGAGCAAAGAGGGATTAAAGTATTGGCTATGCACTGTTTGTAAAAGCTGATGTATTTACTCTTACCTCTTGGATGCCCTAGGACCCCTCTTGCAGTTGCTGCTGTTTCTGGGAATAAGAAAGCAATACAACTTCTTCTTCACCACGGTGCTGTTTTTTCTGAGTCAGACACGGGAAGCTACACTGGTCAAACTTTGACCAAAATGGTTCAAAACTATGTGTAAGTGTTTTAAATCCTTGTTAGAGCAGCTGCATTCTCCAAATGTCTGTGCTGATGTACATACTTTTTGGTAACAGCGGTAGGGTTTAATGAGGTGCTGAGAGCTTTGTAGAAGCTGAGCTCAGTGATGTCTACTGATGTACCTCTTTCCATGTCAAGAGGAGATTTAGAATTTGAGGAAAACTTTCTCCCTTCCCCCCCAGTTCTCCCTGAGAATTCACCTGTGCTTCCAAGTTCCATTCCACTCATTTGCAGCAACTACTTGCATTTTGTTTCAGAGGGGATCTAACTGATATCCCCTGTGTGCTTAACTAGGCTGAGGAAAAAAGCCCTCTTTCACAGTGATGGTAGCCAAGGGATGGGTGAATGAACTGCATTATGCCTATAAGCATGCCTTATCTAGCTATAAACAATTGCCCATGAACTCTTGTCACTGGATCTCGACTTCATTTCTTCTTCCTCTGCCCCTTCTGGCAGCCTGTATTGATGGGAAGCAGGAGAGAATGGAGCCTGTGTAAACTGTAGTGTAAAAACCCATTTAAGAATAAAGCATGTTTGAAGATTGCTCTAACAATACGTGGTGCTCATTCCTTCCCTTCAGACTTCTGGCACAGTAGAAATGTCATGGTAATGCACCATTCTGCACAGCAGCCTTGGTCTGGAGAACATGTTTAATTTCTTTTCTTGTTTGATTGGGGGTTTTTTTGTGTTTTTCTGCTTATTAAACAAAGCCCCAACTGACACAGGGTTAAAAGAAAACACAGGTCTTGGAATGCAAGCACAATATTTGTTGGCCCCTTGATAACCCACTTGGGAGCTCTCTAAACTCTCAGGTCCTCAGGCTAACCATGGGAATTTCTGAAGCCCTTCAAAGTGAGGACCATGATTGAGGGAATATTAAATCATCTTGACATGGAGAGTAGCTACACCACTAGAATAACATCCAGCTGAGGTAGAAGCTTTGGTGACATCAGTCTGCCAGGGGGTTTGTTAAACTCATTGGCCCTTGAAATTGAGAGGGGATTTATCAGATGTGACTGTAGCCAGACTGCAGCAGGTGTGAGTTACTCCACACGTAAGACTAGGCACCTGTACTGTGAGCATGCCTGTAATGAGGATTTCAGTCTCCATTACTCTAGGACTGCAGTAGGTTCTGTGTGTGTGTGACCCTTTAGCAGTTGTCTGTGATTATGGGTAGAATGGAACATGCATGGCTTTTGCTCTTCCTGCAGAGAGTGCATGGAAGTCTGGGGGGATTTTACCTAATGCATCTTCTTCCTTTCTATATTTAGTATTGCTAATGAGCGAATTGACAGCTCCTGCTATGAGACAACTCCTGTCACTCCCTTGGAAACATCTGCATTGGCAGAGTCAGGTAAGATACTTTGCTATCAAAGAGGTGATGAGGAAAATCACTGTGGCCTGTAGCAGAATGATACGCAGTCAATGGGATGCTGGTCTAGAGGGACGGGTCAAAGGACTGGAAAATAAACACTCAAGGCACCAATGTGCTTCTTATCTTATTTCTTAGGTGATGTGCCAAAAGAAGAAGCAGCAGAAAAGGAAGAAAATGGTCCTGCTGCAGACCAAAATAAAGTGTGTGTGCGCTCTATTACAGTGCAGCCATACGGAGGTAATTTCAGAGGGACTGAATGGTTACTCCCTGGAGTGAAGAAGGTGAGGAACAGCAGAGTGAAATAAGCACCCACAGAAATGACACACTTCTTATCTTTTGCTAGGAGACTACACAGCAGAAGGAGTAGAGGAGAAAGAAGACAATGGTTCCCTCTGCAATCCTGAGGTACCTTCTCTGAGGGAGGCAGTAGGGTCCCTCTGACTCCCTGGCTTCTGGGTTTGTTTTCCCTTGCTGCTGCTTCTGCCATGCACTCATAACTTGGACCCTGACATGCTGCTGCTTCAGATAATCTGTTCAGGTGGTACTGGGGCAAAGTGAGGTCCAGCTAATGTCTGGGACCTCCTTGCAACTGTGCTCCAAGCAGGATTTCCAGTATAGCACAAAGCAGCAAAGCTCACTGTTGGTAACAGTCCTCTGAAAACTGAAAGGCTGGCATCATGAGGATTACTGTTTTTCCATCACACTCTTCTCTATATGCATGCAATATCAGCTGGTTGACGTATGACCTAGAGTCTAGAGATTTATTTCTTCTGCCTAGGTTCTCTCAAGCTTGGATAGGTGGCCATGGTTCTGTTTTGAAAACATTACTCAAGAGTGATGCTGAATGCACAGGCTGTGCTTGCCCTTTCTGTCCTTTCCATCACCTGATCCCTCTCCATAGGCCTTTTGGCTGAAGCAGAAGCTTTGAGCAGGGAAGGAAATGGAGAAGGAGCCTGTGCCAGTTCTTACATGTGTGTCTTTTAAATTACACAGACTGATTCTGAAGGTCAAGGGAAAGTGTCACCCAGTGTGCAGCCCCCTGCTGGAAACAGCAACAGGTTGGATGTGCGCTCTGCTGCAGAGGAGCACAGCAAAGGTAATTTCAGAGGGCCTAAACGGTTACCTTTATAAGTCTCTCTGGAGTGAAGCAGGTGGGGAAAAGCAGAGTGAAATAAGCACTCACAGAAATGACACGCTTCTTATCTTCGTTAGGTGTCTTGCCAGCAGTAGCAGGAGAAGCAGAAAAGGAAGACGATGATTCCTCCTGGGGTTCTGAGGTACCTTCTCTGAGGGAGGCAGTGAGGTCCCTCTGGCTCACCTGCTTCTGGGTTCATTCTGCTTTGATGCTGCTTCTTCCACATGCTCCTTCGTTGGACCCCAACCAGCTGCTTTAGATAGTCTGTTCAGTTATGACTCGGAGAAAGTGAAGTCCAACTAATGTCATGAGTTTCCCTGGGGGGTATCTCCAAGCTGAATTTCTAGGACAAAGAAGTGAAGCTTCCTTCTGTTTATGGTCCTGTGAAGTCCTAGAAGGCTGGTATTGTGAGAACTGATTTTTTCCTCCTCACAAATCTCTTTTGTGAATGGCCAATGTCAAATGGTTGTGTATGACCCAGGGTTTAGGGATTTATTTCTTCTGCCTAGGTTCTGTCAACCTTAGGGAGGTTTGCTTTGTCTCATTTTGAAAACCCTGCTCAGCAACAATGTTGAACGCACTGGTTGTGTTTGCCCTTTTTGTTCTTTCCATCACCTTATCCCATTTTTGTTAGGCCTCTTGGCTGAAACAGAAGCTTGTGCATGGAAATGTGTCCACAATGAGCCTGTGCCCTCCCTCACGTGTGTCTTTTAAATTACACAGTGTCTCAGTGATCTTATAGAGGAAGTGATTACCGGCATACAGCGTTCCGCTGCAAAGTGCAACAGAGTGGGTGTGGACTCTGTTGCAGGGCATTGCAGCAAAGGTAATTTCAGAGGAACTAAATGGTTACCTTTGTAAGCTCCTCTGGAGGGAAGCAGGTGAACAGCAGAGTGAAATAACCACTCACAGAAATGACACACTTCTTATCTTTGGTTAGGAGACTACAAAGCAGAAGGAGTAGAGGAAAAGGAAGACAATGGTTCCCTCTGCAATCCTAAGGTACCTTCTCTGAGGGAGGCAGTGGGGTTCCTCTGACTCCCTGGTTTCTGGGTTTGTTTTCCTTTGCTGTATGTGTGCTTCTGCCATACAGATGTATCTTGGACCTTGACATGCTGCTGCCTCTGACAAGTTGTTCAGATGGGACTGGGGGCCACCTAATGTCCTGGGCCTCCTTGCAGTTGATCCCACAGCTAGATTTTTAGGATAGCACAAAGCAGGAAAGCGCCCAGTTGGTTACTGTCCTGTGAAACCAGTGAAAGGTTGGCATTGTGAGGATTGCTAATTTTGTAAGAGATCACACAGATCTCTTCTGTACATGCAGTTAATTTCAAACAGTTCCCCTATGACCCTTAGTTTAGGGATTTATTTCTTCTGTCTAGGTTCTTTCTAACTTGAGCAGGTGTCTTTGACCTCTTCTTGAAAACCCTGCTCAACAGTGATGCCAAACATGCTGCCTGTGTTTGCCCTTTTTGTCCTTTCCACCACCTGATCCCTTTTCTTAGGCATTTTGGCTGAAGCAGAAGCTTTGAGCAGGGAAGCGGGTGGAGGGAGCCTGTGTCAGTTCTTACATGTGTGTCTTTTAAATTACACAGACTGATTCTGAAGGTCAAGGGAAAGTGTCACCCAGTGTGTGGCCTCCTGCTGCAAACTGCAACAGGTTGGATGCACGCTCTGTTGTAGTGGAGTGCAGCAAAGGTAATTTCAGAGGGACCAAATGGTCAGTTTTATATGCCTCTCTTGAATGAGGCAGATTGGGAAAAGCAGAGTGAAATAAGCACTCGCAAAAATGACACGTTTATCCTTTGTTAGGAGACTACAAAGCAGCAGGATTAGAGAAAAAGGAAGACAAACGCTCCCTCTTCAATCCTAAGGTACCTTCTCTGGGGGAGGCAGTGGAATCCCTCTGGCCCACTGACTTCTGGGCTCATTTTCCATTGCTGCTGCTTCTGCCACACACTCATAACTTGGACCTTAACCAGCCACTGCTTCAGATAATCTGTTCAGTTAGGACTGGGACAAAATGATGCCCGGCTAATGTTCTGGGCCTCCTTGTGGCTGACCTCCAAGCGGGATCTCTAATATAGCACAGAGCCGTAAAACTCCCTGTTGGTTACAGTCCTCTGAAACCAGTGAAAGACTGTCATTGTAAGGATTGCTGTTTTTCCATCACTCAGATTACTCCTTGTCTCGTCCCACTGTAAAAGGCGAGTCGGGGATGATTCTTTTTGAAAGATTTCTCAGACAAAAATAAAGCACAAGTGCAGCAATATTATATCTGTTTATTGATAAAGAAAGACGAGTGTTCCTACTGAAGGGGAATAGAAAAGGGAGCAAAGAGGGGAAAGGAGAGATGGAGAGAGAAGCAGAAGAGAGGGACAGATCATTACCGCTGTACCCTGGGCACCCCGTTAGCATCAACTCAGCAGATGGGGTGTGTGTGCTGCGAGCTGTGATGACTGCATGGCTCCCGTGGCAGGCTGGGTGCGATTTCCAAACAGCAGCCGGCTGCGTGCCCTTTCCACTGGCGAAGAACGGGCTGCTGTGGTTACGGGAACACTCGTGTGGCAGCTATGGGTTCTCAGGGTCGGGGCACGGTGGCTGCGGGCCGCGGTGGCTGCTCTGTTGGGGAAACAGCGGAGCGCTGGGTTGCCGTGGTGTTGAGCCTCGGGGAAGCGGTGAAGCAGGGCAAGACAAGTGTGGACAGGGAAGCAGAACCACAGGGAGGAAAAGATGAGAGGCAGGGGGAGTGAGCGAGCTGCCCCCCCCAGGCAAGCCCCTACTCCCTTCAGGAAACCCAAAGACAATGCTCCCCATTGTGGTGCAGTTCACTGCTTTTGTGCGCTAAGGCTCCTTCCATGGCCCAATTTCCTGGGCATTTTTTCCGGGGCATCCAGGGATCTGCCCCACCAGGAAGTGGGGGAGTCACTTGCAGCCCAGTCATGGAAGCTTTCACTCCCCTAATCGGCTGCCAGGTGAAGGCTCCCCGGGGACAGGGCTGTCAGCAAGTATACAACTCCTATAGTCACTTTTCACCTCATGTATAACATATCCTGAGGCATAAATAAAAATCAAACTGGTCCCTCTCATTCCTTTAGATGCAGTCAATGTGAAACAGTTCCTGTATGACCTACACTTTAGATAATAATTCCTTCAGCCTAGGTTCTCTCTAGCTCAGACAGGTGTGTTTGATCCTGTTTTGAAAACCCTGCTCAACAGGATGCCGAATGTGCTGGCTGTGTTTGCACATTTTGTTCTTTTGTCCCCTGAACCCTCTCCATAGGCCTGTGGGTGGGGAAGCAGCCTGTGCCAGTTCTCACACGTGTGTCTTTTAAATTACACAGACTGATTCTAAAAGTCGAGGGAAAGTGTTGGCCAGTGTGTGGCTTTCTGCTGCAAACTGCAACAGATTGGATGCGCGCTCTGTTGTAGTGGAGCACGGCAAAGGTAATTTCAGAGGGCCTAAATGGTTACCTTTGCAAGCCTCTCTGGAGTGAAGCAGGTGGGGAAAAGCAGAGTGAAATAAGCACTCACAGAAATGACACACTTCTTATCTTTGTTAGGTGTCTTGCCAGCAGGATCAGAAGAAGCAGAAAAGAAAGACGGTGATTCCTCCTGGGGTTCTGAGGTACATTCTCTGAGGGAAACAGTAAGGTCTCTCTGACTCACCTGCTTCTGGGCTCTTTTTCCTTTGATGCTGCTTCTGCCACACAGTCCTTACTTGTACCTTGACATTCTACTGCTTCAGATTATCTGTTCAGTTAGGATTGGGACAAAGTGAGGTCCAGCTAATGTCGGGGGCTTCCTTGTGGCTGATCCCCATGCTAGATTTCTAGGACAAAGAAGTGAAGCTTGCTTCTGGTTAAAGTCCTGTGAAGTCCTAGAAGGCTGATATTGTGAGAACTGATTTTTATATCCTCACAAATCTCTTTTGTGAATGGCCAATGTCAAATGGTTGTGTATGACCCACAATTTAGGGATTTATTTCTTCTGCCTAGTTCCCACTTGGGCAAGTGGACTTTGTCTCATTTTGAAAACCCTGCTTAACAACAAGGCTGAATGCACTGGCTGTGTTTGCCCCTTTTTGTTCTTTCCATCGCCTTATTCCTTTCTTGTTAGGCCTGTTGGCTGAAGCAGAAGCTTTGAGCATGGAAGGGGGTGCAGAAGCCACCTGTGTCAGTTCTCATATGTGTCTTTTAAATTACGCAGCCTTTTTCTGAAATTGTAGAAGAAGTATTTGCTGATGTGTGGCGGCATCCTGCAGACCGCAAAGGAATGGGCGCGCACTCTGCTGCAGCAGAGCACAGCAAAGGTAATTTCAAAGGGACTATGTGGTTACCTTTGTAAGCCTCAATGAAGTTAACCAGGTTCGGAAAAGCAGAGTGAAACAAGTACTCAGATCTACGACGAGCCTTTTATCTGTTCTTAGGGGTCTTGCAACCACCAGGAGGAGCAGGAGGAGATGATGATTCTCCCTGGGACTCTGAGGTACCTTTTCTGAGGGAGACAGTGAGGTCCCTCTGACTCACTGGCTTCTGGGCTCATTTTCCTTTGATGCTGCTTCTGCCACACACTCATAACTTAGACCTTGACATTCTGCTGCTGCAGACACGCTGTTCAGATGGGACTGGGACAAAGTGAGGTCAAGCTAATGTCTTGGGCCTTCTTGCAGCTGACATTCAAGCTAGACTTGCACTAAGCATAGCGTAGTAAAGCTCCCTGTTGGTTACAGTCCTGTGTAAACTGTGCAAGGTTGGCATTGTGAGGATTTGTTTTTCAATCAAACATCTCTCCTCTGTATGTGCAGTTAATGCCAACTGGGTTCCCATATGACATAGAGTCGCCAGAATTATTTCTTTTGCTTACACTCTCTATGGCATGGGCAGGAGTACTTGGTCCCATTTTGAAAACTCTGCTCAATAGAGATGCTGAGCATGCTGGCTGTACTTGCCATTTTTGTCCTTTCCATCACCTGATCCCCCTCCTTAGGCTTTTCACTGAAGCAGAAGTTTTGAGCAGGGAAGTGGGTGGAGGGAGCCTGTGCCAGTTCCCACATATGTCTTTTAAATTACACAGACTGATTCTGAAGGTCAAGGGAACGGGTCGGCCAGTGTGCAGCCCCCTGCTGGAAACAGCAACAGGTTGGATGCGTGCTCTGCTGCAGTGGAATGTGGGAAAGGTAATTTCAGAGGGCCTAAATGGTTACTTTTGTAAGCCTCTCTGGAGTGAATCAGATGCAGAAAGGCAGAGTAAAATAAGCACTCATAGCTATTATGTGCTTATTTTTTCTTAGGGGTCTTGAAACCAGCAGGGGAAGCAGCAAAAAAGGAAAATGAAGTCTTCCAACCAGCAGGGGGAGAAGGAAAACAGGAAGACAGTGATTTTTCCTGGGATTCTGAGGTACCTTCTCCGAGGAAGACAGCGGAGTCCGTCTAACTGTCTTCTGGGCTCATTCTACTTTGATGGTGCTTCTGCCACATACTTGTAGCTTGGACCTTGATATTCTGCTGCTTCAGGCAAGCTGTTCAGATGGGACTAGTACAAAGTGAGGTCCAGCTAATATCTGGGGCTTCCTTGCAGCTGATGTCCAAGTGGGATTTCTAGGACAAAGAAGTAAAACTTCTTTCTGGTTACAGTCTTCTGAAGTCCTAGCAGGCTGGCATTGTGAGAATTGATTTTTCACATTCCTTTGTGAAATCATGTTTCACATCAATCCTGTGAGGATTGATCCTCCTAGATCTCTTCTGTGGATCCACTCAATGTCAAATGGTTGCATATGACCCACAGTTTCGAGACCTGTTTCTTCTGCCTAGGTTCTCTCAAGCTTGTAGGTCTCTCAAGCTTTGTCCTATTTTGGAAGCCCTGCTCAAGCCAGATGCCAAATGTGCTGGTGTGTTTGCCCTTTTTTGTTCTTTCCATCACCTGATCCCTCTCGTTAAGCCTGTTGACTGAAGCAGAAGCTTTGAGCATGGAAGGGGGTGTGGAAGCTACCTGTGCCGGTTCTCACATGTCCTTTAAATTATGCAGACTGATTCTGAAGGTCGAAGGAAAGTGTCGGCCAGTGTGCAGCTTCCTACTGCAGACCAAAATAGAGTGGGTGTGCGCTTTGCTGCAGTGGAGCACAGCAAAGGTAATTTCAGAGGGACTATATGGTTACCTTTGTAAGCCTCTCTGGAGTGAATCAGTTTTGGAAAAGCAAAGTGAAAGAAGCACTCACAGCAGCAACACTCTTATCTTATTTTTTATTTCTATTGTCAGCTGCAAGAGCAGAACAGAAGGAACATTTTATCTCCTCTTCCGAGAATAAGGTACTTAGCTCTCTTCCTGAGCTTTTACATTATGCTTGGCAGAAGTCAAGTTTCTTCATGCTTTCTACTTGAAGGCAGTGTGATGCTGCACTCCTGCTGAGTATTTGTTTCCCAGCCATTTCTCTTTTTTCTTGCTTGCTTAGTTTCCTAAACTACAGGGAGAAGATCTTCAGCTAAGGGTTGATTCTTCAACTCAAACAGGTTCTGAGCAGGACGAACAGGTGACTCTTAGAGACAGATGCAGATATCCCTAAATAGAACCTACCAGTGTAAGCACATGTGTTCTTGCTAGTGAGTTCATTTTGAAATGGTGCTGAGAGGAGGTGACTAATCTGGACCTGAACTGTATTTTGGACCTCATTTAATATGTACTTGAAGCAGAAGGGCTGCAAAAAATGGTTGCTTGAAGTCCCATTCAGCTTCATTTCGAACACGTCCAGGGATGAGCACAACTTCTCTGGACAACCTGGACCAGTGTCCTATCACAGTACTTGGAAAATTTTCCTTCTTATATCTAATCTAAATCTACCACCTTTTCATTTCAAACCATTGCCCCTTGACCTGTCACTACAATCCTTGGCAAAAATATCTCTCCTTCTTTTTATGTTGAAAGGCTGCAATAAGATCTGCCCAGAGCCTGCTTTTCCCCAAACTGAAAAACCCCAAGTCCCTCAGCCTTTTTCCATGGGAGAGGTGTTCCAGCGCTATGAATATCTTTGTGGCCCTCCTCTGGACCCTTCTTATCAGATCTATGTCTGCCTCATGCTGGGGGCCTCAGAGGCTGATGCAGTACTTTAGGTGGGGTCTCACAAGAGCAGCGTAGACAGGGAGAATCGCCTCCCTCAACCTGCTGGCCAACCTCTCTCTCAACCTGTAGACTGAACTAATGATGTAATTTCGTCAGTAAAAGCATGGCTTATGTTGTCATGTTCTCACTGATTTTTGCATCCTTATGAACCACCATTTCCTTAGCCATTGGCCAGGCAGAAGCTTGACAAAATTCTCAAAAAGAACTCTCTGGAAGAAGCTTCACTTGAAACTGTGAAGACCAACAGCAGCAAGGAACAGAAACTGCTGCTGGAGAAACTGGAGAGGTGTAAAACTAAGGTATGGAAAATGCCTACTTCTTGGCATTCCTTAAGCCTTCTTTGTAGTAAACAGAACAGGAAACTGATCCTTCCTTAAGAGTTTTGTGTAACATATTTGGTTCAGTGTGCATCTAGCTGTGATGGGAAGGAACAGCACTGCTGCCTTTGGTGTTTGCATGTTGACACCACTTGAAGTAACAGTGGAGAGCTGCACTAAGGTCGTCTTAGTACGCTACACAACTTTGCAACAGGAGTAAGTTGAGTGACACATAATTGACTCAACTTGTTTTATAAGTCTGGTGACTACAATTTAAAAAATCACTAACTGTGATGTCACTTTATCCATAATTGGAGAAGGACGTGTGTTCCTTTCAAAAAGCTGCTTCCCAAGCTTCATGGAGCACATGGTATTTGCTTCTTCTCTTGGATTTTGCAAAATAGACTGTGTGTTGACAGAGAAAGAGTAGGCCTATTGGAGTGTTGCATTGATGTTTTATAGTGTTTCTTCACCACATCACCATTGTTGTGGAGTTGTAAAGTCACTTTAGGAAGAGGAGGAGTTTCTAACTACACTGGAATAGTCAACTGTCCTGGTTCTGACCAGGACAGGGTTAATTTTTGCAGTAGCCAGGAGAGGGCATGGTTAGGACCCTGAGGTTACTCTACACTACCTCAGATCATTGCTGGAGGATGGAGGAAAGCAGGGGTGGAAGGAAGGGACAAAGGGGGAAAGAAAGGGAGTCTATTCTCTTGTGGTTGAATAAATGTGGCAGAGGGAGCGTTTTGCATATGGATCACTTAGTTCTCTCTTGAGCATTTTTCATATTAATATTGTTGCTGTTACTCTTTGTTTTCTTATCTCATTGCTGTTTCCAGTAAATTGTTCTTGACTGAACCCATGACCTTTACCTTTTGTGTCCCCAGCTCTCCACTCCTTCTGGTTGCAGGAGTGAGCGGAAAGGGAAGGAGGGAGCAAGCGAGCAGCAGTGTGGTTTGGAGAGTCTCAGTGGGAGCATGAAATTGGGGAGTACCTTTCCTAAACCATGACACCAGAACAGGCTACAAAGTGTGTTCAGAGTCCTTGAGAGAGAAGTGTTGTGCCAGTCTTTAGGAAACACTGTAGGAAATCAGTGTAGGAGAGGGCCCACTATAAAAGATTAAGAAGTAACACAGATTTTGAAAGTTAACATCAAAGCAGTCCACTTTTTTTAATATATAAAAGCTTTCTACTGGGGATTCTTCTTGTGGTTTGACAGCTCAAGGACTTGAAAGGACGTCTTAACAAGAATGATTATTACGTTGAGTCAGGGAAGAATGCCCTAAAGGAGAAGAAGGTATTAACAATTTTGAGGAACCTGCAAGGTAGCCTGGTTGATTCTTTTGATTCTTCAGCTGCAGCTATCTCCCAGCTGGAAAAACACATTCAACGGTAAGACAGTGGAGCAAGGCTTCACTTTGTGTGATTGTGTGAAAACAACAGGACTGCCATCTTGCATCCCAGTGAGATACTAATACATGATTTTCAAAGATGCTTTTAATTTAGATGAGATTCTTTCATGCTGTTCCTTTGGGATTTGTTCTCTTGTGGATTTCTGTGATAAGGCCTGTACTTCTTTTTCAGGCTCCACATTCAACAGGTCAGGCTGGAAGCCACAATTCAGCAACAAGACAAGACTATTGAAATCTTTGAGAAAATCCAACAAATCTCTTGCTCAGTAAGCTACTCAGAACCTTCTCTGTTCATGGCCCACAGAGCCTAGTTCTGTATTCATGTGGGAAAATCGGGTTTTCCTAGGGAGAGTCTAGGAGAGATCAGACCATATAAATAGATAACCTGAAAGAACAAATCATATTCTGGAAGAATGGGTGTTGGGGTACATGTTGGAGGGAAGATATGTAGTAGGTGGTTTGGGAAGTTTGTACATTCCTAGTACCTCAGCCAATGGGGAAAGGAGGAAGGCAGCATGTGGTTGGGAGTTTAGGATAAAAGGAGGTTGGATTCTCCAAAAACTCAAGAGACCTCACAGGGGCATGGCTCACTAGACTCTCCCTTTATTTGAGTAAAGTTGATTTTTGCAGGACCCTTCTGCGGACACCGGCCCTTGGCACTGTGATTTTCCACATACTATCAAAAACTGCTTTGGAGTGAAGTTTGCAAAGTGAGTCAGTTCCTGAGGCTGGGGCATCCTGCAGGTATTTCTGCCATTTTGGGTGTCTCTTTGTTTCCATGAGATTTGTGAAATTTAGCAATTTTTTATCTAGTGAGTATTTACTGTTATTTTTGCCTGTTGCTGTTTCACTTCTAATAAATAGTTATCTATTCCCTTATATTTACTTGTATTTGTTTCTTATTGGTGGAAAGGGACTGGGTGGAACCAAGGGGAGGTAACTAATTTTAGAGTATCCACCTCTTTAAACTGTCTTAAACCAAGACAGATTTTCCACAACTACTCCGGGAAGATGGTTATTGATGCTGTTCTTGGTAGATACCTTTTCTGGATAGCCAGAAGCCTTTCTCTGTCACACCAACAAAGCTCAAGAAGTAACAGAAGTTTTGTAAAAACAAATTATACCCAGATTTGGGGTACCACTGGGCCTGTCTTCGGACAGAGAATTTAATTCTGTGGCTGAAACAGTTCAAAGTTTATGCACAGTGCTTGGAAGTTGCATGGAATCTCCACAGTCCTTAGAGACCTCAGTCCAGTGGAAAAGTAGAAAGGATGAACCAAAACTTGAAATGGCAAATAAGCAAGATTTGTCAAGAAACTTCACTAAGATGGCCTCAGGCTTTTCGTTTAGCCTTATTAAGAATTAGAATACAGCTTAGATCTAAAGAAAGAGTAAGTCCTTATGAAATTATTTACAGCAGGGCATATCGAACTATCTCAGGAGAAAGCCATGAGATAGGAAATAATAATTTAAAAGAGTATGTATTATCTTTGGGAAAATAGCTCTCAGTTTTGCATAGGTTTGTTGTTTAGTATCCTCAACAACCTTGACACTCACATCAACATCAACCTCATCAACATCCTCATCAACCCGGGGATTAGGTATACGTCCACATGTGGAAAGATGGACCACTTAAGAAAAAGTGGAAAGGCCCATTACAAGTTCTCCTGACTACCCACATGGCTGTAAAAACTATTGGCTGAGACTCCTGGATTCACTACACCTGGACAAAGCCAGCTCCAAACCTGGAAACACTTCACTGACCTGTTCATCAGACAGCAAATCTTTTATAGATAAGATTGAAACAAAACATTTAATAAACTGTACTTGGGGTCAAGCGAACTTTTGATGGTTATACAGTGTATGGTAGTGTTTGTCTAAAATGAAAAGGTTAATGAAAATCATATTTCTATACTTACTTCGTAGAATAGTAGCTCAAAGGGATGTAGTTTCCTCTGGAGAAGCTGGGAATCTTGTATTAGATTTAGTTCAAGGACTTGGCAAAATGTGCAATTTGAGTAATATCAATATTACTGTAATATCAAAATTACTGTAATATCAGTATTACCTGTATATCTATTACTGAATCAGTGAGCCAGACAATTCCATGAGGAATTACAAAAGGCTGCAGAGACTAATTGACTAAACAAAATTCTGCAAGAAATTGGGAGTTAGTCACTGAAGGGTTGGCTGGCTACACTACTTGAGGCCCTAATCTGTATTATAATTATCACAATCATTATTGGAATGTGTCTGGGATCAATTCAGTGTCAGACAATCAATTGCAAGTAATATATGGAAGTAGAGAGAGAAAACCTCTCTACTTCCCAAGAGGAGGAATTGGCATAAATGCTCAAGAGGCTGGAATATCACCAATTGAAAAAGCAATTCTGGAATAGGAGAACACTAAAAATACCTCTTGGTGGGATTGGCTTACCTCATGGCTAGCAGATCTTAGCTGAGAAAATTTATTATAACATGTTAGAATTGTTGCAGCTTGTATTTTGTGCTTTTACAAGATATTTTGCAAATCTTTGTAGTACAGATAAGTTGTAAAGAATCAGTTTTAGAAGGAGGGAATTGTTGCCAATTACACAGAAGTAATGGTTACGGGAACATTGAGAGTTCACTAACAAGACAAGGCAGTCCACTTGTCAAGAACCTTGAGGGGAAGCTGTATGAGGAGCAGCTGAGGTCATTTGGTCTGTTCAGCCTGAAGGAAACTGAGGGGAGATCTTATTGCCTTCTACAACTTCCTTGTGAGGGGATCAGAGGGGCAGGCACTGATCTCTGTGGTGAGCAGGACAGGACCAGAGGCAATGGCCTGAAGCTGTGTCAGGGCAGGTTTAGGTTGGATATCAGGAAAAGGTTCTTCCCCCAGAGGGTGGTTGGTCACTGAACAGGCTCCCCAGGGGCATGGTCACAGCACCAAACCTGACAGACTTGTAGAAGCATTTGGACAATGCTCTCAGCCACATGGTATGACTCATGGGGTGCCCTGTGCAGAGTCAGGAATTGGACTCTATGATCCTTGTGTGTTCTTTCCAACTCAGCTTATTTTGTGATTCTGTGGTCTGATGGATTTGTAGCCTGCCAAGGGCAAAGGTGTGAAGAAGCAGGCACAAGCTCTGGAACAGGTGGAATCCTGTCTCAGCCTAAGAAACAACCCTTCCTCTTGTGAGGTTGTATGCTGAAAGTGAAAGAAGATTTAAAAAAAATACGTGGCTAAATACAAGTATTTAAATTATGGTTTTAACATATAATGTTTCATCAACTTGTTAGCAGTCCTTGCACACTGTCCTACAAAGATTTGCAACTCTGATTCCTTTTAAATTCCTCAAAATAAAATTGATTTTTTATCAATATCTCCATAAATATTTCCAAGAGCCAATTTCAATATTGCACGATAAGTGATATAAATACTGAGGGGGTCAATGGCTTTTTAAATCCTTGTTTAGGCTGAAATAGAGCTATTATGAATAATAGGATGTATGCATATTTCCTTAGGTATAATTGTCTGTGGACTTCCTTGTTTCTCATTAAATATAGTTTATATGCAGATTGTAAACTACAGTAGACTTGCACAAAGTCCCAAAGTACCTCTTCTAAGTAATGTCAAGTGCTGAGGCTGCACAAATTTATAGCAACACATAAACTGGTGTGTTTACTTTAGGATTTAATTTTAAAGTGTACGTATGTAACTCTTATAGCACATATGTCTTGGTCTGCTTGGATCTCTCAGATTTAAAGGACAATTTATTCTGTAAATCAAATTTTATTTTATGAGCTCTCTTGGAAAGAAAACAAACACATCAAACAAAGACTCATGTACAATTCCCTTTGTGCAGCCTAGTCATGTGAATTCACTAATTCATCACTTAATTAATGAGATTTCTAACTCTCAAGGTCTCTAATTCATAACTTGCAAACCTTAACTGGCAAACTCATATGCCTACAAACAAAAGAGTCACTTGGGCTGGCTGCAAGAGTGCTCATTCTTCCTCCTCTATCATGGTGCGGGTGTCCCTTGAATCACACCAGGAAGCATGGAAACCTCTGCAGTCCAACTGCTGTTGCATCTGCTTCAAAAGTTTTTTGGGTAAGCTGATGTTATTATACCTTTCAGCTTAGAATTTTTGTCTATACTATTTCCATGGGTTGGTGGATTGTGGAGGAACAAACATTCACTGTGAAGGGATGATGGCTGCAGGAGATGGTGAGATGCAGGCAGTAGTGGCTGTATAATGACCTTTGTCCTGGCCATTGTGTCCTGGATGCGTGTTACTCTCACTTTGACCGAATGGTGCTGGTCCCAGCACAGATCAGGCCTTAGCATGAGCAATGTGCTAGCCAAAACCTGATCAAGAGTTGTATGAGCAGCCACACACATCCTTACAGACTGCCTCACTCTGAATTTTTTCCTTTTGTTGAGTTAAATTTGATACTTACATCTTCAAGGCAACATATGATTTTGAACAGGCATCCAGTTTAAGCAATACCTGCACTTTAAGCTCTTCAGTTAAACCTACAACAGCTGTAACTGTCAAGACTGTATTGCTCAAAAAATTATATATTCTGTTGGCCTTTATTCACAGAGGGATTGGTCTCCAATGCAAGAACCTTCTTGAATCAAGCTTTCATCTCAGCTTTAAGAAAAAAAAAAAACTAAAAGTACTTAAATATTCAGTGCTTCATAAAAGAATGAGCTGAAAGTGGAAGAAAGTACATTTGTGCCTAGTCAGTAAACTCCTACACATGGACTTTGAAAACGTTTGTAGCATTAATAACACCACGACTATTTAGATGTAGACTACTTAGACTAAAAACCTTTTATTTCATTATTTTTCTGTAGTTCCAGATTGGCAGGTGTCATAGCTACTCTTGGAGATTGTTATTAGAGAAACTGTGTAAAAACATAATGAGGTCAAAGAATTAGAAATTTTTGAAGTGTTCACCTAAACTTTAAATGCTAACCTTACTTCTCCTCTCCTCTGCTTGCCACTTTGGCTGCAGGGCTGTGTCCTCCTTTTAGTTCATAAGGGGAATAGATAAAAGCATTGCTATCTTAGCTGTTGCATAATGTTTTGGTAAGAGCATTGCCAAGAGAGTCTAGAAGTCATTATGGTTCAGTTGCTGTCTAACTGATGCCTTCTCTGTGTGTGGAGCCACTTGATCAGTCTCCATTTCCTGTCAGGTAGCAAATAGTTTTGCCAAGAGTTAAGAAAATGGAGTATTTTTGGATTTGCCATTCCAGCGGGAATCCTCAGGTTAGAGATAAACATGTGAAGGATTGTGACAGGGTGTCAAAAACTCAGTTAATTATCTTTTGGTTTTTTATAAACTGCAAAGCCAAAATATTATTTCATGAGCAATATTGGGAGAAGTTTTCTGAAAGAGAGAAGCAGCTTAAGATACCAAAATTCTCTTCCAAACCTGCATATCTCCCGTTTCTACTGTCCATTTGACAAGAGCTGCACTTTGAAGTACACCTAGCTGCACATTACCTGTCTTTGAGGTTTAGTCTTCCAAATCTCATCAAACTGTTTCTCTTCATGATAGAGAATAACAACCAAATTCTTACAGGATGAAATATCAAAAAGTAAAGATTATGCTGATAGCAATTTAGTACACAGTGTCAATAATTTAAAGCTGTGATTGAAATTGACTTTATGATAGAACATTTCTAAAAGTTTTAGCTGCAATGTTTCAAACAGAGCTTCAAAACTCCCCTTCCAGTCATCTCCTCCTGTGGTGTCTTTACCTCCATGCAGTTTCTTGGTTTTGTCCTTTTTGTGGCAAATGCCCCCCCATAGCCAAGGTTCTCTACAAGCCATCAAACACAGGAGACCTGTTGCTGTAGTGCTGCCATTCTCTTCAAGCATGACCAGGTATTTTCCATTTCCACAGCTGGAATTTGTCCTTGGCTGAGTGATTTTAAACTTTACTGATTTGCTGGCTAAGCATTATGATTCAAACAACAAAAAGCTGTAATGATTTGATACCCACATATTTATTTCAAAGCAGTGCTGATTTCTGGTCATAGAAAGAAGGATACATGGCTTAAAAGTCACTGCAGGAGGAAGGCTGCTTTAATGAAGACAACTAACACTAATGACTGAGTTTTGAGCTTACACACAATTATGCTTTGACTCAGATTCTTATTTTGAGGTTTGGAGACTGCCTGTCACTTGTTCAAATGGCCCCTGCATTTGTTAATATTCATATATGCAGCACATGCATTTCCACAACCTATATTTACTTAGTAACTAGTATTTACGTAAAGCAATTTCACATGTTAAGCCACATGTTAATTTGGTCTTTAATAGCGGAACTGCTAGAAAACAACTCATTTCGCCACTGCTTGAGTCTGTCGGAGTGAATTGCAGCACTTAAAAAAACTGAGCAGATCGCGGCTTCTTGCACCTAAACTGCCAACAGTGAGAACCGCGAGAGCCCGGGAGCAGTCGATACAATGTGTGGGTGAGAACCTAGGGTGATAAGGGGCCATGGCCGTCTGTCGATGTATCAGTGAATGCATGGCCTGTCCCGCCAGAGCTCTCCCCCTTGACAGACAGCAGAGGGAGAGTCCTTTCTTGCTGTCTGTAATTCTTTGCTTTGTGCTACTTTTATATCTTTCCTTCCTACTGTCTTCCTTGATACTAAATAAAAGTGAGTTATTGTTTTGGTTACCAAAACTTGATCTCGTTTATGTCTTAAACTTTTTCTGGGTTTCTTCAAATCCTTTGCATGCCCCGTATTCATCCTTTAGGACACATTCCTGGATTAGGACATGAGTCTGTCTCCTGCTAGTACACCCATTTCAAGGACTGATGTTACCACTGTGTGTGGTGTCTTTCACATCGTCTCAAAATGTGTCAAGGTCATTAACTGACATACTTTATCCAGTGGTAATTATGTAAGGCAGTAAAATGTGTTCACATTATTCATGTGGATTAAACAAGGCATAGAGGGGTTAAGCTATTCTATCCGTCAAAGCAGCATGGGAACTAGCAATAAAACCCGGCAATGCTGTTTCTCTTCATCCCAACTGCACGTGATGTTCACTTCCAATCACTAAAACATGCACCAATGTATAGATCCCATTCTTCCCTCTGCAACTTCCAATAATGTGACAAGATAACCTGACTTTGATACTGTTTCTTAGGCTGGTTGAAAGATTCTATAAGGGAAATAACCTATTACTGCTTTCAGACAGAATCACAGAATGGTTTAGGTTGGAAGGGACCTCTGAAGAGTACCTGGTTCAACCCCGCTGCTCAGGCAGGACCGCCTAGAGCCAATTGTCCCAGATCATGTCTAGACATTTTTTAGTACCTCTAAAGATGGAGATTCCACAACCTCCCTGGCCAATCTGTGCCAACACTCACAAGAAAAAAGTGTTTCCTGGTGATCAAAGGGAACCTCCTGCATTTCAGGTTGTTCCCATTGCCTCTGGACCTGGCACTGATAACAGCCTGGTTCCATTTTCTTTGCACCCTCCCTGCTAATATTTCTAGGCATTGTTAAGACCTCTTATACAGTCCCAGCTCTCTCTGTCTTTCCTCATATGTTAAGAACTCTAGTCCCTTAATAATCCTTGTGACCTTTCACTGGGCTCTCTCCACTGTGTCCATGTCTTTTCTGTACTGAGGAGCTCTGGACACAGTACTTCGGGTGTGACCTCTCCAGTGCTGCTTAAGGGGGAAGTATCACCTCCCTTGAGCTACTGGCAATACTTTGTTTAATGCAGTTGAAGGTACTATTCACTATCTGCAGCAAGGGCACACTGCTGACTTGTATTCAACCTGGTGTCTATCAGGAGCCACGTGTCCTTTCCTCACAAGCTGCTTTCCAGCTGAGTGGACCCCAGCACATATTGCTGCTGGGAGTTGTTCCTCTCCAGGTGCAGGACTTTGCATTTCTCCTTGTTGAATTTCATGAGGTTCCTGTCAGCCCATTTCTCCATCCTGTTGAGGTCCAGCATTGAGAAAGTATCTGATCCATATTCCTATGAACCATTCCTGCAGGATGATGTTAAATTGAATTGACTCGTGGGGGAGCATTTAACAATCCATAGGCAAAGTGAACTACATGGCACAAGACCATCTTGGCAGTGTGAAAGTTGGATATCTGTGAGTTGTAGAGAATGAATGGTCTGAGATTCAATAAAAAGAAAAAAAGCGTGAAATCAGAGCTAGGTGCCAAGTAAGAACACTAAAGGGGAATTGAAAGCTGTAGAAGAGCTTAGCACAAGAACAACAATGAGAGTTGATGTCCTCCAGCTCTGCTTCAATGCAGTAAAACAAGGACAAGCTTCAAGACTCACATAAACAAATGGCAGCCAAAAATACTCACAGCGCAGATGGCAGGACAGAGGCAAATCTCTTTCCCAGCATTCTCCCTCTGCCTTCATTTTGGTTTTGTTGTTTGTAGGGTTTATTAAGAGAGGCAGAAATGAAGAAATAGCATGTAGAAGGAAAACTGGAGATAGCTGTTATTGTTCTGTTGCTAGGATTAGCTGGAACACATAAAATCGACCCAAGATGACCAACAGTCACTTCTCTAGAGCCTTGTAGTCCAATGGGTTTCTCCTCAAAGTGAATGTACAGTTCTATCAACTCTAAATGGTGTAAGGTATGGGAAATCCATGCAGAAATTTAAGGTCAAACTGTCACTAAAGTGTACTTAACTATGTGCATATCTGGTAAGAGAAAGAAGGAGAGGATGGTATGATGGGGTGCAGAGGAGGGCATGCATGCATGAGACTGTATTTTGGATTGATTTATGGGCTTGGATGACTGTGGTCATTTAATTTTGGTGTCAAGTCAGTGCTTGGTAAGATTTATTTGTGCAGGTGTTTTTATTGGAAGAAGCTTTCCATTAATAACAACAGTAATAATTTGCTTCAGTACATTGTGAAGTCTCATCAGAATAAATAGAGCTTATATCCCGACCAGCTAGGAACAGTATATGGCAAAGTGAGCAAAGGATAAGATTTTAATGCAGAGCACACTAAGCTCTGCTCATTTTAGTGTCCTGATCAATGCCCCTGCTGAAGCTGTTGGTGTGACTTCATGTAATAGGAACTCCTATGACATGGAGCCCTTACTGACTTATGTAACCCAGTTGGCAGCTCTCAAAGGTCCTGAATGCTGATGGTACTGGATGCTCCTTCACTTTTCCCCATTAAGTAGCGAGATATAGAGTGGAAAAGTCAGGCTGAGTAGTTTTTCCTAGCAATGTTTGGTCACAGAGGTGACTGTTGTGCAGTGGGCTGTGACTCACAGCTGAGAAACTCCTAGGCTGGAAGTCAATATGATCAGTGTGGTCTTGCAGAGAGCAAGGGAAAATCCCATAAAAAACATTTACCTTGGCACTGAGTACAAAAAGTAGAGACCAGCCTGTAATGAGGACAGAGTTAGAATCTAGCAGTTTCTGACAGTTTGATTTCTGCTGTTTGTGAGTAACATTGATGGCAGTATTGAGGGCTGACAGAAGCGGAGGTGCAAGGTTATTTGAGCATCTCAGCTGTACTGCAGGAGGGAAGGCACAAGTTTATTGTTTGCTTTGAAGATAGCTCATGTGCAAGGTGATCACTTATGGATACAGTCAAGCATGACGAGAAAACTACATGAAATTACATTTTTGTTTTGAAGAATCTAGGCTTGTCCTCAGGAAAAAAGAATGTTAAGATGATGCTGACTATAGTTTCTGGTGGCAGACATCTAGTCTGCCAGCTCTTGGAGCTGAATCAGATCCAGAGACCCTATGTTTTGGCAGCTGAAGCATAGGTATTCCTTAATAATCTGATATACAACATACTTTCAAGGTCCGTGAAAATCATTGCATTGTCTTTTTCTTTTTCTTCATATGATATTTGACATGATATATTCCGGCTATTTGAATTTTTTTTTCTTTTTTAGAAACCCAAAAGTGAAATTGTGTAAATTCTGAAAGTTGAAAGACAGAAGGCTGCTTGCAGAACCAAAAAGCGCTCAGAAGTGCAATATTCTGAATCTCACTATTTTTAAAACTCTGTGTTTGGGAAATCTTCCCTGTGATTTTTTATATGACGGTTGGTCAGACAGTTCATGCTGTTGACTACTAGTATCTGAAACCTAGACTACAAATAAAGAGCTGCATTTTAGGATGAGCTGAGGAAATTGAACATGTTAGCAGGTGTGATAAGAAAGGCACTTTCATCATTAGGTCTGCCTGCCAGGACTTCCTGTGTGGTAGCCGAGGAGCTAAGCTATCCTTTGCTACAAAGGCAATATCTCAGATTTTATTTTTATTTTAAGTTTTTATTCCCTTTAAAAAATCATCATCATAACATGACATCCTCTTTCTTGGTTTGTGGGATGTCTGTTGGGAGATTTTCATGGCAGTAGCTTGATTAATCTGTTGTCTTGGTTTAACCTCAGCTGGTAACTGAGCTCCACGCAGCCATTCTCTCAGTCCCCCCCCTTCCCCATGATGGGATGGGAAAGAGAATTCGAAGAGCAAAAGCTCAAAAATCCATGGGTTGACATAAAGATAGTTTAATAGGTAAAGCAAAAGCCATGCATAAAAGCAAAGCAAAAAAACCAAGGAATTAATTAATGGTTTACCACGGGTGGGCAGGTATTCAGCCATCTCCAGGGCAGCAGGACTCCATCAGACATAATGGTTACTTGGAAAGCCAGCCACTATCACTCCAAGTGTCTTCCCATTTTTATTCTCTCCCCAGCTTTATCTGTGAACATGACACCTTATGGTATGGAATATCCGTTGGATCAGTTGCAGTCAGCTGTGTCAGCTGTGTCCCCTCCTGACTCCTTGTGCACCCCCAGCCTCCTCTCTGGTGGGGTGCAGTGAGCAGCAGAAAAGGCCCCGACCATCTGTAAATGCTGCTGAGCAGTGACTAAACCATCCCTGTGTTATCAACACTGTTTCCAGCACAAATCCAAACCACAGCCCTGTAGAAATTACTGTGAAGAAAATTAACTCTATCCCAGCCAAAACCAGCACACGTGTGAAGATTTGCAAATTAAACTGATAAAAGCATATTGAGTGTAAAATGAGTGAAATTACTCTGTCTTACCCCTAACACAGAAGAAATAGTCTGTCAAAGATGCTGCTATCTGCAGCTTCTCTCTTTTCTGAGCTGAAAATGACTCTCATCTAGGATTCATGTCCTGAATACATTTCCATTATTGTCCCTACTTGTCTTTCCAGACAAAGCTATCTACTTCCCTGGGTACTTGGAAAGATAAAATACTAGTTTTGTCTAGTTTTACAACAAAGTGGATTGTCAGAATTTATTCGTACTGGAGATCTAATCTTAATATGACATTTAAATGAAAGTTGAGGTCATTGAGGCCATATTAACTGAAAACAAAGGGCAGAAAAATCATCAAAACCTCTGTGATGTGAGGCTGATAAATTTTAATGGTCCTTCAGTGAGTTCAAGCGTCTTTTAGAGGGGATTTAACATTTCACAAAAATTACATCCTTATGAAATAGAAATCACAGTGGATGGCTTGCAGGGGAGTGATGACAATTATTTTTCATCTCATGATGTAGAAGAAAATGAACCTTTCCAAAGTGTGTTCTTTCAGTCATAGAGGGTTTTATATTCTGTTTTATTGTCAATTGTTGTATTTTTGTTTTTTTTCATAGTGAGTTACTTCTATTATGGAGTGGAAAAGGGGTTGATTTTAAGGTTAAGAAATGTCAAACCGTATTACTTAAAAGAAAATAAAATTATAATAGCACAGAAGCATGTTTTAGAACTTTATTTTTTGTGTGACTGTGATGGTTTTGGCCAGGGTAGAGTTAATTTTCTTCACAGTGGCTACCATGGTGAAATAACTGCATCAGAACTTTTATCAGGTATATTTGGGTATATTCCCCCTCGCCCACCATGTTTATGGCTTAGGACATGTTCCCAGATTGGGAATATGCTCTGACTCATTTCTGAATTCTCCACTTTGGCTGCAGGGCTCAGCTGCAGTCTGGATCACTTGCCTGGTCCCCCCATGCCTGCGGATGGAACATTGGGTCTCTTCCGTCTGGTGAGAAATGGCTCATGAATCTGTCAGTAGCAGGTAAATGTGCTCACAGCAGTGAGCCCAGTGTTCAGCAGGAGGCCAGGGTCACTCACCCGCTGTCTTCTGCCTACAGAAAAGACATCTTGATTATTTTTACAGTTTTTAGCTTATGGCCTCTGTGCTCTTGACAGGTGTCAGCATGTGGACATGGCTTTCATAATTTACTATGAGGCCATGAAAATCCTAGTTTTCATGGATACATGTGGATACCACCAAAATGCCACAGGGGGTTGACAGGTGAGTGTATTAAGTCTCTGCTACACAAAAGAATAAAACAACAAGTTTTATATGACGGGTTATGAACTGCTGGTTCTTCCCTTGCTAACAGGAATATCCCAGAGGAACCATCTCCTCTAACTGTAGTCATGTCCTGAGCGACCACTATTAATTTGCAGGTCTGTTGTCAGTAATTAAATTGTCTCTTTGGCAAGAACTCAGTGCAGCCAAAACCCACACATTGGCAAGGCTGCCTGTGGGCTTCTACCATCTATAGCGAGGAATAAAAACAAGTACATTGCAAATAAGGAGCTTTGTAGCAGCAAGAATAATGTAGCTTTAAATTATGCTTTTACCTCTGATTAATTGCATAGAGATGAAAGTTTCCAAATAATGGAAATCAGATGATTTGGTTCTGTACTGCAGGCAGTCTGGTGCTCTCGATATGTGTTACTTGATGCATTAATCTTACAAAGATGTTTTTTTCAACTAACAGAAATGAAGACAGGAAAGAAGCTGACTTTGAAAAATCCCTTTCATTAAGACTCTAGCTTCTTGATATAACTGAATTCTTGTCACAATCCACTGAAATTGTCATGTTACCCACAGAAATGTAGCACCTTCCTGCAGTGGAGCATGTTAACTGCATGGGGAAATTGAGCTGGTGTTAATTGAAATTGGTTTTGGCTAGCAACAAAGTAAAAAGCAAAGCTAATCTAATAATGAACTCATGGTTTTAGCAGATTACAGTGATAAAGATTTGGCTGATGAAGTAGTTATTTGGTTGTTCTATCAGAATTTAGTACTCTAGATTTTTTAAATATGTTTTTCAACAAGTATAATTTGGAAAAAGTTTGGGAAGTTGAAATAAAACATATATAAAGTAAGTTATAAAAGTATACGAAGGAAGAAAATTAGCAAATACTGCGTTTTCTTTCTTTCTGAGCAACATGATCTAATGGAATATTCCCTGCCCATGACAGAGAGGTTGGAACTAGATGATTTTTAATGTCCCTTCCAACGCAAACCATTCTGTGATTATGTTTCTTTGTGTTCAGTTCCACTTTCATCTTTCAAAACTCCCCAGATTTTGCAAATCCTGCTTAATTTTAGGTTTTGGATAGATTTTTTTTTTAAAGTTGAGACATTTAAAAAATAACATGGTAGTAAAATAAAGAAGAGGAGAAAATACCTATTTATATGTCATCTGTTCTGTTGCACACTCAGGGACAGCTTGCATGACAGGTTGAAAGTAAGCTCAGTTGGGCAACCCATGCTGCCAAGGGGCAGAGATCTAGAGAAGTGTATGAGTGAATTTCTATAATGACTAAATTTCTTTTCTAGAAAATATCTCTTGTAGTTTTTAAGCCTCTGTCGAAGTCAGCAGGTCAGTGTTGTGAGGATCCTAGGGGAAAAGCTCTGCCCAGAGTCACAGAGACTCCTAGAGATGTACCAGAGAGTACCTGGGAGGTGAAATATTACTGAAAGTTGCTGAGGTACCTCCAGACTGTTAACCAAGACATAATTCTGGTTTTTCACGTGAGCCCTGCTGGTGTTCCTACACTGATCCAAACTGACTGTGAGATAGTGGAAGGAAAATTGAAGGACTGGGGTCTCCCATCTGTTCCTCCAGTGGAGGGACAAAGCACATCCACATAAAAATGTATCCAGTTGCCAAAGCCATGGCTAGCAGATGGTGCTGTCAGGAGGGCTTTTACTGCTTCATCCAAAGATATTTCATGAGTCATTCTTTGACTGATGGCAGAGTTTAGAACACGTGAAAGGGGAAGAGAAACTTTGAAGATTATTTTGTAAATCTGTTGAGGAGAGTGTTAAAGCAGGACCAAGAGTAGAAATGGACAGTGGACTACAGATGAGTATAGACAAAGCTAATTTGCTGACTTGGACAAAGGCCAAGAAACTAGAAGAGATATTTTATTTTACAGGGTTTAGGAGTGTCAAAGGGGATCATAGCATAGGCTGCCAAACCTTTTAGGTTTCTGTATATGATAAAAATATGGGGAATACATCTGTAAACCTGAAATTATTCATGCAGAGGATCAGAATGTGATTTAATTTACAGAACAGACTTGAAGAGAAAATTCACATAATTGATATATTGATTAAAGGTACTAATTTAAAGGGTATAATGAGTTCATGGACAAAAGGAAGGAAATGTTCCTTGAATATCAAAGATGTAGGCTAGATCTGAGGTCTCCAATGTAGTAGGAAATGAGTCATGCTGAAAATCTCTGGGTAGGGATGAAAGGAAAAAAAGCCATATAACACAAGTGGGTCACCAAATGAAGAGTATGGATGAGACTGTGTGAGAAAAAGTCAATCAACCAAAACATAAATCTCATGATAGTGGGAAAATCACAGACAAAGCTAAGTTGGAAGGTACCCACAAGGATCATCAAGTCCAACTCCTGGCCCCGCACAGGACACCCCAAGAGTCACACCATGTGACTGAGAGCATTGTCCAAACACTTCTTGAACCCTGTCTTAGTGCTGTGACCACTTCCCCGGGGAGCCTGTTCCAGTGTCCAAACACCCTCTATTTGAAGAACCTTTTCCTAATATCCAACCTAAACCTGCCCTGACACAGTTTCAGGCCATTCCCTCAAGTCCTGTCACTGACAACCAGAGAGAAGAGATCAGTGTCTGCCCCTCCTCTGCCCCTCACAAAGAAGTTGTAACTGCAATGAAGTCTTCTGTCAGTCTCCTCCAAGCTGAACAGAGCAAGTGACCTTATCCACTCCTCATATGGTTTCCCCTCAAGACCCTTCACCATCCTTGTTGCCCTCCTTTGGGCACTCTTCAATGGCTTAATGTCTTTCTTACATTGTGGTGCCCGAATCTGCACAGAATATTCAAGATGAGACTGCCACAGTGCACAGAGCAGAGCAGTAAAATCCCCTCCCTTGCCCAGCTGGCGATGCTGTGCCTGATGCCCCCAGGACATGCTTGGCCCTCCTGGCTGCCAGGGCACTGCTGACTCGTGTTCAACTTGCTATAGACCAGGACCCCCAGGTTCCTTTCCACAGCTCTACTTTCCAGCTTCTCATTCCCCAGTCTGTCTGTACATCCAGATTTGACACCGTCCCAGGTGCAGAATCCAGCACTTCTCCTTGTTGAACTTCATATGCTTAGTGATTGCCCAGTCCTCTGATTTATCTAGGCCTCTCTGCAGGACCTTGCTGCCTTCAAGGGAGTCAACAGCTCCTCCCAATAAGAAATAAAGAAAAACAGAAATTATACCTCTTCTGCTAAACAGGAGGAGACAAGGACCTATGTCTGGGTCTGAAGCACACACAAGGATGCACATGGATTTGCATCCTTACCGCTGAGGACAAACCTTATTTAGAGCAGAGGGACACAGTCTGCTCTTCACAACATTTGGTTCTGAGTGTACTCTGATTTCCTGTGGCCCAAGGCACAATGATGATTTTCTATGATATCTTCCTTTGCTATTCAATGTATGTGAAATAATGGACTGGTGCTTTCATGGCATGGAATGCAGAACACATGCTGCTAACCCTGAGGATAATATATGAAGGTGGAGTCCTTAAAAAACAGGTTACATAGTAATTTTTTGGGTGAGGTTTTGGTTAGCTGTTTTATTTTTAATGTACAGTCAAAATGCATAAAGAACCAGCAAGGCATTTTTATTATATTTCTGTAAGTCTGAACAAACAAATGAAGAAACTAAATAAAAAAACCAAGAAGACTAGAGGGGAGTTTGAATTTAGCTACTGGGAAAAATTGAGGCATGATCAAAATCCTAGGGGCTTGGGAACATTGTCTTATATAATCATGTTGCACAGTACTGTTAGGCACTGTATATATACACACCTAATTCCAAAGTAAACTGTCAATCACCTTCATTTCAAATAAATGGAAATTGGTTTAGCTACCACTAACGCTCCTCGGAGCAGAGCAATGCTCCCCTGACAGAGTTGCAGGCCATTCTGGGAATATCCATTTCCGTAAGAGCATGGCTCCTGCTGACCCACCTCCTTCAGGGCTGCCCCCTGGCCTCTGCATGGCGGTTGTGTGCTAGAAGAGCTCTGGGTCTGCATGGGCCAGCATTCTCCCTCCTCTTACAGTCTTCAAGAATTGCACAGCCTGTAAGGCAGATTATGAGCACTCCAAGATCATGCAGTTGTCGTCACTGTAGGACCTGGAGCCTGCCTTCATTGTGACATCTAATTTCTTACTAAGTGGTTTGATCTTCAAGAAATCCTGAGCTACTTACGAGACATCACTCACAGTTCAAGGGTCTGCAGGAGTTTCTTAGAACACAGACAGTCTTACGTCTATTCAACTCCACAGGATTTCTGAAGTCAGCATGACCCTGTCTTTGTTTTGGAAAATGTGTACAACTAACTCAGACCGCAGCATAACAGAGTTTTCCTCTCTTTACAAATTGTGTTGCGGTTTATCCCCAAGTGGCACCTAAACCCCACACAGCCTCTTGCTTACTCTCCTCACATTGAGATATGGGAGAGAATTGGAAGAGTAGAAGTGAGAAAACTATTGCGTTGAGACAAAAAGAGTTTAATAGGTGAAGCAAAGGCACACATACAAGCAAAGGAAATCGAGGAATTCATTCACCAATTCCTATGGGCAGGCAGGTTTTCAGCCATCTCCAGGACAGCAGGGCTCCATCATGAGCAACATTGACTTGGGAAGACAAACACCATCACTCCAAATGTCCTCCCCTTCCTTCTTCTCTCCCCCAGCTTCATACAATGTGTATAATGCCATATGGTGTGGAATATCCCTGTTGTCAGTTGGGATCAGCTGTTCCAGCTGTGTTGCCACCCAACTCCTTGTGCACCCCTACCCTCCTCGCTGGTGGGGTGGGGTGAGAAGCAGAAAATGCCTTAAATCTGTGTACATTCTTCTCAGCAGTAATTAAAATATTTCTGTGTTACCAACGCTGCTTCCAGTACAAATCCAAAATTTGCTGCCTGCAAAGTCAAAAAATTTACCTTGTTTGGGGGGAAAAAAATGACACAACAATGGAACAGAAGAAAGTCTCCAATCTGCATTTTCAAATTCTAGAAAATTTTGTGGAAGTGCAGGTTTAGAAAAGATGGATTGGGACAAGCAGCTAACAGTGGGTTCCTGACTTTAGCTTTTTGCATGCATGATATACTGTAATATATTGGGTAGGAAATCAAGAGAATTTCTGAACATTCAGGCAAATCTTGACCCTGCTGAATGTACTGAAAAGGAAACTCAAGCACTGGTTGAAAGATTATTCCAGAAGGTGATTTTTAAATTTTTTAGACAACTAGCCAAGATACTCCTAAATTTATCTTGGTATATCTCAAGCTCCTTCAGTTATGGTACTGGTTTTGTCTCCTTACTCCACCAGTGGAGCCCTTTTTTCATGCTCTGATTCATCCCCTTCCTTCACACCTTTTTTCACTCTTAGTGGCTTATTTGTTCCAAATGATGAATCCAGGATGTTAGGCTAAATGATTCTACTTATATAGTTCAATCTGTCAAACAAAGGGTGCAATAATTAAGGTTTGGTCTAATTCAATAGTTCTCGTGAGTTGAAGTTATAAAAGGGGATATAGGAAAGAAAATGGAAAATCACACATTGACTGAATTCCTAATCATCTCTGGTGTATAAAAATACCCCAGAAAGAATTACTTTTTATCACATTCTTGGCTAAATGAAGCACATATTCTAATTACAATATTAAGCAAAGTTATGATGAAAGGTCAAAGTAATCAAGAACTATCTTTACTCACAGTATGTGCTACTCATTCTTACACAGAGCTATGTCTGCCAGCCCTCTTCCCTTGCTGCCTGTGATAAGGAAATTAAGAAATTGTTTTGAACGGAGTAAGATCAAGTGACATATTATGACTAATGAAGATATTGATTTAACACTTGCACAGGGAGGACTAAGCAGAATTTGAAGATTTTTCATTTTAGCTTTGTTCCTTGTAAAACTTTGAGTTCTTATTCACAGTGTATAGACTGTCTTTGCAACCTGCAGCTTGCTGAGTTGGGCACACAGAATCCCAGCTTCAATCCCTGAGGGACTGGGAGATTCTGGTTCCATCACAGAATAAAGGAGTAGGGCACAGATTCAAAATGCTTCCTTGGGAATCCTAGCACTGTTAGCCTACTTGACACTTATAGACTGACTAGATGGTGGCAAACACTGAAGTTAACTTAGTCACCATCCTTGGAGATATTAAAAACCTGACTTGGTGTCCTGAGCAACCTGAGAGGTCCTTTCCTACCTCTGTGATTTTGTAATATGTTTGGTGCCAAGAAGAGACACAAGTCTCTGTGTGTTACATTGTGTCTCTGTAGAAGACAGCTAAACCGTAAACATTTCTGGTGATGCCTGTGAGAGACTGAAAAGATTGATATCTTGAGACATTTTAGGGTTCATGTGTGTAGGGGAAGGGGCCTTGCCTGGTGAGGCAGTGAACTGCCCCCCTCCCCAGCCCCTCCACCCCTAGAGCCTATATCCCAGTTTAGCAGTGGCTGCCAATCCCTGGCACACTGGAGGTAATGCTCCACACCCCACCTCTGGAGCCCCTACCCCAGATGCTGAGTGGCCAGATGACTGGAAGCCCCACCTGGGGCAAGTGCTTAGGAAAGCAAAGGGGTATTTAAGTTTGAACATGCACCTAGCACATGTCTTGACCCTACCTCCTGTTGGGAGGGGTATTTAAGGTTGAACATGCACCTAGCACATGTCTTGGCCCTACCTCCTGTTGGGCTTTCTATCAGCTGAACACCACTGGAAACTAGGAGTTGGTAGCTGTGTGTGTCTTTTGCAATTTTTTTCTGTCTTTCTTCTTCTAATTCCCTCTTCTTGGAATTTTTGAGTAACTTAAAATTGAATGGGCTTAGAGTTTGCTAATCTGAATGGGCTAAGTTAATGCTTTGAGAAGTGTTTTATGTTGATTGAATGCCACTCTAAACCTTTTGCCAAAGTTCTCTGATTTTCTGAAGTTGCCAGTAAAGTTTTCCTTGGTTTTTTTTACCTCTTAAGAATATCTTCTCGGTATTTCTCCCACGTGTCTAACTCAGAGTACACGAAAAACTGTTAAGCCCTTTGGAAAGTGTTGCCAAGTGAGGGCTTTTTAGACCTTACAATGACAAGCTCTGGCATGTGATATCTGCTGTTTCAGTGGGTACAGTTGGTGCCATTTATATCAAGTATCACAACTGTTTCATATTACTTATTGACAAAGGACCTAACTAAGTGACTGGGATTTGCTTTTCAAAGGTTAGATTCCCCTTGACAAGAGGGGAAGCAACCAGCCCTCACATGGCAGCCTACAGCTCTGGAAATCCACATTCACTTTCTAGTTTTGCAGTAATTTTGCACCACTTCAGACAAAGAGCTTGCTTTTTCCTGACCTCTGGTGTAACGGCCCAAAAACTGGCTTTCCTGGGCCCTTTCCCCAGGTGGAACTTCTCTGTTATCTGGCCACTCAGGAGCTGGATTAGGGACTCCAGGGCTGGGGTGTGGAGCGTTGCCTCTGGTGTGCCGGGGATTGGCTGCCACTGTGGGGCTGGGATACAGAGTGGGGTGTGCAGGGCAGGACATTGCCTCCCCAGAGCAAGGCCCAACCTGTCCCTTCCCTCACACACACACATCCCTGAAATGTTTGAAGCCAGCAATACTTCAGCCTCTTACATCTGGCTCCCCTTTTTAAAAAGGCAATTATAATCCCGTTTTTCTTCTACCTGCTGTCAGCCTTTAGACGCACGTTTTGCAGTTCAGGCTGTCCTGTGTGTGTATCACCCTGAGCACAACAGGGTTCCACACTCCCTCACAGTCAACAGCCTCTGAGCAACACAAGTTGTGAGTTAATTAAAAATGAAAGGTTGCACAGTTCTGTAAGCGTACAATACTTTCAGTGGGGCCTTGGCTAATCTGAAAGCACCAGGGATGCTTTTTCTTATAAAGAGGAATCAAGACTCCATCTTTCTGTCTTTTATTCTGACTTCCATAAACTGCTTACTTCCCAATGCCTTAGTTTTTAAAAGTATATATAGTGCTTTCTAGTTTTGCCTGTTCAGCAGAGTTTCATTACGGAAAAATAACTGTGCAAGATACATCAGAACAACTCTTGCTCCATAGCTACCAGATGGAGAGTTATCACAGCTGAAACTGAGTTTATTCAACCATAAAACATCATTAATATATGTACCTAAAAGAATGAAGGTTATTAAGCTTTTTATTAGTTTGATACATGATTCGAACACTTAATAAAATCACAGAATTATAGAAAGGCTTTGGTTGAAAGAGACTTTAATCTAGTTCCAACCGTCCTGTCATGGGCAGAGACACCCTTCACTAGATCAGGTTGCTCAGGGCCCCATCTAACACTTCCAAAGATGGGGCATCCACAGCTTCTCTGGGCAACCTGTTTCAGTGCTTCACAACCCCGTGATTAAAGAATTTCTTCCTAACATCTAATCTAAATCTGTCCTCTTCTAGTTTAAAACAGTTTCCCCTTGTCCTATCACTACCTGCCTGTGTAAAAAGTCACTCTCCCTCATTTTTATAAGCCCCCTTTAAGTACTCCAGGATAGTCAGCATGCTGTGCATTTACAAAAAAGTTTTTAAGGTTCAAAGCTATGATTTTCAAAAACACTTCTTCACCTTGCTTCAACTGGACTAAGGAGTTTTTCACTGCCTTAATCCAAATCCACATTAGACTAAAACACCTCAACCTTTCAAAAATCAAAATTATCTGGAGACTCATTTACTAATTCTGTTGCTGACTGAATGATGACAACAAAACTAACAAATGCTTAGATACCATTGAGTATTGTAGGGTCTACATGGGAGGGCTTCTCACCATCAGTTCTACAAAAGTCTTCAAACATATCACAGGGAAAAATTCCCAACTTATTTTAAGACCACATATAGCATATGAGAAGGCATGTGGGATAAGTTCCATTTGGAATTATATCTGGCAAGGGATGTCGAGGACAGCAAGAAGGGCTTCTTCAAATATATCAATAGCAAAAGGAAAACAAGGGAAAATGCGGGCCTGCGGCTGGGTGAGTTGGGTACACTAGTGACAACGGCTACAGAGAAGGCAGAGTTATTGAATGCCTTCTTTGCTTCAGTTTTTACTGCTAAGGCCAGCCCTCTGCAATTCCAGACCCTGGAAGCCAGAAAATCTGAGGAAAAGAAGATTTTCACTTGGTGGAAGAAGGATTCACTTTGAGATCATTTAGCCAAACCTGATGCTCGAAAAATCCACGGTCCCCAATGGGACGCACCCATGAGTGCTGAGGGAGCTGGCAGATATTATTGCCATGCCACTCTCCATCATTTTTGAGAGTTCATGGAGGACAGGAGAATAGTCTGAGGACTGAAGAAAAGCTAGTATCACTCCAGTATTCAAAAAAGGCAAGAAGGAGGACCCAGGAAAACTGGGTACGAAAACAGTGGGTTTATCAATGTAGATGCTTGTGAAGTAATTAGAAGAAGCTGTACTTAGGCTAACTCAACCTGCTCAGAGCTGCTGAGAATTTCATTAAAATGATTATTCTCCAAATTTCAATCATGCCACTCACTTTTTGACAGTTAGGAGTGAAAAGAACATTCTTTGGATGATCACAACTCTTTTATATAGATTTTGGATGATCACAACTCACACCATTCATTGTTAGTGATCTAGGAGTGTGATCAGATGTAAAATATGAGATAAAGGAACTGCTTTGAAATCAGAGGTGTGAGCAACTAGTGGAGATATAATATAAAACCACTGTGCAATTTATAATGCAATGTACAGTGTCGTAAAATTTTTGTTGCATACTGAGCCATAACAGGAGAGACACATTGTTTTCTAAAATTAAACTGACAGTTTATTAAATAGTGAGATGTTTCTTAAAACGATGTGAGTGGTTCTGATGTTTCCAGCTATAGACAGCCACAGATGCCTGTCTGTATCTCCTGCCCTTTGCATTACTCTTGGTTCCAGGCAGATTGCTACAGTCACTGTTACCTTCTCTTCCAGCACTGGTTTTGTTGCTTTGTGGAAGGCATTTCCACCCAGTTGTCATGGCCTTTCAGGTTAATTTCAGACCAATGCATTATTCTGATAGCATACTAAAATTAATAAAGTTACTATCCTGTTTTAATAAGACAAAAGTCTGTGGAAGAAAAAAATATAAGTATTATAAGTGACTATTCTCAGCTCCCTTTCTCAGAAATTGTTTTGATAGAGAACCCTGTAGCATAAGACTCTCTTTTTGCTGTATGTTTGTACTACAACATGCTCTCTAGATGTGACTAGACCTCTTGAGCACCATGACAACTGAAGAAAAAACCTGGTAAAGGCTAAGCAGTCACAAAAATAAGACAAGTTTCAAAGCTTGTCAGGATGATACCAACAGAAGGATGTAAATGGTGGGCTGAAAAAATAGTTTATTTTTGTACTTTGTTTTGCTGTAATGATTCACAGACACTTATCACCTCTGTGTCAGAACAGGAAATGGAGAACAGTTGTGACTGTCCCCCACCTGGCTGCAGCTTCTCTGCTCTTCCTCGGTTTAGCAAGTGTATCCAGTTCAGTGCAATCCTTGAGAGTCTGTGTTGGGAGGGAAGGGTTGCAACTGGGAGATTTGGCGAGTAGGAGGGAACACTTTTCCTCAAAGTGATCTTGCAGCTGGAAATGCTGAAAATGTTAGTGTGGGAAAATTTAATTCATTATGCCTAGTGTTGTTCATTGTCTGCCTGTTTTGAGAAGTAGAATTCCTGTGAAAAGATAAAACACTCTTAGACACATGTGGAAGCCTTTTGTTACAGTGAGGCAGGTGAACACGTGCCCTTGCTGTTGGGTAGGATGAACTGAATCAAATGGAGCCTGTGTCCCTCTGTGTTGTTAGTGAGGTAATGAAATAAATCTACTCTTTGCATTTCAGCTGTGGTTTGATTGTTGCCCTTGGTTACCTGTATGTATTGATTCCCACAGGCTGGAAAGTTCAGAGCTGTGACATCTTGCGGCTTTGCAGACTGATGTCTCAGCAAGAACAGGCCTTCTAAACAATTATACATTTACTCTTAGAACCTGGTTCAAGACCTGAGCTCTGTCTTTAAGTTAGTGCCAGAGAGGCAAACAAAAGCTGTGACTCTTTTCTTTTCAATTATACCCCTAACAGTTCAGTCTGAAAGTACATGACTTGATTGCATCCTTTTGTCCATAAATCTCCTTTGTACCCAGTGTGCTCATTTGTGAGCTAAGACTTGTCTTACCATGTTCCAGAAGCTCTATGTACATTCTGGTCTAAACCAATCATAACAATCATGATTTATAGTCCAATCTCTCCCATAAAAAGATGGACAGTGAAAAAGAGACATATTCAACACAGATGAAAGATCTCAGCCCATGCCTTTCTCACTGGTGAATAACTGCAAGTGAGAAGCTGAGTTGACCTAATTTGCTTCAATGATAGTGATCTGTTAGCTCCTTATTGAGAGCACCTCTAGATGATTTGGGTAAAATGAGACTTTTTATTCTGGAAGATAGTTTGAAAGTTCAGCTGATATTTAATATTTAGCAGCTAACAAATCAGAACAGAAGTACACAAACAGAACTCCACTGAACAAGGATTTTATTGCATCAGAGGCATTATGGAGTAAATTTGTCCTTAGTAAAGGACAGAAACTGCAGCATTAGAGAGAATTTCCATATGTTTCAGTGGTTGTTGGGGTTTGGAATCC
>VZTJ01003239.1:5419-23133 GCA_013397795.1 Orthonyx spaldingii
GGACGGAGCAGGAAATGGGAATTTTGTGCTTGTCCCCTTTGTTGTGCCGGAAAAGTGTCACCTCTCGGGGCAGGCCCGGCCCCTTTGTGACGGGGAGTTCTTGGGAGCTGTCCCGAGGGTTCCCGGCTCCTAATGATCCCTCTCTCCCCTGGATTCCCGCGGAGGAATCCGCCTGTCCCAGTAATTATGGGCTGCCCGGAGTCCTTCCTGGACGGCGTTTTCAAAGGGATTTCTGCCCGCAGCTCCCATGGGAATGAGGAATTCCTGGCTCATTCCCTTGGCTGGGCTCCACTGGGATTTTTTTTTTGGGGTGGAAAGCGCTGTTTTGGCTGGAATTTCACGGGGCGGGCAAGGAAGGTTTGGGATCCTTGAGGATCCTGGGTTTTCCAGGGGTTTTGCTGGTCCAACCTCTTGGATCCCGGTGATCCAGGACATCCCTGGGAGCCGGAGCCGCACGTGGCCGGGATTGGGATGCAATTAAAGCATCACCCAACCCAAACCCAACCTCCCCGATTCCCTGGGGCATTCCCAGGGCTCCATAAAAGCCCGGCCAGCCCCGGCCTTTCCCGGGCACTTCCCTCCGGTTCTTCTCCCTCATGACCTGGGTAAGTCCGGCTTCCAAAGGAGCTCCCGGAATTCTGGTTCTTATCCCCGGCTGCTCCTCCAGCCTTTCGGGATGCACGACTCTTCCAGCTGGAAGAAAAACGGGGAAGGAATTCCGTGCGGACCGTGGAGGCAAGAGTGGGATTTGCGGGGGTTTTTCCTGCGTTTTTTGGTGGGATTTGGCTCCATAAAGGGCTGGATCCTGGCGGGAATCGGGTGTGGGATTGGAAGAGCCAAGGGCAACTCCTCCAAAGGAAGTGGAGACATTAAATTCGCTGCTGGTTTCATGGAATTTTAAACAAAGGAATTTTTCCGGTCAGAGCAAGGAGCTGATGGAATTTCAGAGGGGAAAATCAGCGGAGAGGCCCCTCCAGCCAAGGCTGCACCTGTTAAAATCCCCAATTCCTAAAAATTCCTTGGCTGGCACCCCTAAAAATGAGTGGGAGGCGCAAATAATCCCCCTAATTAAGAGGCTTTTTGTCTTAATGAAGTTGAGCTGTTGCAATAATTGCTGCCATTGTTTCCCTGGCGTTGTTTTTATTGGATGATGATTGTTTTGATTGTGGCAATAACGAGTTTTCCTCACGACCCCGACACGTGGCCTTGTCCTGGTTTGGAGTCACCCCGCCGCGGGATTTGGGAAGATGAAAAATCCTGGAATGATTAGGAATTAGGGATGCTCAGAAAATGTAGATTTTTTTTTTTTTTACAGCTGTTTAATTTAATGCTTTAATCTCCAAAAAAATATTGGGATTTTTGGTCAGAGCAGTGGAGTGCTCAAAATAATCCTGTTTAAACCTGGGGAAACTCCCTAAAACTGGGGTTTTTCTGGAGTGCAGAGCGAACTGGGATGGTTTTTCCTATGATTTCCAAGGAAAAGGGAGACTTTTCAGAGGAGAAAAGTGGGGATCTTTCCTGGTCCAGCACTGGGGGCTGCTCGGATGGATGAAATTCTCCAGAGGTCCCTTCCAACCCCAGCTCTTCTGGGATTCTGGGATATTTAATCCCTTTATCACGCTGAGATTTTTGCCTTGATTTTCCCTTCCCTCCACCAAATATTTTGACGCAATCCTGCTGAGTTTCCTCCTTTCCTTCCTGAAAAAATCTGGGATTTGTGACCGGGAGAGCTGCCCCCGCACCATTTCAGGCCCCAAATCCCTGCAGGATCCCGGAGCGGAGCTGGGACGGGTCAAACCCGAGCCCCAGAGAGCCCCAAACCTCTCCTGACCCTCGGCGTGGCTTGGTGGCCACACCCGGCTATTACGGGGTGGCCGCACCCCGAATTTTGGCTCCTCTTTCATCTCGGCTGCCTGGGAGGTGTCGCAGGGAGGAGCCGGACTTGAAAGGGTGACCCAGGGAGGGCCCCGGGGAGTCACGGAACAGCTCAGGACGGGGAAGTGCCGAGGTTTGAAGGGCGGCACGAACCTCCTTGGCTCGCGTGGCTGCAATTCCGGATTTTTGCAGCCTCTTGAGAGCAGGGCCTGGAGCCGAGGGAAGAATTTTCTGTCCCCTCCTAAACACGCCCCGATACGCGTCACGGAACGTGAGGAGAGCGAGGCGCGGGCGGGTTTTGATGCTGAGTCACAAAACCGCCAAAAAATCGCTGTTTTCTGCTCTCCCCCACAGGTCTGAGGTCTCCCCCTCCGCCATGCACTTCCCCGGGGAGCGCTGCCAGCCGCTGCTCCTGCCGGGCCCCAAATTCATCCCCGAGCACCTCCCGCAGCGCCCGCCGCTCGCCGACGCCTTCGCCAACACCTGCCACCCCCTGAGCATCACCAAGAGCCCGGTGCCGCGCTGTCCCCAAGGGCTGCCCTCGCTGTGCCCCCAGCCCGCTGCCGCCCAGCTGTCGCTGGTGCCGTGCCAGCCGCTGGTGCAGAAGTGCGTGCTGCTGTTCCCCGAGCCCTGCGAGACCACGCGGCTGCTGCCCCNGTGGCCAGGAGCCTCCCGCCCTGCGCGCCGCGCTGCCCCGAGCCGGGCCGGCTGCGCTTCCCCCCGTGCGGCGTCCGGTGGTCCTCGGCGTCGTGCCGGGGCGAGTGCCGCTCGCACAAGGTGGCCACGTGCCCCTCGCGCTGCGCCGAGCTGACCAGCGGCTACTCGCTGCCCCTCCGCGGGGTCACCGAGTGCCCGCCGCAGCAGGGCCTGGCCCGCTCCTTCCTGCGCGAGTACCTGGGCACCGCCGCCCAGCACCGCTGCTCCAAGGGCTACCCCACGCAGGAATTTGTCACCTGCTGCTCCTCGGAGCAGCGCCTGAGCAGCGCCCCGCGCTGCGGGGACCCCGCCAAGGGGACGAAGGAGTGTCCCCCGCGCAAGGAGGTGGCCAAGGGCGCGCTGCTGCAGGAGGGGAGCAAGGCCAGGAGCTGCTCCGCGCAGCACCTGAGCAAGTCCCGCTGTCCCCGCGCGTCCCCGCGCTCCCCGCGCCTGACCTCGGCGGGGGCCAAGCGCTCCGGCCACTCCAAGAAAAGTCGCTGCGCTTCCAGGTGGCTCTGGTGACCGGGAGCGGCCGGGAATCCAGCGGGGAACGGAGCTGAGGGCTGGGGTGATTCCCTGCTCCGCTCCCAGTCCTGCTCCCCAAGCTGGTCCCACCCCTTGACGTGCCCGTGTTAAACTCCCAGCACGAATTCCCTGTTTTATTTGACCCCAAATTTGGATTTTCCAGCACCTGGAAGGTGTTGGGGAGAGGCTGAGGAGCTCTGAGCTGCTCGGAACCTCAACCCAGCTCCTCTGTGACAGCGTTTGCTGCCTGTTTTTACCGTTGTGGGATCAATTCCACTCTGGTTGTAGCAATCCCATTAAACTCAGGTTGCAGCTGGATTCCTGCTCTCTGCCTGATTTATTTTCCATCCTTTAAACTGTTTCTAATTCCTACTCCTGGAAAAGAACCACCTATTCCATGTTGTTGCACCACCCTTTGTGTAAAATAAAGAAAATAATCATGATTTTGGGGCTGGGTTCACTACCACAGGTTTTCTGTGGGAAGGGGGTGATGTTCCTCAGGAATTTCTTCCCAGTATCCAACCTAAACCTCCCCCCATCAATCTGAACCCATTCCCCTTTTCCTGGCACTTCAGGACCTTGGAAAAAGTCTCTCCCCATGTTCCCTGCAGCCCCTTCAGGTCCTGCAAAGCCACAGTGGGGTCACCCCAAACCTTCTCCAGGCTGAACATTCCCAATTCCCTCAGCCTTTCCTCCGAGCAGAGCTGCTCCACAACCCCCCCAAAAATAGGGAAGAGGGGGTGGATCAGCAGAAAAAGGTTTAATTGTCAAAATCCGTGGATTTGCTGCTGATAATGGAGTTGTGCTGACAGGACAGAATAAAAACCTGGTGTCTCAAAGAAGCGGCAAAACGGTGTCGTAATTCCGTTCTCTCTGCACGAGGACGACCCTCGGGCTTCCCTGCTCCCCTTTTCCTGCCTCATCCCGAGGTTTCCCGGGCGGGATTTGCCCTTGGAAAAGTCACGAGACGCGGAAAAGGCGACAGCGAACCCCAAAAGTGCCGCGGGGCGGTGCTGCCGCCTGGTGGCGACAGGGGCCACCTGCAGCAGGAATTCCACCCACATCCCGGCTCCCATTCCCAGCTCCCATTCCCGATTCCCGATTCCCGATTCCCGATTCCCGATTCCCGATTACCATTCCCAATTCCCATTCCCAGTTCCCATTCCCAGTCTCCATTCCCAGTTCCCATTCCCAATTCCCATTCCCAGTTCCCATTCCCATTCCCATTCCCATTCCCATTCCCATTCCCCAATTCTCATTCCTATTTCCCAATTCCCACTCCCAAATTCCCGAAGGAGTTTCCGCACAGAGGCATCCCGGCTTCCAGGAATCAAAGGGAAATTTGCTGGATTTTCCTCCTACCAGGAAAACTGGGAAGTTAAAACGAGTTCCCAGTCTGGGGAGGGTTTTGGATGCTGTGAAGGTTACGCAGCACAGGAACAGAAATTCCCGTTTTTCCAGAGATTTTTGCTGTTTTTAAGGAAGAAGGCTCCAAGCAGGAATTGGTTCAGGAGCCTCCAAGAGATCCGTGAATTACCAAAGGACATGAAATGGGATTTTCACCATAATCCCAGAAATCTGAAATAACGGAACTCAATGGGATCAGCCTCCTTTGGGAAGGAGGAATTCAAAACCTGAATTTTTTTTGGAAAACTCTGTGAGAACCTGGAATTTTCTTTGGTGCCAAGGATGTGGAAAATAATCCCAATAATGAGGTTCCCACGCACCAAGGGGATGTCGCAACACATCAGGAATCTTCACAGGTAATTTATGCATGCAAAGTGTTTTACCCCCATAATATAAATAACAAATGATCCCAGAAAAACTCCCCAGGGCTCGGAGCAGCTCTGGAATGTTCCCTCTTGCATGGAAGTGCCTCTTCCACAAATAAGCAGGATGTTGTTCTCCAGCCCACCTCCAGGTATTTTCCATATCCATTAAGCAGAACAACCAATTTCTCCTCAAAAATCACCCCAAAATTGGCTCCAAAGCTCAGCCTGGGGGAATTTCCAGGGGCAGGAATTGATTCCCAGGAATTTCCAGCTGGACACGGGGAAGAATTAATTCCCTGAGCACTGGAACAGAATGTCCAGGGAATGTTGGGATCTCCCTCGGTGGGGATATTCCAGAGCCATCCCGACAAAATCCCGCACCAGGTTTGAGCTGGATCCCCTCCAGCCTGGAATCCCTCCCATTCCGGAATTCTGGGATCCACCTGAATCCTCGGAAAATCAGCAAAACTCCAGGAAATTCATCCATTTTCCAGCATCTGCAGGATTAAATTTTCCCATCATATTTAAGTCTCCCTCGAGGCACTTTTAGCCCAAGGAAAATTTGGGATGGGGCTTGGAGCAGCCTGGGATAGTGGGAACAGACCCTGCCCATGGAAAAGGATTGGAATTGGATAAGATTTAATCCCCTTCCCGCCCAAACCATCCCAGGATTCGAAATCCAGGCAGAAATGGCAAAATCACCTCTGGAATTAACTTTTCCTGCAAAATCCCGAAGGGAATCCCTGGGGACATAACAGGAATTCCCATGGAAAATGGAATAATGCAGGTAAACAACCCCAAAATAATTAGCAGTAATTAAGATTATTACACATGAGGGAAGGGCAATTAAAACCTCGTGCCCCAAGGTTGTCTCAGCTTCCTGGAAGTTCGGGAGTTCTTATAAAACTCTAAGGATTCGGGGTTCCCTGGCTGCTCCCACTGATTCCCTCCTGGAATATTGGTAAGTCCCTCTCGCCTCCATTCAATAATTTGAGGGGAAAATTTGGAATTTTGGTGGAAACCAGCTGGTTTTTCACAGGAATTCTGTGGCTCCAAAAATTTCAGGGGAGACTCTCTGCTGGGAATTATTTTGTCGGATATTTGGGGTGAGTCCAGCCTTAAAAATGTATCCATGGGGACTGGAATTCTTGTTAAAATCCCCACCCTAAAAATTGGAATGTTGTTATTATCAATTAACAATAAATAACTGTGGCTTAAAAGTCACTTTAATTTTAATTCCAGGGGGATTTGGATGAGTTTATCACAGAATCATGGAATATTTTTTTGGGATGGAAGGAGTTTTAAAGGTCAGGTCATCCATAAATCAGGATGCTCAGTAACACTTTATCCACATTTTTCCCTTAAAAATCTGGAGAAAACCTGAGATTTTCCTGTATTTTTTGCCCCCCAAATTTTATTATTCATAAATCAGATTTGTTGTCTATGGGATAAAAAGGGAGGAAAATCTTCTTTCCGCCTTCTTTTCCTGCCAGAATGATCCAAACCAGAGCTCATTTTCCCTAAAGAAGTTGTTTCTCCCCAATTTTCCACTGGCCAGGGAATTTCTTTGGTCCTTTTTTTTTTAGCACTTTTGGGAAGAACAACCTCCAATTCCGTTGTTTTCCCACCCAAAAACTTGGGGAATTCTCTGAAAAGAGCATTTGGTCTCCATGGAAAATCCCATGAGATAAATAATGGGATTCCCCTGGACTTTTCCAGTAGAATCTTTGGAGAAAAACAGGAATTTGATGACTTAACACCTACCTCCGGAGCAGCCTCTGGAAGAGCCTGGATTTCTCCAGGGACAAAAATTAAAGAGATTTTTGTCGGGAATCATCCACATCCCGCAGCTTTTAGCCCTGACAGGTAAATCCCAGGATATATTCTGGAATTAATTCCACAAAAAGGTGGATTCAGGATCCAGGGGGGAAAAAAATTGGGCATCAAAATTCCCTGTGGAGTTCTCGGCTCCCTGGAATTCATCTGGAGGTCCCTGGAGGAAAGAATTTCCCAGGAATTCCCGGAGAATGGCACGGAAATCAGGGATTCGCCAAGGAACAGCTCCGGACGCGGATCCGGAGCCGGGAGCGATCCCAGGCTCTGGAATCTGCTCTGCGTAATTATCCCAGCGAGGGCTGGGCATGCTGAGATAAACAAATCATCCTGGGAAGGGATGGAAAATCCTGGAATCGTGGAATGGATAAACCCCAGGGTGGGGTTTTTTGGGAAGGTTGAGGTGGGTGGAAAAAAGGGGAAAAGGAGGAACTGAGCCGGGAGTTCAGTTTAAAAGTAACATTAAAAACATTAAATTATTTTTTAAAAATGAAAATTAAATAAATTTTTTAAAACATTGAAAACTAAAATAAAAAAGTAAATAGAATTTTAAAAGATAACATTAGAAATTAAATAAAATTTTTAAAATAACATTAAAAATCAAAAATGTGAGAGCAACATTCAAAATTAAGTAATGTCTTTAAAACTAAAACTAAAAAATTAAATAGAATTTTAAAAAACAAGATAAAAAATGAAACGAAATTTTTAAAATACAGTGAAAATTGAATAGAATTTTAAAAAATTAAATTTAAAAACCGAATACAATTTTTAAATGCAATGAAAATTAAATAGAATTTTTAAAAATAAAATTAAAAGACTAAATACGTTTTAAAAAATAAAATTTAAAAGATTTAATGAAAAACACAATTTAAAATTGGATTAAATTGAAAAAAATAAAATTAAAATAAATATTAACTAGACTGCTTTTTTCCCCACCGGGATTTACAAATAAATAGGAATAAATTTCACAATTCCGAGACATTTTCCCTGTTCTGGCTGCAGGTTCTCCGTCGTTCCTCCCAGATGTGCTCGGAATTCCAGGGACAGTGCCCGCGGCCCGCGGCCTCCAGCTCCAGCCACCCCTGCGTCGTTTCCTGCGGCGCTTCCAGAGTCATCATCTTCCCGCCTCCCGTGCTGGTGACATTCCCGGGGCCCATCCTCAGCACGTGCCCGCAGCAGACGGTGCTGGGATCCTCCGGAATTCCCGAGGGAGCCGCGGGAGCTTCCCCGAGACCCCACTGCGCGGAAATCCCGCGTTCCGGGGGGTTCGTCCCCAAATTCAGCTCCAGGCCCATCCTCAGCGTGGACCCTCAGGAGACCTCAGGAATTCTGGAGGGAGCAGCGGGAGCCTCCCTGAGGTCCCTGGGAGCGCCAATCCCGCATTCCGGGGGGTTCGTTCCCAAATTCAGCCCCCGGCGAGGGCAGCGCTGCTCCTACATCTTTAATTCCCGCTGGATCCATCCCTGCAGGAGAAGCAGCTGCAGGAGCCAGCAGCTGGCTGGGAACGGGAATGGGAGCCAGGAGCAAACTCCAGAGCTGGGAAAGCCAGAAACGGAAAATGTGGATGCGGAAAAGGAGGAAAAAGAGGTCTTGGAAGTGTGACATGGATCCAATCCCAGTCTGAAGGCTCTGGAGGCTCCTCCAAAGCAGATTTGGGAATTTAAGTTCAGTTTAGGTTGGGTTTCTAAGGTTGGGGTGTTTTTTTTTTAAGTGGGTTTTTTCCCCTCAGACATTTCCCAAGCAGTGGAATAAAGCCATTAAATTCCTTTTTTCCTGATTTTGGTATAACCAAATATGATGCTTGGAATCTGATGTGTGGGAGCAATTTTTTCCTTTTCTGTGGTTTTCCAGAGAAATCGAGGCAGGCACTGGTTGGGGAACACCCCAAATGTGGTCAGGCCTGACAAAGCCTTTCCCTGCCAGGCCTAATTAGGCCTGGCTTAGCTTTTATGGCAATTACTCATCAAGAAATTCCCTTTTCCTTGGGATAAATACAAACACAATCCCGTCACCGCTTCCTGGCTTTCACTTTCACTGCAGGAAAGTCGGGAAAGGGAATAAATCCATGTCCTTATATTTAATTTTAATAAAAAGGGGGAAATATTTGTGGAAATGAATAATTTTTATATAAAAATTAACGCTGTGGAAAAGTTTGCCCAGAAAAATGTGGGTTTTCCATCCCTGGAAATGTCCCAGGCCCACGGATCTGGATGATCCCACCCAAACCATCCCAAAACTCCAGGATAAAAGTGAAGAACCTTCATCTGGACCTGCATCCTTTACTACATAATTTATTTTATTTTATTTCTGTCTCATTTTTTCCCCCTTCCCATTAAAATTATTCTGCATTATCACAGCGGTTTCCTCGTTTTCTTTTCCAGGGAAATTTTCCTAACCGGGAAAGCTAGATAAATTCCAAATCCCTGTTTTTTGGGGGACTGGGGAGGTTGGAGAGCTGCCCTGGAACAACTGAAATTTTGGAATTCCTCACCAGCCTCAGGGTGGGCACCTCCTTCTGGGACCAGCCCAAATCCAGGGGTTGTTTTCCTTTCAGAGGGAAAAGAAATTGTGGAGAAGTTGGCAGGGACATTAAAACAGCTCCTGAACAGCCTGGAATTCTGCCAGGAGGAATTCCAACCTCTGACGAGACGCTTTTCCCATGTTTTTGCTGGATTTCACTTCCGCTGTGCCCACCCCCCTCACCTGCGCATCCATGTGGGAAACGGGAAGCTTTTCCACGCTCCCAATTCCCTGCAAACCTGTTCCTGCTAAAACAATCCCCTCAAACATTCCCCATCTGTCCATATTTAAATTTTTTCCCTTTGCATTTCGGGAGCTCCCACAAATCCCGGTGTTTATCCGGCCCCCGTTCGCGTGCGCCCCACTTTCGCGATCCCTTTGATGATGTAACGATCCCGATATCTTGGAGGATCAGCCCGCGAACCGCGGCTCGCCCTCCGCTCGCAGATCCCACATTTCTCGTTTGGCTCGCCGGAGGAAACGTTGGGAAAACTCCGGCAAGGAGGTCACGGGCGGGGCGGACCCGAAAACCTCAGGATTGACTCATCGGCTCCACCCCGTCCAGCTCGAAGACTTGGACAATCTCCAGTTCCACGCGGGGCTCGGGAAGAACAAGAGTGGGAATTATTCCTTTTTTAGTGTGGTTTTTTTTTTAAGGACGATCCCAGAATTATTGAGGTTGGAAAAGAACTCCAAGGTTGAGTCCAAGCTGTGTCCGATCCCAGATGAAATTCCAGGAGTTCCTTGGATACCTCCAGGGATGGCCACTCCAAACCTCCCTGGGCAGCCCCTTCCAAGGCCTTTTCCCTTTTCCACGAGGAATTTTCCCAAATTCCCACCCTGAGCCTCCCCTGGCACAGCTCTTGTCCCCTCTTGTCCTGTCCCTGTTCCCTGGGATCAGACCCCAAATCCCCCCTGGAAGAGCCTGAAATTCTCCAAGGAGCCTCCTCACTGAGGATTTTTGCAGAGGAACCATCAACTTTTCCACCAAGAACTCAGAGCTGGATCCCTCTTAGATCAGTTTGATCCCTTTGGATCGATCTGATCTCTTTTGGGATCCCATTGTTTTCCACTGTCTGAACCCCCCAGATCTTGTTTGGGTCCATTCCATGTTTTTTTGCCCCTCATGCTTTCAACCAGCCCTCAACATTCTCCACTCACCCGCCTAAGATTATTATTATTATTATTATTATTATTATTAGCCTGGAAAATCAAAGGTGCATCAGAAAATTCTGGATTTTCCTGCCAATTTGGCTTTTTTCCTGCCTTTCCCTCCTTTTCCTGCCTCCCACAAACCCATCCCACCTGTTTCTCTCCCTGTGTTCCCATGGTTTTTATGGCCTTGCACGGGGAGCTCGGCCGTTCCTCCTCTTCCGATTTTCATGGAATCCCGGCATGGTTTGGGATGGGAGGGAGCTCCAGGATGATCCAGATCCCTCATTCCCTTTCCCATATCCCATCCCACAACTTCTCCTGGCAGGCCTTTCCCTTTCCCCTCTCCTGGCCCAGACAATTCTCTTTTGTTAGGGGAAAAGTGGTGCCCAAAAGTGACCCAACCTGCCCAGGGATGCTCCGTCCAGAGGGTGGATCTGAGGCTGGAACACACCCGGTTATTAATAGGGTTATTCCCAATAACCTGTCATTATATTCCCAATATTGCACAGCAGCAAACTTCGGGATGAGGTCAGCGAGACCAAGGCTTGGCCCAGACCCAGGGGGAGGGACGGGGCTGCTTTTCCTCCTTAAATTCCTTTTCAGGCCTAAGAATCACAAAATCGTGGAATGGTTTGGGTTGGGAAGGTCCTTGAAGATCCTGTTCTGAATCCTTTCCATTGTCCCAGCCTTGGACAATTCCAGGGATGGAGCAGTAATAGCTTCCCTTGGAATTCCATTCCAGGGCCTCCCCACCCTCACAGGGAACAATTTCTTCCCTAAATCCAACCTAAATTTCCCCTTTTTCAGCCTGAACCCATTTCCCTTTTCCTGTAACTACAATTCCTGGTGAATTCCAGGAGCAAGGAGAGCACTGGAATTCCTGGCAGTTTTCATTTAAGCTGAACCTTTGGCCTTGTTGAGCTGGACTAATCAGTGCTGTACAAATCTTTGCAGCTGGAAAATATTCCAGTATTTCCTCTGGACAACAAAACTTTCCTTTTCTTCTGGGAAAAGTTCCCTTTCCCTCCTTAAATCCAACTATAAATTCATTTTACAGGATTCTGTGCCACCAGCTCCGGGTTTAATCCTTGAAGGAACTCAAAGGAAGCTGCCAGATTTTCTTGCTGAGACGAGCAGCTTTAATGAGGCAATGAAGGCAAATGAAGATTTAATTAATATCTTTCTCATTAGTGGATGATTAAATTGGATCTTAGCACCACACCTTGGTGAGCCATGGGGTGATACAGGAATGGGAATTGGCTCCGCGGCATTGGCTCATTCCACAGGCGCTAATGAAGTATTAAAATTAATTATTTGCAAGGGTGGAACTTCTAAGATGCCCCAAATAACCCCAAACCTCATCCATGAGCATCCTCCTTCCTGAGGAACACATCCTGCAGCTCTTTAGAACCCCAGGGTCCCTGAGGTTGGGAAAGAATTCCAAGATCAGCGAGTTCAAGCTGTGCCCGAACCCCACCCGGTCACCCAGACCAAATTCCAGGAATTCCTCTCACACCTCCAGGGACAGCCACTCCAAACCTCCCTGGGCAGCCCCTTCCAAGGCCTCTTCCCTTTTCCAGGAGGAATTTTCCCAAATTCCCACCCTGAGCCTCCCCTGGCAGAGCTTGAGGCCGTTCCCTCTTGTCCTGTCCCTGTTCCCTGGGATCAGACCCCAAATCCCCCCTGGAAGAGCCCAAAATCCCCCCTGGATCCCCCTTTTCTCCAGGATGAGCCGCTTTCCCAGCTCCCTCAGGATTCCCCAGATGCTTCTCCCGCTGCTCCAGCCCCATTCCCATCCCTGGACGCGCTCCAGGCCCTCGGTGAAGAAGCTCAAACGCTCCTTCTCCAACCCAGAGTGTTCTGAGGGTTTGGGGTTGGGCTGAGCTGATAAGGCCTTATCAAAGCTCCCTCACCGGCCTTGCCCAAACCCGGGGGCTCCAGGTGACCCTGGAGCTCTACAAAACCCCGGGATGAGACTCTGGGATGGTTCCGTGCAGGGACAACCATGATCCTTGGGGTTCCCTTCCTCCTCGGAAGCCTCTGGCCGCTCCGGGGAGGTGACCCTGACCTGGGGAAGGCATTTGGGTGGTGGCCCCAAAGGGACACCTGGCCCAGCTTTCAGACAGGTCCAAATGACGCCCAGGCACTCCAGGCTCCCCCCTGGGGCTGCAATTCCACGTTTCCCAAGGCTTTATCCAAGGAATTAAAGAGCATGAGCTGTGTTTTGTTTCCGAGATGAACAATTCCCAGGAAACTGGGGTGCTGTCATTATTCCCGAGCTCCGAGCGAATCTCGCTGGGTGGCGGGGAAGAATTCCTCAGTTCCCGAGTTATTTGTGTGTTTAACTCTTTAATCACCACCTTTCGTGGAGCTGGAGCTCAAAGATGTGCCCAGACTTATCCATGAGAGAGGAAATCCAGGCAAAAAAATGTGTTTTGTCCTTAAATTCTGAGGGGTGAGACGGAGATGTCCAGTAGGAAACGGGAGATGCCTGGGAGATGATTCCCCTTGGAATTTGTTGGATTGAGTGAAAAGTGTGGAAAAGACAAAAAAGGGAAGAGAGGGACCCAAAGATCCCAGGGAAACTGGAACAGGAAGTGGTGGCTCAGGATCAGCGTGGTTCCCAAAATTCCAGCATCCTCCAAGGGCACCTGGAGCTGGATCCCATTCCCAAATTCTCCTTCTTGTCCCTAAATCCTCCTCTGGCAACCACGAAGTGACACAACTTGGAGTTGTTGGGTTTTGCTGGATGACTGACAGCAGGAATGAGCAGAGGTTTGGGGAAGAAATGGTATTTTTCGAATTTCTGGTATTTCTAAGAAATGGTATTTTTCATTAATATAAAAATAAATAAATATAAAAGTAAATAAATAGAAATGTAAAAGTAAAATCTGAGTCAAGCATCTCCCACAGCTTCAAGGGCAGGGAGAGGAAAAGGCTGCCAAAAATGTACTTTTTATGGGATTGAACAGAGGGAATCAAGTCAGAAATGGACAGAAATGGAGACAAATTAACATAAATGGACATAAATGGACATAAATTGAGATAAATCAACAGAAATGGACATAAATGAACATAAATTAACAGAAATGGACATAAATGGACAGAACTGAGATCCTGCTTTGGTCTAAGCAATAAAACAGCACTGAAAACACAAAAATGAACGAGTATTTAGTGGTGATTTAAGTTAATCCCTTATTTCCCCTTCACTCTCACAATTATTCAATGAAAAAACACCGCAAAATGTCATCCCTTTATTTGGAAATTGGATTCCAGGTGACAGCCCAGAAACTGCTCCAAATTAGGGATTCCGAGATCCAAACCAGCCTTAAATTCGTGCAGTAATCCCCAAATTTATTTGTTTGTTTTCCTGCCTGGTGTTGTTGGTCGTTCTCTTCCAAGCCTGGAATTGCCCCGATAAAATCTGGGGGAAAATGAGGGTTTAAGGAGGATGTTCTGCTCCGATCTGGGACAATGACACCGATGGTTTCCTCTCTGCCAAGCGGCCTCGGAGCCCAATTTGGAAAATTATAGGGAAGAGCAAAGCAGCTCCAGCAGCTTCCTCTGATTTCATCTCCGTATGCAAAGCAGCCGGGAAGGATCAGAGCAGAGCCCTGGAATTCCTGAAGCCAGAAAATCAATTTACCCACGACAACAACAACAAGAACAACAACATTAACATCAACAACAACAACATCAGCACGCCAGGGAAAAACAGGATGAGGAATCTTCCAGATAAATCTCGGGGGTTGGTTTGTTTGAGGTGAGTCTGGAGCTCCTCAGCCCAAACTGCTGCTCTTTAAAAGTTTATTTTTTTAATGTAAAAAATATAGGTGTTTTTTTTTTTTTCTGCAAGTCCTTTGCAGAAAAAGCCAAAATGTCTGATTTTTTTTTGTTGTTGTTTTAATTTCTATTTCCAGAAGGTTTTCTCTTCCAGCTGGGAAGGGAGTTTATCTCTTTCTCTTATCTGGTAAAGAACTCTTTGATCTGAGGCAGGTTCAGGGGTTGTGAAAGGAGTCTTGGGCCTGTGCCAGGGGTTTGCATTTGGGATGGGATTTTTTTGGAAGGATCTCTGTGGAATATCAGGGCTGTGAAATTCCACAAAGGAAAAGATCCCAATCAAAGCTACCAGGGAAAAACCCCCAAATACAGAAATGAAATTTTTTGGCCGATTTGTCTTTTAAAACAATCTTCTCTCCTTTGGGAAAACCTCCAAGACTATGGGATGGGGTTCTTATGGACTTTTCTCAAATATTGGGTTTGGTAACTCCTGGAATTGCCTCAGCTGTCAATCACTGTAATTAATGGGTGCTTTTAATTGCCACAAATTAAGTGAGTCAGTGTTCTGTGCTGCTCATGTATCTCCTGCTCATTAGATTGATTCCAGAGCCATGAAATGTAAATAAAATAATTTATTTGGGGCTTTGTTTTTGTGTTTTCCTTTCATTTTAATAATTCACCACAACTGAGAACGAAGAGGATTTGTTTTTTTTTAATATAAATGTGAGGGTGGAAATCACAATATCAGCATTTTTCAGGCCTTGGGGATTTATTTGAGCTGAGTTTGTGGGTCTGGACTTCAGGTAATGTTTGCTCTAGGACCTCTAATCCTACAAAGAACTGTTCCTCTCATATTCCCAAAGCAATATTCAATTTCTTCCCAGTTTTTAGTATTTTTAGGAGTTTATTCTTAAAAGGAAGAACCCTTGAGATGAGAAATTGCTGATGAATTATAAAATCCTTTTTTCAGCTGAATTTCAAATGGAATTCTTGTCCAGGAATTGCTTTGGCACCTCAAACTTTGTATTTGGAGTGTGAAAAGGAAAATACCAGTTCAAAGGACAGCTCCAAGAACAGAAATCCCATAAAAACCCACAGAGTGAACACAAAGTGACCACAGACACACAGAGCAATTATTTTAGGGAAAATCCACCTATTTTAGGGAAAATCCCCCTCAGTGGATGGAGAGATTTCCAGCAAAGGCCCAGGATGAGAGAAGCACCTGCGGTGGCCTCTGTGGGCCTGGGAATTCATGTCCCAAGACAGAAATTCCATAAAAATCCCATGGAGTGAACACAAAGTGACCACAGACACACAAAGCAAGTATTTCAGGGAAAATGCACCTATTTTAGGGAAAGCCCCCCTCAGTGGATGGAGAAGATCCAGCAAAGGCCCAGGATGAGTGAAGCACTTGCAGCACTCTGTGTGGGCCTGGGAATTACCCCACACCCCCGTGTGGGCCCGGGAACCTTTGTCCCAAGACATAAATTCCATAAAAACCCATAGAGTGAACACAAAGTGAATATTTCAGGGAAAATCCCCCTCGGTGGATGGAGAAGTTTCCAGCAAAGGCCCGGCATGGGTGAAGCACCTGCAGCGCCCTGTGTGGGACTGGGGATTATCCCACACCCCCATGTGGGCCTGGGAAATTCTAAATTCCATAAAAACCCATGGAGTGAACACAAAGTGAATATTTTAGTTAAAATCCCCCTCAGTGGATGGAGAGATTTCCAGCAAAGGCCCGGCATGGGTGAAGCACCTGCAGCGCCCTGTGTGGGACCGGGGATTATCTCCTAATCCTAAGGTGTTATCAAAACAGTTGCGACAAGGGGAGGCAGGAGCAGGGAAAACATTCCATTTCACAAGGGGGTTGCGTCAAGGTGGCTCCCAATTTCCCTTCTCCATGACAGGATATAAAAGTGCTCCTGACTGGCGGCCCTGGAGCTGCCTCCTCTGACTCGTTCTCCTCTGTGACTGGGTAAGTCGGATTTAACTGAATCAGCTCCTAATTAGACCTAATTGGGTTTTATGGGGAGCTTTGATCTAAGGTTTTACATCCTATCCTAAATCAGGATAGAGTTTATTCTCCAGACTGGTTTCACTTGGGAAGTGGAATTTGGGATTAAGGTGGATAAAGGGGGAAAGGGAATGGGAGTTATAAAAATGTTCATGAGAGGAATTTTTAGGAATTGAGCATTTATTTATGGGGAAGGGTCACTCTAAACCCAAGATCAGGGTGGGATTGATCCCCAAAAGGAAGAGGAAAAGGAATGATGTGGGAGAAGGACAGTGATGTTCTTCCCAGAATTCATTCTGGGAACAGATACAGGGCAAAAATACAGAGAAGCTTTGGGGTAACCCAATTGTGGCCTTCCAGGACCTGAAGGAGCCAAAAGGAACATGGGGAGAGACTTTTTCCAAGGGATGGAGTGCTGGGAAAAGGGGGAATGGGTTCGCACTGACAGACAGGAGGTTTAGATGGGATTTTAGGGATAAATCCTTCCCTGTGAGGGTGGGGAGGCCCTGGAACGGAATTCCCAGAGAAGCCGTGGCTGCCCCATCCCTGGAATTGTCCAAGGCCAGGTTGGACAGGGTTTGGGGTCTATGGAAAGTGTCCCTGCCCGTGGCATGGGTTGGAACTGGATCTTTCAGGTCCATTCCATGATTCCATGGAGCACTAGAGAGGCGTGGGAACAGAATGAGAGGCATCTCCCCAAAATTCATCTCCCTCGATTAGTGCAATTGATGGAAAAGTGGATTGTGCCTTAGAAATTATAATTTTTGAAATTATTATTTTAATTTTCTAACCACAAACTAATTTATTTAGATGATTTAATCCCACACATCTGCACCTGTCCATCCAAACACCACCCAACAAACCCCCATTCCCACAACACAGCTCCCTTTCCAGAAAATTCCACGGGGAATCTTCTCCCATACACCTCCCATTTCCTGCTGGATATCTCAGTCTCATCCCTTAGAATTTAAGGACGAAACCACCTCTTTTTACCTGGATTTCCTCTCTCATGGAGAAGTCTGGGAACATTTTTTACCGCTAAAAGGTGGCAATTAAAGAACTAAACACACAAATAACTCCGGAACTGAGGAATTCTTCCCCATCCTTCGAATCCTCCAGCTGTGCCTTCACTGCGCTGGGACCTTCTCTTCCTTCCAGGTCGGATCGGGAACGATGTCTTCCTATGGCCAACTGCTCAGTGCCCGCTGTGCTTCTCCCTGCGAGGTGACCTGCGGCCAGCCCTACGTCAACTGCTGCAACGAGACCTGCGTGGCCTCCTGTGGGGACTCCCGAGCCATCGTCTACGCCCCGCCCGTGGTCGTGACATTCCCGGGGCCCATCATCAGCTCCTGCCCCCAGGAGAGCATCGTTGGGACGGCCATCCCTGAAATCGATGGGGGAATGGGGTCTGGAGGGGGCGGGATGGGGTCTGGAGGAGGTGGGATGGGGTCTGGAGGGGGAGGGATGGGGTCTGGAGGAGGTGGGATGGGGTCTGGAGGTGGAGGGATGGGGGCTGGAGGAGGCGGGATGGGGGCTGGAGG
>VZTJ01003239.1:43017-57412 GCA_013397795.1 Orthonyx spaldingii
TGCGCCACCAAGTGCGTGACCAAGTGCGCCCCGCCGTGCCCCGCGCCCTGCGCCACCCCCTGTGCCACCCCCTGTGCCACCAAGTGCATCCCCGAGCGCTCCTACACCTTCTCCAGCCGCTGGAAGCACCCGTGCCAGAGGGGCCTCTGCAAGAAGATCTGAGGAAACGGATTCGAGGAAACGATCACGGAAAGGAACCGGGGAAGAAGCGAAGGAATACAGAATGTGACCCGAAGGCTGCCGGAGAGGGAAGCGCCGCTGGAAACCAGGACCCTGCGTTTAAGTCTAGGATAGAGCTTTAGTTTAGTTCAGGCTTTTCTTTCTTCTTGGGGCTTTGCATCTTCTGTCTGTGCTTTGGACTTTCTCTGCCCAGTTCGACACCGAGCATGGATGAAAACAGAGGGATTTTGGGAATGGTTGGGATTGGAAGGTCTCGGCAAGTGTGAGGGGAGGGGTGTGGGGCTGGAGTGGGTCAGGCTGGGTGATCGGTTTGGGGCTTTTCTCGTCTCTCGGAGTCAGCTCCTCTTTGCATTATTCTCTCTGCCGATGTTTGACTCCACTTTGCATTCCCATTAAAATGCTGCTGCATCAAACCCGTTGGCCTTCTGAATTCCCTTTTTCCTCTGCTCCTTGGGCTCTCTTGGGGACACTCAGCCTTGGATAGAGGGACAGGCGACCTCGAGGCTCTTCCCGGACCGCTCCAAACTGGATGAAAGGTAAAATTTCGGGTTTGATTCTGCTCTGAAGGTCCCTGCGCCAAAATGGGCTCTCAGTTGCATGAGCCTGTGAACCTGTGAGCAAAGGTCTTGTTCCAAAAAATTCCTGGCTCTTCACTTTCTGGGATAAAAGATTTTATTCCTAAAAATTCCTGGCTCTGCATTTTCCGAGAGAAAAGATTTTATTCCTAGAGAAACCTTGCTCTGCATTTTCTGGGATAAAACCTTCAGATTGTAGCGAAATGGGAATTTTCAGTGTCCTGTTCATACCCTGCCCTATCTGGGGGCTTCCTTCCCTCTAAACAAAGGGAACTGAGCCAAATCCAAGCTTTTCTCCACATTTCTGCCACCAAACTTTCCTGAACTGCTTTTCCAAGGACTCTTCTCCGCCTCTCCTCGGTGACAGGGAGGGACCTGGGACCTGGAGCTTCCTTGCTCCCGGTCAAAGCCCCAGATTCCAAGAGCCGGTGCCAGCCATGGATCCCTCCAGGCGGTTTGGGATGCCAGGCGTGCCCTGCTCGTCTCATTCCAAGCAATTCCAGGCACTGTTTTTATCCTAAAGATCATGTTCGGTTCATTCTTCCCTAATGGCCACGTTGGAGTCGCTCTGGAATTCCGGGTCATTCCCGCAATTACTCCCACCCCGAAATATCCCAAGGCTCCAGCAGAACAAAGGGAGCCAGGACGCTGCCCAAACACTCCCGGCTGGATTACGCCTGGACCTGGAATGTTAATTTAATGTTAATTAGCTCTTACTTGGTTTACGCTCCCTAAGACTGGAATAATTGATTTGGGGGGGAAAAAAAAGGTCATAATTTCATCACAATTTTCATAATTAATTTCACACATTTTTATTTCTTTATCTATTCTGAATATTTTAATTTTTTTTTAGTAAATTGATGGTTTTCACCCTGAAGTTGCTCTTCTTTTGTTTTATGGTGCCAATAATCAAGACTTGGGGATGTTTCCCATCAATTCAAATTTTAAAGAGGGGCTCCCAAAATCCACTGGAATCCCTCAGCCCGGTCATTCCAGAAGTTCCCTCTCTTCACATTGTGAAAGAAATTGGGGTTTTTTAACATTGAAAAAAAAATTAAAATAAATAAAATTTTATTGAGAACCAAACTCCCAGTTACCAAGCTGGAAAAATTCAATTTCCAGCAATCTTGCCTCCCCCCTCTCCCCTTTTCCACCAAATTCCTTGGAAAAAGGGAATCTCCATCTTTTTTTATGGACATCCTTGAAAAACTGAAATATACAGAGGTGAGAAAAAAAAATGGGAGATTTGAGGAGAGAGAGAAACCAGGAAATCCTGAGGACAATCCAGCTGTGGATAAACCACCAAAACCACTGGAAAGACACCTGGGAAAAGTCAGGAATTCCTCTTCCCGTTGCCGGGAACGCCCCTAAATCCCTGTTTACAACCCGAGGCCGCTCCTCTCACTTTCCCAGCGGTTTTGTTTGCCACCACTGCAGAGATTTTCGGGAAAGCAGGGGGTTATTAAATCCCTTTTTATAGAGGAGATAATTGGTGCCCTCCGGGAATTGCGCTGATTCCATGGAGGAGCCTGGATGGGATCCAGCCCTGGCTGTCTCCCGCCGTGTCTGACACAAATTACAGGATTTCCTCAACACCGCAGGGAGGTTTTGATGTTTGGCGGCCCTGAGATCGATTAAATAACACAAACAAATAACAAATCATCAAATTTGCTCCGGCAGAAAGGGAAAAAACAGACATGGAAAGAAGAAGAGATCATTGGGAGTGGAATTAATTTGGATTTTGAGGGAGGGACACTCAGAAGTGACAAAGTTTCAGAAGAGTTTATAAATATTAAATATTTGGGAAGTGTGGGATTTTTGGATCCATTTGGGGCTCCACAAAATTCCACGGGTTTATAAATATTACATTTTTGGAAAACCTGGGATTTTTGGATCCGTTTGGGGCTCCACAAAATTCCACGGGTTTATAAATATTACATTTTTGGAAAACCTGGGATTTTTGGATCCGTTTGGGGCTCCACAAATTCCATGGGCTTACAAAAAATAATTCATTTCCGGGTCTACCTGGCTCTGGGGCTGGAAACTGAGCGAAGCCCGGAATATTTGCAGGGCAGGGATTGAATCTTGCCGAGGGAGGGGAGCTCTGACCTCGCCCAAATTTGAGGGGAAACCTCCCCAAAGAGCTTTGAAAACGTTGCCTGCTCTGAATGGAAAAATGTTTGGACTCTTCCATCTTTTTAATCAGCTCGAGGATTCATTTTTGTATGGAATTGTGGCTGTTTTGTGGTGTCCTAGGGTGACTTTATGGTGCTTGTTCTGCTAAGCTCAGAAAATGAGGCTCCCAGGGAGCTTTTTGCACATGTGCTGTTCCTCCAGGGAATTCCTGGAGCAAAACTCCCCTGCGTGGAATAATTCCCCTCTAAAATGTGGCCCCGGTGAGGTTTTCCCCAGGAGGATGGAACTGAAAGCACTGAAAGGTTTAGAATTGATTTAAAATGCGTTAAAAACCCAAAGTTTTTGACCTGGTTTTTAACTCCATCGCCTCTCAGGGTGTCCTTTCCAAGAGGATCAGGGAGAGGGAACTGACCCGGAATGCCAACACAAATTCCCGTTACAAATCCAACTCCAGTTTCATCCTCAAATCTCCTGGAAACTCCTTCTTAAAATCAAATTTTCATGCCCCGAATTAATAATATTTGTTCTTCCTGCTGCCTCAGAAGTGCCAGAACCCCAAGCACCGACCAGAGGAAGGCAAATATGAACAAATTTTATTAAAATCGTCTTTAAATGGATGAACAGGAGCGTTGTTTAATTGTTCTCTCACCAATTAATTGTTCAGCGTAACTGGGATGGGTTCATTTATACAAATGCCATAAACTCCCCTCCCGCTCTTTTCGCAGGCTGTTATTTCCTGCTGAGCAGGAAAAGCCCTCGGGAAAGGCAATTCCTGCTGGGATTGAGCAGGATTTGTCCCTTCAGGGCGTCCCGCGGAACGGGAGCGTCCAACAATTACCGGGATTTGCAGGAAGGAGATGATGAGCCCGTAAATGCCAATCCCAAATCTGCCGCTGATTCCTCAGAGTGGCCCGGAATTCTCTCATTCCTGCCCAATATTTTCCCTGATTTATCCTCCCTGCACATCCCAGGCTTCCAGAACTCAACTTCCCCCTCCTCGAGGAAATCTTTTAGTGCGAAGTGACAGAAAAAAAAGCAGAGATTTTCGTCAGACTCCGAGTCAGGGTTCCCTCTGTATTCCAGAGAAAAGCAGGATTTTGGGATCTCCATTCTCTGGCTGCTCTGCCGCATTTTTGGGGGGTTTTGAACCAGCCGGGCGGGTTTGGGGTCGCTGAGTCAGCCCCGAAATCCTCACAGAGATCTTGGCGTGGTCGAGTCGCTTCTCCTGGGATTCCTCCGGGATGAGGGACGAGCCCAGGGCAGGCAGGAATTTGGGACATCAACACATCCCTGGCACCTCCATCCTCATCTTATCCGTTATCTCTGGGGCTGGCCGAGGGCAGCGTCCCCTCAAGATGAGGATTGAGGTGATAAAAACCCCAAAGTGCCTCGGTTGGAGAAATGACAGAGGGGTTTGGGTGTGAGGGACACCGGGATCAGCACCGGGATGGAGATTGGGATCAGAGATTGGGATTGGCGATTGGGATCGGAGATTGGGATTGTCCCAATGCCTTGGGAGGAGAAGCTTTGGGGTGACCCAATTGTGGCTTCCAGGACCTGGAGGAGCCAACAAAAAACAAGGGAAGAGGCAATTTCCAAGAGATGGAGTGGCAGGATAACGGGAATTTCACCTCGGTGTCTTATTGGAGTGAGGGGCCCTGAAATGCATCGAGCATTTCCAGAGACAAAACACTTCCATCCCCCCAAAAATGTGCAAAATTCCTCATTAGATTTGGAAAACTTCGGCTTAAACACCCTGGTGTTAAAGGAATCCAAACCCTGCAGTTTGAGAATAAATAAATCCATGGGGTCCCAATTTCTATGGTGAATTATAAATTTCTTTATATCAGGAAATACCGAGGAAAATGATCCCTAGAGAAGGAGGGTTTATATAAATTATGCTCCGTATTTTTAATTAGAAAAGATTCATTTAGACCACTGCCAGGCTGGGTTTTAAGCTTTTTTTAACAGCATAAACTGCGATTTTAGGCTGGGTTAATCCCCTTACGCACTTTTCCATTTCCCACAGAAAGACCTGAAGTTTCATAAATTTGATTTTTGTTTTAGAGCAGCAAAGGAAAAATAAATTATTTTTATGTCAAAGAAAATAACCTCGACCCGCAGAGCTCTGCAGGGTCTCCTTAAGAGGAGGCTGAGATCGGGTTGTAAAGTGAAACTATTACTCATTATCAAGCTCTAAACGTGCAGCAACCCGTAATTAACCTGATGACAGCAGAGCTCTGCCCCTACTGCACTTGAATTGCACCGAGGAGCTTTGAAGTCCTTCAGCCCGCGGGAAAAAAAAAAAAAAATAAAAAAAGGGAAGGATCCAGGGAAGTGTTGTCTTCCTCAGGCCTCGGACACTTCCAGGAATGGGGAACCCATGGAATCACCTATGTCAGGGTCCAGAATTCATCCCTGAAATCCCATCTGAAGCAGTCCGGGGAATCCTGGAATGGTTTGGGTTGGAAGGATCCTTAAAGATCCAAGGGACACCTTCCACTATCCCAGGTGGCTCCAACCCGGCCTCGGACACTTCCAGGGATGGGGAATCCATGGAATCACCTCTGCCAGGGTCCAGAATTTATCCCTAAAATCCCATCTGAAGCAGTCCAGGGAATCCTGGAATGCTCTGGGTTGGAAGGACCTTACAGAGATCCAGTTCCTGGGCAGGGACAGCTCCCACTGTCCCAGGTTGCTCCAGCCCGGCCCCGGACACTTCCAGGGATGTGAAATCCATGGAAAAACCTGGGTCAGGGCCTCCCCACCCTCCCAGGGCAGGATTTATCCCTAACTCCGTATCTAATTCGGTCCCTTTGGATCGTGTCCCTCCTGCTCTGGGCGACAGACCGGGGATGGGTCACAGGGCGGCCCCGACGATCTCCAGGTCTTTTCCAACCTAAATAATTCCCTGATTCCCCGCGACAGAGATCCCGGAGAATCCCAAACCCGTGGGCAGATGGATATCGCTCCGCGGGGCTCGCAATTAACACCCAGCCCGGAGAGGGGTAATTAGAGAGCTCCGAAAGGAGCCGACAACCCCTGGATTGCAACGACATGAGATAAAAATCGGCGACAAATCGCGCCCGGAGCCCCGGGGCGCTGCAGGGACGGGATAAAAGCACTCGCAGCTCAGGGCTGCTTATCCGCTTCTCCCAACTTCCCCTCTCCGCTGCACCGGGTAAGTCCGGGCTCACTCTTTTAACCCTTAAATATTTTAAATATTTTATTTCCAGGAATATCTTTGCTGTCACCTTTTATTGTCGTGTAAAGCTTTGCTGCTGAGCTTTGAGCTGTTGAGCTTTGCTGTTGTCGATTTTTGTTTGCCGCTACAAACGCTCCACTGCGGGCTTTGAAAGTTGTGGATTTGGGGGGATAAAATGAGATTTGGAGACCTCCAAGGCTCTTAAACACTTTGCATGGAGCAGAGGGCGGGGTTAAGCTCTCTCCTGGGTTTAAACAGCCTCACTTTTGATTTTTAGGGTGGTTATTCTGGAGGTTTCTGCTGTGAGCTGTGCTGCGATTTCCAGGTGGTGCATGTTGTGCTCTCCCCGCTGTGTTTTAGGCTCGGACTTGACCTAAACTCTCTCCCGGGCTTAAACAGCCTCGCTCTAGAAGCGATTTGATACTGAATTTTGATTTTTGGGGTGGTTATTTAGGAGCTCTTTGCTGTGAGCTGCGCGCTGCTTTGGAGGTGACGGATGTTCCAATTTCCTCGCTGTGTTTTAGGCTCGGATCTAACCTAAACTCTCTCCTGGGCTTAAACAGCCTCGCTCTAGAAGCGATTTGATACTGAATTTTGATTTTTGGGGTGGTTATTTAGGAGCTCTTTGCTGTGAGCTGCGCGCTGCTTTGGAGGTGACGGATGTTCCAATTTCCTCGCTGTGTTTTAGGCTCGGATCTGACCCAAACCCGCTGCCGGGCTTTGCAGAGCCATGTCTCACTGCGGCGAGCTGTGCCTGCCCTCGGGCAGCCCCTGGGACGGTCCCTGCCCCCCGCCCCCGGCCAGCGCCTGCAGCGAGCTGTGCGTGACCTCCTGCGCCGACTCCAGAGCCGTCATTTACCCCCCGCCCGTGGTCCTGACCTTCCCGGGGCCCATCCTCAGCTCCTGCCCGCAGGAGAGCCTGGTGGGAAGCTGCAGCCCCCCCGGCATCGCCCGCGCCGGGGCTTCCCTGGGGTACCGGGGTTTGGGGAGCGCCTCCGGTCTGAGGGGCTCCATCCTCTTCGGGGGCTCCAGCGGCTACGGGGGTGCCTGGAATTCCGGCCGGTGCTACAACTCGGGGTTTTCCTCGCTGGGGAGGGGGAATTCGGGGCCTTTCCTGCACCGCCAGTACAGCGCCTGCAGCCGGGGGAGCTGCGGCCCCTGGTGAAAAATTCCCGTTCCGAGGATGGGGAGCTCGGATGATGCGGCGGCAGTGAGGAAAGCAGGGATTCTTGCAGGGATTCGGGATATTAAAGGTCCTGAGGTGTCTGTGTTAATTCTGTGTTGTTGCCAGTGTTGGTTCCGCTTATTAAAAACCACTAAAAACCATTAAAAACCATTTACTGCACCGCCCTGGCCTGGGGTTTATTCCACACCTCTCCCTCCTGAGCTCCCTCATTTCTCTCCCAGATGCTCCAGTTAATTTCCAGGAGTCACCCGTGACGGTTTCCTTCCAGCCACGAGTTCTGGGTAACTTAGGCAAAGGGAATTTTGACCCTTCAGTGTCAGAAAAAAATAAATTCTCTTAAAAGCCAGAGAAAATGGGGCTGTGGGCTCACACTGCTGCTGCTCTGCTCGGGCCCAGCTCCATCCCGAAGCCAAGATTTCCCCAGGACAGGATGGAAATCCATCCCCAGCATTTGGAATCAGCAGAAAGCCTCTAAGAGAAAATTCAGTTTTCAAATGCAGTAAAGACACTGAGGTCAACTCCCTTCTCTTCCTGAGATGCTGAGAGGGTGGAGATCATCCCTGAGCCCACGGTTTGGTGCAGTTATTTAATTACAAAATCCCAGAATTCTTTAGAAGGGAAAAAACCCTCAAACTCTGATGGATCAACCTCGTTTTGCCCAGCCCAGAGCCCCAAGTGCCACCTCCAGGAATTCCTCGGACACCTCCAGGGATGGCCACTCCAAACTTTCCTGGGCAGCCCCTTTTCCCTTTTCCAGGAGGAACTTTCCCAAATTTCCACCCTGAGCCTCCCCTGGCACAGCTCAAGGCCGTTCCCTCTTGTCCTGTCCCTGTTCCCTGGGATCAGACCTCAAATCCCCCCCGGAAGAGCCTGAAATCCCCCCTGGAGCCTCCTTCTCCCACCCTTTTCACCTGGAATCTTTCCAGAAAATTTTAGGAACATCCCCACCCTGTGGATGAAGGGACAACACCCCAGCAGCCCCCAGGACTTTTTCCTGGCTGTGGTTTTACCCCACCACGAGCCTGGGGCTCAGCTCAGGCCCCGTTTGAGCATCTTTGGCCAAGGAAATCAGAAAAAAAAAAAAATCGTTGTAGTGCAAGATCAGCTTTAATTGAATCAGGAGTGGGATTTCATGGGAGCTGCTCCAGGATCCACATTCCTGGGATTTGGTGCTGCCCACCAGGATTCTGCTCCTCGCCAGGCCATGGATCTGGATTATCCTGGATCGGGATTTTCCTGGGTCTGGATTTCTGGGGATTTTCCTGGGACTGGGTTTTTCTGGGACTGGATTTTCCTGGGACTGGGTTTTCCTGGGTCTGGATTTTCCTGGATTGGGTTTTTCCTGGGTCTGGATTTTTCTAGGTCTGGATTTTTCTGAGTCTGGATTTTCCTGGGTCGGGATTTTCTTGGGTCTGGATTCCTGGGGATTTTCCTGGATCTGGCTTTTCCTGGGTGGGGATTTTCCTCAGCCAGGATTCCCAGGAAATCCCTGCAGGGCTCAGCAGCTCCCACAGTAATAACCCGAGTACCGGGAGTAGCCGGGGTAGGAATAGCGGGAATAGCAGGAGGAGGAATTCCAGCCCCCAAAGGAGGCTCCGGGCTGGCAGGAAGCGAAGGAATTCCCCATTGCCGGCGGGAAGGCGGCTCCCACGATGCTCTCCTGGGGGCAGGAGCTGAGCACGGGCCCCGGGAAGGTGAGGAGCACGGGCGGGGGGTGCAGCACGGCCCGCGAGTCCCCGCAGGAGGCGGCGCAGGGCTGGCTCCGGGCGCTGGCCAGGGGCTGCGGGCAGGACACGGAGCGGAGCTGCTGCGAGGACATCGCGGGGCTGCAGCGACCCTGGGGCGCGGAGAGAGGGGACAGCGTCAGGGGACAGAGCAGGGCAGGGCGGAGGGGGGCCCTCAGTCGTTCAAAAACTTGTGTTCCCGATATTCGTATTTTCGATATTCATATTGCAAAAATTCACAATCACAATATTCGTATCACCAATACCAATATTTGCAATATTCATATTCACAATATTCATATTTTTGAAATTAATACACCCAATATTCATATTTACACTAGAATATTTAAAAATTCATATCCACAAGATTCATGTTTTCAATATTCATATTTTCTAAATTCACATTTCAATATTAATAGTCCTAAAATTCACATTCCCAAATTCATATTTTCAATATTAATTTTCAAAAAGCCATATTTCCAGCACTCATATTTCCGATATTGATATTTAAAAAATCATATCCACAATATTCATGTTTTCAATATTCATATTACCAAAATTCATATTCCCAATGTTCATATTTCCAATATTCATATTTTCTAAATTCACATTTCAATATTAATAGTCCTAAAATTCACATTCCCAAATTCATATTTTCAATAATCATATTTTCTAGATTCACATTTCAATATTAATAGTCCTAAAATTCACATTCCCAAATTCATATTTTCAATAATCATATTTTCTAGATTCACATTTCAATATTAATAGTCCTAAAATTCACATTCCCAAATTCATATTTTCAATATTCATTTTCAAAAATCCATGTTTCCAATACTCATATTTCCGATATTAATATTTAAAAATTCATATACACAAATATTCATATTTTCAGTATTCACATTTTTGAAATTCACATTTACAAAATTCATATTCCCAATATTCATGTTTCTAATATCACATTCCCAAATTCATATTTTCAATATTAATATTTTCTATACTCGTATTTCCAAAATTCATATCCCAGATATTCATATTTCTAATAATCATATTTCCAAAATTCACATTCCCAATATTCCTATTTCCAATATTCATATTTCCACTATTCCTTTTTAAATAATCAGTTTTAAATTTAGATATTCATATTTCCAATATTCGTGTTTCCACCATTGCTTTTTAAATATTCCGTTTTAAATATTCATATTTCTAATATTCATCTTTCCAAAATTCAGATATTCATATTCCAAAATTTACTCCTCTCTAGCTAAACAGAAAATGTGTTTGCAATTCCTATGGGGAAATAATGAAGACTAAACTCTTAAAAATCAACCAAGAAGAGATGAAAATTAACAATTAACCTGACAATTAAATATTGATTTAAAACTCTGCGACCTGGGCTAGGGGAAGGTGTCCCTGCCTTTGGAATGGGATGAGCTTTAAGGTCCCTTCCAACCCAAACCATTCCAGGTTTCCTTGAAGTCTGATGCTTCCCTGACAAATCCCAAACACTCCAAACCCTGCCAGGATGGAAGAATCTTTTTTTTTAAAATGAATATTCTTCAAATAGCTGGCAAGGATGCAGTTAGTGCTCAAACAAATGCGTTAAACAACCATCCCATAATTCTGCAAAACTCAATTTTTCCGGCCCCTTCCAACCCTCAACATTAGGAATCTCATTAAAGGGATTTTTAAGCCAGACTTACTCAGATCAGCGCCGAAGGAGAAGCCCGGGAGAGTGAAGGATTCCATTTTCCAAGGACTTTTATACCAATCCAGGGGTCTGAGCCACGCCTGGGGCACGCGGTCCTTCCTAAAACCCAAAACCTCCCCGCATTTGTCACTCTGGGGTGGAGGAATCCCGGCACGCTGGGCAATTTTTATTTATTGGGATGGTATCACCACCAGGGAAGGAATCTTTCATCTCCAAATAGGATTCACCCTTCGTTTCCTTGTACTCATCCCAGGAATTCACTTCCTTCTTCCATTTTTTCCCAGCTTTGAAGCAGAAAACCCCAAAATTGACCATTTTTAACAACTCCTTTGTACCGAAACACCGCGTTGGATGTTTGGTTGCGCACGGGGAGGTTGAATTAATTCAATTTACAGCTGGAAAATCACATCAGCTCCTCTCGGGGTTTGGCAAACACAGAGCAGAGGGTGAGGTCAGTGCTGGGGTCCTCCCGCGCCTGAATTTGGTGATTTTAAATGACTTCAAAATTCAAAATAATCTCTCACACCGCTGCGGGCGATGGGAGAGATGGTTTAGGTTGCCTGTGATGGTTCCCCCCTGTGGCAGGAGCTGCGTCCCTGCCCTGCTGGGAGCTGGGATCTGCATCCCTGAGGGTTTTCCCAGTGGGATGGGAACACTTTATTCTCTTTATTATAAACCCAGATGTTCCCCTGGCCTCGTTGCTGGATTTATCAGGGCGACTACACCAGGGAAAACAGAAATAAAATCAAGTCTAGACCCAGGGGAAGATAAAGATCGAGGCACGGCGGGCTGGGATGAAATTCCAGCCGGGAAATGACCTTGGCCAGGAATTTGGGGAGAGGTTTCTCGGTGCCCTTGTTGCCCTTGGGGTGAGGCCATCCCACCCTGGGCACTCCTGGGGAGGAGAATCCTCCCTTTCCCCCACCCCAAACCCGGCCGGTTTCGTTTCTCGCTCCCCGCGCTCTCTGTTTTTGCGGTATCCTGGCGCCAGCCCCGTTTCCAGGAGATAATGGAATCGTAATTACGAATAATCGCCCTGACAAGCCCGAGCCGTGCCCGACATCTCCTCCCAGAGGCTGCCCGGATTGCCACGGGATGTTTTGTAAATCCTCTGGGCCTCTCTTAATCATCTCCGCCACACAAAAATCATCAGCCGAGCCTCCCGTGATTCCCCGTCCCGCGTGGGAGGCGCGGCCTTGGAAAGAGCCCTTCTTACCCGCTGGGAAAAGGCGATTATTGCAAATTAATGCTTAAAAAGCCGGATTTTCTGCGGGCTCAGCAGCTCCCAGAGGGAAGTCTGGGCCGGGCGCGGGGTCCTGAGTCAGGGGTGACGATGGGGGAAGCAAAGGGGAGCAATGATTTCTGTTAAAAGCATCCCCAAATTCCTGAATCATTGTTTTCCCTTCTTCATCCTCACCCCAAACCCTTCCTCCTCCTCCTCAGACGCTGGGAACGATCCCTGGATTTCTGTTCAACTCCTTCCCTGGAAATCACAATTCCTTTGTAACCACACCGGCTTTAGCTGCTGCCAAAACAATTCAATTTTAATTCCCAAATCCTCCCTTCCCGATCTCGGTGTTTTCTTATCTCGAGACAACGCCAAATCCTTGTTTTTACCCCCGCCTTGCACCCAACCCCTCGTTTGTCCAACACCCCGGAGGAATTGGGCAATTTTTCGTGCTGATTTCTTCACGGGATTATTAAAAGTCGGAGGTGAAGCCCCAGCCCCGGCTGTTGATTCAGTGGGAGAGGAGATCCAGGGAGGAGCCCTGGGCACACCAAGGCCTCGTTCTTGCATCTCCTGCCCCGGCTCTGAGTCAGGGACCTTTGTTTGGGGCCGTGAGAGAAACAAAAACCAGAGATGGAGAGGCCAATCTGCACGGAGATATTAAATTTTAAGGTTTTAATATAATTGATATGAAAAGTCATAGCAAAATTTATCTTCAGCTCCCTCCGTCCAGGGAGTTGTGCCAAAGGTGGGAATCGCCCTCGCTGTTTGACATCCCGAAGACTTGAAACCACCCGAGGTGGAGTTTTGGGACAAACAATGGCCACAATTACCTTGATTGAGTGACACAAGCGAAAAAAAAATAATAAAAAAATAGATTTTTGAAGGACAATGGGGGCAAAGCAGGACAGGAATCGTTCCCTTCCCTCGGGGCGAAGTGAGGAGCTCTATAAAAGCACCTGGGGCGAGCCTTTAAATCATTTATCTGCCGTTCTTAACTCATCTCCACTGTGCTACCACGTAAGTCAGGTTTTGGGGCGGCAGGGAGGGGTTTCATCTCAAAATTTGTCCAATTTATCTCTAGAAAATCTACAATAAGAGGTGGGAGATGTTGCAAGATTAGGAAATAGAATTATGGGAAATAAATGGGGTAAAACGCATTAAATTTGAGATTAATTTAATTTAAAACAGTTTTACCCGGGGCACTTCAGCTTTGGATGAGTCCGGTCAATGAGGGCTCCCCTTTGCCCTTTTCACAGAACCAACTTTATACAAATTTTGGGAGAAATTCAGAGTTTGGGGCTGCCCTGGCACGGGTTTTCCAGGGAATTTGGGGTTGCCCAATCCCTGGCAACGTCCAAGGCCGGGTCCTCCGTTCTGTCACCCACGGGAATTGCAAACACATTTTGTATTTAGCTATAGAGGAGTAACTTTTGGAATGTGAATATCTGAGCATATGAATTTCGGAAAGATTAAGATTGGAAATATGAATATTTAAAATGGAAAGTTTAGAAATGAATTTGAAAATATGAATTTGGGAATGTGAATTTTGGGAATATTAATATTGGAAATATGAATATTGGGAACATGAATTTTGAAAATATGAATATTGAAAACATTAATATTGTGGATATGAATTTTAAAATATTATATGGGAAATATGAATATTGGGAATATTAATTTTGTAAATTTGAATTTTGGAAATATGAGTATTGGGAATATTCATTTTTGAAAATTAATATTGGAAATATGAATTTGGGAATGCGAATTTTAGGAATATTAATATTGGAAATATGAATATTGAAAATAAGAACATTTGGAATACGAATTTCAGAAATATTACTATTGGAAACATGAACATTGGGAATATGAATTTTGGTAATATGAATATTGAAAACATGAATCTTGTGGATATGAATTTTTAAATATTCTACTGTAAATATGAATATTGGGTGTATTAATTTAAAAAATATGAATATCGTGAATATGAATATTGGAAATATTGGTATTGGTGATACGAATATTGTGATTGTGAATTTTTGCAATATGAATATCGAAAATACGAATATCGGGAACACAAGTTTTTGAACGACTGAGGGCCCCCCTCCGCCCTGCCCTGCTCTGTCCCCTGACGCTGTCCCCTCTCTCCGCGCCCCAGGGTCGCTGCAGCCCCGCGATGTCCTCGCAGCAGCTCCGCTCCGTGTCCTGCCCGCAGCCCCTGGCCAGCGCCCGGAGCCAGCCCTGCGCCGCCTCCTGCGGGGACTCGCGGGCCGTGCTGCACCCCCCGCCCGTGCTCCTCACCTTCCCGGGGCCCGTGCTCAGCTCCTGCCCCCAGGAGAGCATCGTGGGAGCCGCCTTCCCGCCGGGAATGGGGAATTCCTTCTCTTCCTGCCAGCCCGGAGCCTCCTTTGGGGGCTGGAATTCCTCCTCCTGCTATTCCCGCTATTCCT
>VZTJ01003241.1:0-22721 GCA_013397795.1 Orthonyx spaldingii
CTCGCAGCCACCTTGCCATCTGTCACCCTTCCGTTTCCCCGCCGTTCATCCGTCCTTCTCCACACCCGTACCCCTAGCCTTCTGCCCACCCACCCATCCATCTACTCACCCCAAATTCATCCCTGTCTCTCCATCCACCGTCCCATCTCCATCCATTCATCCTAAACTGATCCCTTCTTCCTTCCCTCTATCTACTAACGCCAAATCACTCCATCTCTCTGCCCACCTACCCCTCTATCTACCTAACAGTCCCAAATTGACCCCTCCCTCCAATCCTCCCCCTTCAAATCCTTTCCTCCCTCCCCGTGCCAATCCCCAGCTGCTGTTCAGCTGTGTCCAAGCAGGACATCATTGGGGTCCCAGGGGAAACCGTGTGGCAGGTGGACATAGGAGATCCCACTGTGGGGTGGTGGGTAGTGGAAATAGGAGTCCCTGCCCAACCTGCTGAGCTCCTCCTGCAGTCGTGCCATCTCCTGTCGCTGTGCCTGGAGCTGCTGCCGGCTCTGCCAGGACTCCTCCTGTGCCGTGGCGGCCAGGCTGGCCAAGCGCTGGGGGAGAGTGGGGGCTCAATCCTGGACCCCAAACCTCCACCCCACCGTGGGATCCCCTTGCTCTTGCCCATACCATGGCCATGCTGGCGACTGTGCTGGGCTCCCCCTCTGCCTGGGGGGCTGGTGGGAGCTCCTGAGGACCACGGGCGAGCTCCAGTGCCCGCCGCAGCACCTCCTCCACGGCAGCCACCTCACTTGAGGTACCAGCATCCTCCGGCATGTCCGTCCGTCCTGCCGCCACCAGCGCTGCCTGGCATTCCTGCAGGCGCGAGGTCAGCGCCGCCGCCTCTGCCAGCACCCTGGCCAGCTGGGCACCTCGCTCCTCTGCCACCTCTTGCCAGCCCCGTGCCTCCCCCTGTGCCCGTGCCAGCGCCCCTGCGTCTCCTGCTGCCACTGCTGCCTCCAGTGCCCGTCCCAGGAAGGCGTTGGTTTCCCGGAGTGCCTCAGCCTCGCGTGCCCACAGCTGGGCCCGCCGGGCACTGCCCTCCTCCCGCCGCTGGTGCCGCAGCTCCGCCCGTGCCAGCCGCACCGCCAGCGCCTGGGCTGCCGCCTCACGCTGACCCAGCTCGGCCCTCAGCTGGGACACCAGGGCCTGCAGAGATGCCTCTGTTCCACCCGGCTGCCTGGGCACCAGTGACAGGGAGCCCAGCATGCACCGTGTGCCAGTGGGCAGTGGGGACATGCCGGGCTCACCAGCACGATCAGGCTGGGGTGCTCTGCCAATGCCATGTGTGTCCTCCAGTTCCTCTACATCCACATCCTTGATCTCCTTCTCATCCTCCTCCAACTTTTCATCCTCTTCCAATTCCTCCTCCACATCCTTTTCCACATCCACTTCCACATACTCCATCTTCACCTCATCCACCTTCACCTCCTCTGTATCCTCACTGTCATCCTTCTCTACCTCCTCTTCATCCTCCTCCTCCATGTCCTTCTTCACCTCCACATCCACTTCTGTATCTTCCATCTCCACACTCCCTGCATGCAGGGCAGCCAAAGTAGGTGGGCATGGGTGGACTGGTGCCCCATGAGGTGCCACGGTGGGATGGGCAATACCATTGGACCATCCATGTGCCACAGTGCTGGTACTGTCTGTCTGCAGGGCTGTCTTTGCTGGGCTGCTCCTGACCACTGGGCTGGGCCGTACCAGTGTCCTAGAGGGGACACAGGGCTCAGGACTACCAGGTCACCCCCAAGGTGAGCAGGGCATCACCACCCTCCATTTGGGCTCCCTGGGCACAGCTAGTCTTTAGGGATTTAGGGGGCAGCAGGGCAGAGGACCAGAGATGTTGGTGCCACCAGTCTGAGCACCCACAGAACAGGTGGCACACAGTGACCCACTGCCTGTGTGCTTGTGGCAGTGCATGCACACAAGCATGTGAGTAGCAGAACAGGGAACAGCTGCATCCACGAGTCCCCCCCCAGGTGTGCCAGGGGGCAAGGGTGTGCAAACACACACATATGTCCCCATGTGCCAGAGGTCACAGTGTCACGGTGTTGCAGCAGGGATATGCTTGAGAGAGGACGGCTCTGTGTGTGTGTACACATGCATGTGGCGTGTTTGCAGGCACAGGCACGGTGTGCATGCTGGTGCCAGTGATTGTGCCCTCCTGGGGCCACATATGGAGAGCTGGCACATCTGGGGTGCCATATGGGCTCTAGGGCAGTGGGGCAATGCCCACATGCTTCTCTGTGATGCTAAGCCCCAGGTGTTCCCCTGACACCCCCAGTGCTGCCAATGCCCCTTGTGCCCCCAGTGTCCCAAAGCTCACTCGGAGAACATGGGCCAGGCGGTGTCCAGGTCATCCCTGCGCAGGGCCAGGTGGAAGGTGACACAGTCCAGCTCATAGAGGCTGCCCAGGATCTCTGCCCGCTGTTTGGGGCTCAGGAAGGGGCTGCGGGCGTAGTACCACTCGCTGCAACCGCAAAACAGGCTCATGCATCCCTCTACGCCCTGGACAGCTACACATGCCTGCAGCACCATTCCTGACTGGGTGCTGCAGGACACTGCCCACCCTGGTCATGTCCTCCAGCACCATGAGCATCCCCTCATTGTGCCCCTGCTCTCACCAGAGGCTCTCAGGGTCGAGGAGGCAGAGCTGCAGGGACTCTGCCAGCTGCTGGTGCACCAGGCAGTACCGCAGAAAGGCTCGGCCCCTGCCCACAGGGGTCTTCAGCTGCGGGGCAGAGGGGATTATCAATCCCTGTCACTTCAGTCTGTCCCCCCCCCACAACTCCCCCCCCCAGCCCATGCAGGGGGAAAGAGGGTCCCCAGGGCTAGGGCTGGGGTGCAGTGGGGATCCCAGAGGGGAGAAAACCATTTATAGCACTGGTAGGCGAATCCTTGGTGCCCAAGCAAGTGTGTGGTGCACAAGTGCCTGTGCACCCACAAGCAAGCAAAAGCCCGTGCGTATGCACAAGTCCCCAGGTGTCCCACCAGCCCATGCCCACCTTGTCCAGGGAGGTGACAAAGTGAATGCCTTCATGCTCCTGCCGGCACCGTGCTAGGCCCTGGCACAAGAAGTCCCAATAGTCCTTGCGCTGCCCAAAGAAGCTCCTCTTCTCCTTGAGGTCAAACTGGCAGAGGTACAAGCTTGGACTTTCTTTTTTAGAGGTGTGCCCTGTTCCCCCCAGCCTGTCCCCTGTGAGAATGGGATCCAGCCAGCTCCCCCAGCAGGGCTGGTCCGGGTGTTCCTGGCTGTCCTCTCTTCACTCAATTTTCATTTTGCAGCACATGTAATTACACACATGGACAAGGGAGATCCTGGTCTGGGTGGCTGGGGATATACCACCCCCAGAATGGTTAACACAGGGTCCCCTCTGCTCTCAGCTGTGCCTAAGGGGAAACTGAGGCAGGGAGCAGCAGGGACCGAGGAGAAAAGTACCTGGAGGAGGAACTCTAGCTGGGCACAGAGGCTGTGCAGCTCCCGGCTCCCATCCGTCACCGGCAGGTTCTGCTGCTGGTAGCTGCGCTTCAGCTCGGCCACGGTCTCTGTGGGATGGCAGGGCTGGGCTGGCATGGCACCCTCTTCCATCCTACCCCTCTCCCCACTGCCTCACAACTCCTGGCCTCGGGGATTTCAGATGGTGGGTAAAATCATAGAATCATAGAATCTAAGTTGAAAAAGACCTCCAAGATCGAGTCCAGTCATTAACCCAGCGCTTCCAAATCCACCATTAAATGTACCCGAATGCCACATCTACACGTCTTTTAAATACCTCCATGGGTGGTGACTCCACTACTTCCCTGGGTAGCCTGTTCCAATGCTGCATAAACATTTCCATGAAGAATTTTTTCCGAATATCCAATCTAAACCTCTCCTGGCACAATGTGAGGCCATTTCCTCTTGTCCTAACTCTTGTAATTGGGGAGAAGAGACTGACCCCCTCCTGGCTACAACCTCATTTCAGGTAGTTGTAGAGAGTGATAAGATCCCCCGAGCCTCCTTTTCTTCAAAGAGGAAGAGGAACTTGCCCTGGGATGAAGCAGGGGAGTAGGGCAAGCAAGGAGCACAGCCACCTCCTGGGCACTGCCAGTTCCCAGGGGCTGGCAGCGAGGATGGGAGCAGGCAGCAGTGGCAGGCTTGGCACAGGGATTCTCCCGAGCACCCCTAGCAGTGACACCCCACACTGCACATGACTGGGGTGCAAGGAGGGATCTGGCACGGCCAGGGTGAGGTGTGCCATGCAGGGAACACGCTGGCAGGGGACTGGTTGGCACACTTACTCTGTAGGTCCTTGATGACACGGTTGAGCTCCCCTTCCCCCGCCATGGCTGTTCACAGGGATCTGCAGAGGCAGGGGCAGTGATGAGAGGTTCTATGCTGGCACTCCCCTGGCACCGCCAAACTCTCTGTCCCAGAGAGAGGGTCTGCCCCCCCAGCTCTACCCCAGAGCTGCCTGCTATTAAGGTGAGGGGGGGTAGGTTTAAGCACCCCTTTACCCTGCCCATGTCCCCCCACTTCATGGGCCAGAGCAGAAGGGGTAGACAAAGGTGTCCCATTCTGCACCCCCTTAGCTGTCCATGTGCCCTGCCCCTAAATGTCCTCAGCATCTGCTCCCATTCCCTGGGGAGTTCCTGGGGCTGAGCTCACCCCATCCCTGGTCTGTTCCTGTCCTTATCCCTGTCCCTGTTCGCCAGGATTCAGGATGTGGGTTTGGCGCAGGGGAAGTGCTGCTTTTGCTTCTGCTCTCGCTTCCCTCACTCACATCATGAACAATGCGGGGGCTTCTGGGTGGTTGAGCAAGGGGGCACACCACCCCTGACATGCAGGCCCCTAAGCTGAGTTCCCTAGGCAGAACCCTCCAGCACAGCATGCTGCCTGCATGGCTGGCACGGGGTTTGGGTGAATTGTGGGCATGAGGTAGGGGGCCACAGGGTACAGTGCAGTGGAGTGATTTTGGGGTGGGTGGCAGCTTGGGGACAGGGTGAGGGAAATAGCCTCTGGAGGTGGCAGGTCTGTGACTTGTCACTGAGGGTGGTGTCTGGCTGGTGTGGGGGAGCACATGTGTGTGTCTGTATGGGTGGGTGTGGGTGTGTGTGGATGCGTGTGTGTGCCCAGCAGGGTATGTGTGCGCTCACAGCAGTGGGTGCACAGCGTGCCCAAGCGTGTGAGTTCCCTGTGCCCTCTACCATGGCAGAGTGGGAGAGCAGGACACAGATCTTGGGCTGCCTGTGTTCCCATTCCAGTGCCCTTGAGAGACCTTGGACGAGCTATCTTTGCATCTGCCCACCCTACTCATACCTCAGTTTCCCCTGGGAAGAAAAGCCCCTTACCTGTGTCCAGGAGCTGTGGGGTGCACCGAGGTGGTTGCTGAGTGCTGGGGGTGCGCTGTCATGTCCCTGTGCCCACGCTGTGCCTGCCTGCTTCTCCTTTTGTACCTTGGGCAGGAGGAAGTGTGGGAGGTTGGTAGGGCTGCAGAAGCCACAGCCCACCCGGCCCACATCACATCAGGCACTGCAGCTTAGCCTCCAGCACCTGGCTCCCTGTTTTGGGGGGGTGCCAGTTCTGGGGAAAGGGTCAGCAAGACTGGTCTCCCTATGCAGCTTTTGCAGGAGCAGAGGAAGGGCAGTGTCAGACACGGGGGGACCCTGATGCCCTCCCATAGGAATGGACATTTGGAATGTTTTGAAGAACCTGCCCACAGTTTTTGTGGAGGGGGTCCAGGACGCATACTCTGCTAGAAGCAGCCAGCAGCAGCCCCTGGCACAGAGGCCACCCCCATGCACAACAGCCTCTGGGCACAGAGACCCTCGCAGAGCTGCAGCCGCCCCAGCATGGACCACAACCCTCCCCAGGCATCTGCCCTCCACATGGGGGCTATACCCAGATCCAGTATGTAAACTCTTTCCAGAGTATTCTGGACAAGGCTCCCTCTTGTTAGGGAGCCCCCAACCCAGCAGTGCCCCTCATCCACTGTGCCTGGACCCCGGTACTGTGTCAGCCCTGTCCTGCAGGCTCCTTCTGAAATGGGGACTGAAAAACCCCTGGGGAGAGGATGTCAGAGGTGATGCCAGCCCACCCCACCAGTTCAGGCAGGGGGACCCATTGCCATCCTGCTCCCCACCACCATTTTGGTGGATGGCCACAGCGATGCCTATGTCCTGTCCTCAGCCATGCCCCTCCTTGTAGCACACACTGCCCCTACCTGTGCCACCTGGGTGTCTTGGGGGACACCCGCGTCCCCCCGGCCAGGCCTCACTCGGTATCAAAGTGAAAGTAGGAAGTGATGCTGAGTGGGAGCCTGGGCCTCCCAGCACCCTCCTGGCTCCCGGGTGGGTGTTGGCCTTTGGGGTGCAGCTGGGGAGCGTAGGGGAGCCAGCGGCGATACTCGGGGTGACCACAGCCTCCTCAGCACCCTGTTGCCCTGTGCCACCCCGCAGTGTGTGACACTGTGGGCATGGGGCACAGCACCTCATATCGAATAGGGGTGTGGGCAGGGTGTTGGGTGGCGGTGGAGCATCAGCCCGCTGTGCTGGGGTCATATGTGTGTGTGTGCATGCGTGTGCAGGTGTGTGTGACTGCATGTGTGTGCAGGCTGCGAGAGCACGGCTGTGTGGGTGCGTGTGTGGGTGCCAGCTGTACATGTGTGGCTGGTGTGGGTGTGAGGCTGAGAGGGCACCGCGTGTGCCCTTCATTGCACCCACCCATGTGCCCCGTGCCAGGCACTGCATGGGCAGGACCCCAACACCTGCAGGGGGGACGTGCCCCTGCCCGCCATGCCTCTGCAGCGGTCTGGCACTGGGGTCCCCCATCCATCCCTGCCCCAGCCAAGGGCCAGGGCGGAGGTGCCGGGTGCTGGGGGGGCACAGAAGACTCTCACCCATCCTTGGCGTGGGTGCAATTCAATTAACGAGGCCTGGCCCTGGTTCAGCACAGCCAATAAAGCTAATGGCCCTGCACAGGCCTGGCGCTGCCTGCCGGGGTGGGGGGGTGGGGAGCCGGGGGCCATCTGCTAATTAAATGGGGGTGGGGGACCATAGAGCCAGCAGTGATATCACCTCCCTGAGGCTCAGTGTGGGGGGGCCGTACCCTGGCCCCCTCTGCCTGCCAGCCCTCTGTCACCCCCAGGGTGCCAGGCAAAGCTGTGGGGGACAGCCGTGAAGTGTGGGGGACCACCCAAACTCCCTGCACCCCACCCTGATGCTGCTGCTTGTTAGGAGTCTTCCCAAGGCAAATGCAATTAGTGCCCGTGCCTGGCATGGCCGCTGCCCACGCTTGGCACCAGCAGCTGCCCCGTGGGGATGGGTCCTTGCCCGACATCAGGGCAGCACCCGGGGGTGCTGCTGCCTGCTCCTCTTGGCACTGCCCCGATGAGTGCATAGGGGATGTGCGGTGCCCAGTGGGGTGCACCCTGTTCCCCTGTTCCCCTGTCCGGTGCAAGCCCCCTGGCGAGGTGGAGGTTCCCGGGGCCGTTTTGAGCTGTCCTGCAGTGAGAGGTACCCCATGGTAATTTTGTGCCCACAGCATCAGCCAGGCAGGCTTTGGGGAGAGGACGCTGGAAGGGGGCTGGGTGGGGAGTCCCTGATTGTGTCCTCAGGCTCCTGAGGAGAGGCTTGGTGGGGTACAAGGAGAACTGGCAGAGGGGGAGGGAAGTGCCCCCCGCCCGTGTGTAAGCGCTGCCATTTAGGGCTAGGGGTGGGCAGGGAGTACTGTAAGGAAACGGAGGCAGGGTTGGACCGAGGGTCGCGGACTGAGCTGCGATCGAACCCACGGTGTGCGACCTTCTGCACCCCCAAAACTGACGGGGCTGGAGCGGGGGACCCTGTTAAGGTCTGGCAACCACCCCAGGGGATGCCGTGTCCGGAGGGCAGGCGGGCGAGCGCCGGAGGTCCCGAGCCCCGTGCGCGGGAGGAGGAGAAGGAGGAGGAAGAGAAGGAGGAGGGGGAGGAGGGGGAGCGTGTCGGAGCTGGCTCCCACCCAAGCACTGCAGGACAGGGGCGGGCACGGTGCTCCCTGCCTGGCTGCCAGCGCGCAGGCGACGCCGGGGAACCGGCGGGGGGGACAGAGCTCGGTGGGACCGCAGCCCCCCAGCACATCATTGTCGCACGGCCCCGTGCCCGCGGCCGGGCACTTCGGAGGCATTGCCCGGGCACCGGAGCTTGTTGCGGCCGGCGCCGGGGGAGGGACACGGCTGGATTCGGCCACCCCTCCAAGCGTGCCCTGGGCAGGGGTCGGCCCCTGCACCCTCCCCCCGCCGGGTGAGCCCCGGTCAGGGGCACCATGACCCGGCTGAGCTGGTGCTTTGCCACCTTGGTTGGCTGGGGGAAGTCCTTGGTGTCCTGCCTCCTGCCCCTCCGCGCCCGCCGCCGCCGGGAGGTAAGCGGGCATCGCCGGGCACGGCGTTAGGGTTAGGGGCTGCGGGGGACACGGAGCTGGGGGGCTCCGCTGGTGCAGGGAGTGCGGGTATGGGCTGCCGCTGACCCTGCCTGCTCCGGGCAGCTGGGGGTTAACCCTGCATATGCATGCCAGCGTGCAGGGCACGTCCTTTGTCCCTCGTTTTGCTCCCCCACAGCGTTTCACTGTGACCCTCTCTTCCCACACCCGAGGACCCCTGCAGTGCCCGACTGGAGAGGATCTGCTGTACAGACTTTTATTCTAAGGGATCTGCTGGGATCCCTATGTCCCTACAGAGAGACCGTAGAGGCAAGGGGTGTCCCTGTGTCCTTATAGAACCCACAATGGGAGCACTGTGCCCTGCATGAGGGGACCCCAGTGCCCATAAAACACCCACCATGAGAAATCCCTGTGCCCATAAAGTGGTCAGTGTGGGGGATCCGTGTACCTGTAAGCACCTGGCACTGGGGAGCACGATGCCCATCAAGTACTCAGTCAGCGTGGGCTCCTTGTATCCAGGAAACTGCCCAACATGAGGGACCCCTGTGGTGTCACCCTGTGTAGGGCACCTCTGTGCCCGTCAGCACCTGGCATGTGAGAGACCCATGTGCCAAAGGATTGCCCCACAGGGTATCCCTGTGCCCATGCAGCACCTGGTGTGGGGACTGAATCTGCTCTGCCACCCATGCTGCGGAAACTGAGGCAGGGAGGGGCGGGGGGGAAGCTGTTGGAGGGTGCTGGACTCCCACTGCACCACCCTCACTTGGTTCCTCAGCCTTTGGGAAGCTGCCCCGTGCCTGGCAGGATGGCATGGGACACTCCAGCTGCACCATGCCAGAAAAGCAGGTGCCAAAGCCACTGCCGGGCAGCGCCTGAGGGAGTCACTGCAGGCTGGTGACAGTCCAGTATATGCCAGGACAGGGACACAGCCTGGAGGAAGGAGAGGCCTCTGACTGCTTGGGCACCCCAGCGTGTGCCGGGGATGCAGGATCGTGAGCTGATGGGAATGCTGGGGGTGGTCAGGGCTGTGGGTAGGTGGGTGGCACTGGTGAGATGCGGGTTGGTGGTTGTGCAGTCCCATGTCCACCGCTGTGTCTGTGTGTTTCTGCTGTGGATGTGAGAACAGGGACTTGCGGGGGGCTGTAACACACGTGTGTACTTGTGCATGTGTGTTCATGGGCATGCAGATGGGGCTAAGGGGAGGGTGAACTGCAGCTCACGGGGGTGTGGGTGCACAGAAGTCTTTGGGGAGCTGCCGTGAGGTGTGTGTCCCCTAAGACACACGTGTGTGCTGGGGGCAGTAACAGCAGGGCTGTATGTTGGTGTGAGCTGTTAGAGGGGTGTTTCCCAGTCCTTCCCCTGCTGACAGGCACGCACACACGTGGGGACCCACCCACCATGTGTGACATGGGCTGTGTGTGGTGTACATGAGTGTGTCCTGGCATGTACACAGGAGGGACGTGTGTGATACGTGCGTGTGCCCTGAGCACCCAAGAGCAGTGTGGGGACAGCTCTGCTGGAAGTGGGTGTGGAGGCCTTGGGGACGTGGTGACCGCAGGACACAAAGGAGTCCTGCCAAGGCTGGCCCTGCACTGGGAGTACATGCCCACACCAGTAGTACCCATGAGGGGGTCCCTGTGCTAAGTGACCCCATATGTGTCCCCCTGCTGAGAAAACGAGCCTTAAATGATGCTGACGGTCTGTGTCCCTGCAGCCACCCTGTCCCTGTCGCATGACCCTTGTCCCTGCCCTTCTGAGGAGCCTGGGATTGTCGCGGCAATGAATGGGAGGAGGTGATTTATGGGGGGGTGTGGACACTTCTCTCTACTGGGGCTTTCATTTGTGGGCAGTAACGAGGTTGATTAATGAGGGCTGTAATGATGGGAGGGGTATATGAGGGGGTAAGCAGGGATGGCTCTTTGCTTGCTTGGTGCTGTGAGCAGGATCAGTCCTCCCAGACTCCGTCTGCCCCTGGATCTGGTATGCATGGATGGGTGGAAAGTGCTGTCCCCTACCTGTCCCCTGTCCCAGCTGGCACATCCCTACCGGGGTACCACTGCTCTGGGCTGGGTGGGCACAGCATAGCGGTGGAGTGGACGGCAATGGGACGGGGATGTTTTGGGGAGGGGATGCTGCACTTTGGGGGAAGTCAGATGCAACCCCAGTCTCTGGGAAGGGTAGCCCCCCACGTCCCACCCTGCCCTTCCTTTCCGGGCTGGCGGTTTTATGCAGAGTACAGACGGAAAACTGAGGCATGGGGAGGGGGACATTACAGTGCCCACGTCCTCTTCACGCCCAGGTTTCCATGCCAGCCGTGGCTCGTCCTGTCGGTGTGTCCTTCCCCCTGGCACGTCCCATACCCTGACTCACACCCTCATGGTCACGGCCAGCTGAGCACAAGTTTCCAGGCTGGAGCCGGAGTCAGCACTGGCGGAGAGAGGGGGAACCGTGTGCCGCCCGGCCAAGCCCCCCAGGAGGGGCTGGAGCACCCCCCTGCCAAATCCATCCCTGTCGGGGCCGCAGGCTGCCAAGCCGCTCTCCGTCCCGCCTGGAGGTTGTCCTCCCTCGCTGAGGCCCCCCAGCTCCGCGCATGGATGTCCGCTGATCCCTCCCCGTCTCCCATCCCGGGACCACCCAGGGGACTCGGCTGGGGATGGGGGGAGTGCATCCTGCCGCACGACCCGCTGGAGGCCGGAGGAGGGATGAGGGTGACGTGGGTGGCGGGTGTCCCCCAGTCAGCGGAGGAAATGGATCCCAAATGTGTGTGAGTGGGGAAGAGGGGGCCTGGGACACGCACAGCCCCACTCCGGGCCCCCACAGTCCCGCTGCTAGAGTTGGGGGGGGTGTCCCAGACGCCTCCGGGCCAACTCGATTGGGGCGCTGCGGGGTCCGGAGGTGGTTTGCCGCTCCCCTTCTCCCCCCGGCCGGAGGGGCGGTGAGGGGGCGGAGCGAGGGGCCGGGGGGCTCGGCCGGCCGGGGCCGCGCCGCGGGCAGCATGACCGGGCTGTGCCTCTCCTGCCTGCTCTGGGTACGGCCGCGCCGGGGGGCACCAGGGGAGCAGGAGGGCAGCGCGGCGGGGTCCCGGCGCCGGGGTCGCGGAGCGGGGCTGCTCCCGGCAGCGGGCGGTGGATGGGACTGGATGCGATGGGAGCGGGACGCAGCGGGGGCGTTTGCACCGGGACGGGCTGGCTGGGAGCAGGGGGAGCTCGCGGGGCTGGACCGGTACCAGGACCGGCTCTGGGGGAAGCGGGACAGAGCGGAGACCGGCAGGGACGGCCGGACATCGGGGTGGGGCTGGGGGGAGCGGACCGGGAGTGGGAGCGGGAGGCGCCCCGGGGACTGTGGGGAGCGGAGAGGGACCCAGCCCGAGACAGAAGTGGCGGTGGGCAGCGGGCTGGGGGGTGCACGAAGAGGGGACCGGGCTGGGATGCGGGACAGGGACACTGGGCTGGGGGAGGGTCTGTGGAAGGGTTGTGGGGTTGGGGAGGGTGGGAGGCTGATCCCCCACGACGCCCAGTCTGCGTCACTGGCCGGGGGCTCCACCATTCCCAGGGGCAGAGGCTCTGCTACTCCACTGAAGGGGAGAGAAACTCGGAAAACTGGGGGGATCCAGTTAGTTGTGGGGGTTTGGGACTCTGCATCCTCCCCAGTCACCAAGCTGGGTGCCTGGGCCCAGCGGCTTATGAAACTCTGTGCGGACCTGAGCCTACAAGACTGCACCCAGGTGTCCCAGTGCCCTCCACCCACCCTGGCTTTGCAACTTCAGGGGAACTGGATGTCACAGATTCCCCCTCCCCTCTGCCACTGCACTCTCTGCAGTGCTGGGCAATGAACCCAGGTCTCCTAGCTCTTGATTAATTTGGCATCTCTGTCTGGTGCTTCTTCCAGCCCAGGACACCTGGGTTCCCTTCCAGCCTCCTTGGGTCTGTGTGTTGGGGGGCCCATGGCTAGGGATACCTTTGCACCCCTGCTCCTGCACTGTGTGGGTTCTGGTCCCTGGAGGTGGGTACCCATGGGTGGGTATGCAGGTGATATGCCCAAGAAGCCCTCCAGCCCACACCCCTGCATGCCTCCAACCGTTCCCAGATTTGGGGGCAGAGAGCAAACTGGGATCCTGCCAGTATGGAGCTGGGACTGGGTTGTTTTTTGGGATGGGCTGGTTCCCTGGTGGCCAGAGTGCCTCTCCAGCAGCAGGGGACTGGGGGACATAAAGCTGGGTTCTGGGTTGGTCCCCCTCTGGCACAGATGGTGTTGGCAACAAGACAAGCAAAAGGGATTCTGGGGGGGTGGGAATCAAAGAGCCAGCTCTTTCACTAGTGAGGATAATTGCTGTTAATGAAGCCATGGAGGCCAGGGCAGGGTGGGGGTACATGCATGGGAGATGTGTCGGTATCCCTGGGCATCCCAACGGGTCCCTGGGAGCGGGGGGCAAGGCCTCTTCCTGGGGCACCCTGCTGCAATGATGCTGCTTTGCATATGCAAAGGAGCTCATGGCATCATTTGGTCTCCCTGTCACCCAGCAACTGCGGCGTGGCAGCCCCTGTCCTGGGGGAACTTTTCCCACGGCTGCTGGGTGGGTGAGGACACGCCTGAGCACACACACGGGTGTAAGTGTGTGCATGTGTGCACACCCACCCGGGAGGGTGGCACCAGCTCTGGGGGCTGCCAAGGGACCACCTGTGAGTGGCCCTGTGGGATCAGGTGCCCAGGGAAGAGGAGCTTGCACGCACATGAACAAACCTGTGTGAGTGTACACATGATGGCACAGGGACCTGCATATGGAAACCATGTGTCCATGCCTCTGCTGTGGCTGCTGGGGACATGCACCATGCCTGCAGCTGTGCACGTGCAAGCACTGCGTGTTGCATGCGCAGCACCCATACAGCCCCAGGGGTGTTTGCACACATGTGGGTGTGCAGTGCATGCACATGGCCCATCTCCTGTCTGTGTGTGCACTGGGGAAACTGAGGCAGAGAGTTTTGTGGGGAGCTACCCAGCACCCCGACGCTTTGGCACTATCCCTTTTGGCTCTGGTGCAGTGGGCTGGAGGAGAGCGGGGCGCCAAGGCAAGGGGGGGCCGCTGGGCCTCTGCTTAATCTCATTAGTCTTGGCATGAAAAGGCGGATTTACAGGGGCTCACGTCTTCATCTGGCAGCGGGTGGGTGGGCAGGGCTGGCATGCTGCCAGGGGTTGCCCCCCCCCGAAAAAAGGCAACTGGGGGTTCGGGAGGGGCATTGGCTGCCTGCAGCTGTGCCAAGACCCCTCCCTGTCCTCAACCCCCATGCGTGATGACATGCACATGCTTGCACACGTTTGGATCCATCCTGCACTCAGTCACACTCGTGGCATCAGCTTCCCCTTGCTGTGGGCTGTGCCAGACAGGGTGGGCACGGCTGCTCATGCTCAGGGGACTCTGCGCCCCCTTTACATCCCTCCAAGAGACATCTCAGCACCTCATTGCTGCCTGGCATGTGCCCCAAAACACAGCATGACAATGAGACACCCCTGGCATGGGCACCCTTCTGGCAGCATCCACATGTACCCGGGTGTGCACATAGGTTTTTGTGCACATATCTGCGTGCTCACACACTCACATGCAAATACATCCCAACATGGACACGTTTATCTATGTGCATTCACACATGCTCATGTGCACACGGGTTTGCACACACATACATGCATTCAAGCATCTCCACCCCCTGTGTGTGCAGACATATGCAGTTGTGCCCACACAAATATGCTCACAGAGACACTTGTGCACGGGCATGTATTCACAGGGGCACACGGAGATGTACCGACAGGTAGGGAGGCACGAGTGTGCACACGTCTATGCGTGCACACACACACACACATCTGCACACACATGTATGAGCCCACATACACGCACACACCCGTGTGCATACATTTACACTCACACATGTATGTACACACCTGTGTATGTGCACAGACACACATGTGCATGGACACACCCACGTACACACACATGCACATCTGTGCACATGCACAGACATACGTGCATGCATACATCTGTGCACACAGTCTGTGCATGCACACACACGGTATGTGCATACACATTTCTGTGTTCACATACACACACTTCTGTGTGCACGCACACGTTTACACACACAAACGTGTGTGAACACACACACACCGCACACGGGAACGCACCGCCAGGGGGCGGCAGAGACTATTTAAAGGGGTCGAGGCAGTGCCCCCTTCTCCTGTGCCCCCATCCCCTACCCCGTACCCCTCCATCCCCTGCTCCGTACTCCGTATCCTCTAGCCCGTACTCTGTACCTCGGCTGCAGAGGGCACAGCCGCAGGTGAACGGGTTAGGGGGGCGTGGGTGGAGGATGAACCGCTGCTCAGGGGAAACAGGCAGGTCAGAGCTGAGCAGCTGGGTCTTGGTGCCACCTTGTTCCCGCTGATGAAGCCCCATGTTTCCCCCCAGCCCCAGGACCTGGAGGCCCCTCCGGCACACTCCTTCAAGATGACGAGCTTCAAGAAGGTGAAGGCGTGTGGGATCTGCCGGCAGGCCATCACGCGCCAGGGCAGCACCTGCAGAGGTGAGCTGGGCCGTGGGCACACGTGTGCACAGAGACACGCCAGGGAGATCAGGACATCGGGGGTGTGTGTGTATGCCTACATGCACAAGGATATGAAGATGGGAACATGTGCCTGTGCTAATGTGTGCACACGTGTGCCTATGTGTTAGAGGGAGACCTGTGGCTATGCGAGAGTATGGGCTGTGTGGTGCCCTTGTGGGTGGGAAGGTGGCTGGGAAGCTGGTGGCCCATGGAGGCACTTAGGTGTCGCATGTGTACGTGGGTGTGTCAGCTTCATGCATGTTCAGTGAGCATGCAGCGGCCACCACGTGTATGCCCGTGGGTGCGGGTCTGTGCACACATGTGGGTGCTCACCCCCTGAGCTGTGCTTGCTGCCTGTGGCACCCGGTGGGTCACAGGCAGGGCCACAAGTCCTTGCACGTGTGTAGTGTCGCTGAGCCCCGTGCAAGGGGTGGACAGAGGAAACGGGAACAATGAGGCTTCCTGTGCTGCAGGAAACAGGCCCAAGGGGGAACAGGGACTGGGGTGCGGCCATAGCCTGGGTCATGCTGTGTGGGGACCCTTGTGTCCCCTGGGGATGGGACATGTGTCTCTGCAGGGCTCTCCAGGCAGCATACTGGTGCCCTGTGTAAGTGTGTGTCCCCAGCAGTGGCAAACACGCCTGCACTGCTCGTGTGCATGTGCCCTCCATGGGGGCATGGGTGAAAGTGTGCAACAGCAGTGCACGGACAGGAGGGAGGGAGCACAGGCACTGGCAGTGTCCCCATGGTGCTCTCATCCCTGCCAGTGTCCGTGCAAAGTCCCATGAGACCTGTCTGTGCATGGCCTCCCTTCATGCTGTTCGCCCTGGGTGCTGGGGCTCGCATGCGTGCACTGTCACTGGCACGTTGGCACCGTGTGTGCCCCAGAGCCACATTTGGTGTGCCTGCTGCTGTGCTGTGCTGGTGCCACCTGCAATGTGTGTGCACCGCGGCGAGGCGTGGGTGTCCCTGCACGTGTGTGCACGTGCTGGCAGCCAGTGCCCAGTGCCAAGGTGCTCTGTGCCCTGCAGTGTCAGGTGCCCCCTTCCTGCCCTGCCTGTGGGGTGCCTGCAGACTGCCCCCTGGCACTGCTCCCCTTCCTGCCTCCGCTAATGCTCTCTCCCCTCTCTCTCCCACAGGCTGCAAGCTCTCCTGCCACACCAAGTGCCAAGCCAAGGTAAGGCCAGTGTCCCGAGGTGTGCCCAACCCCGCCTGGGGCCACTGGGGTGCTGGGGACTCAGAGGGGGAATGCCATGGTCCATGTCCAGACCCCACTGGATGGGCACCCAGATGGTCAGGTGGGCTGGTCATGGTGGCACTGGTGTCATTGCTGGGTGAGCCTGACAGTGCCATCCTGCTGCCTGGTCCCTGACAGTATGTGTCTGTCCGTGCACAAGGCTGGGCTTTGGGGTGCAGCCCTTCTAAGAGTGGACCAGCAGGCATCCGTGCCCCAGTGCCTGGAGCAGGGTGCCGTTTGCCAGGGTGAGTGCTGCTGCACGTGGGTGCCGTGCGCCACAGCTGAGCGCTGCCAGCTGCATGCACACAGGCTGAGCATCTCTGCTGATACCCAGCCAGGGGCGGATCTTGCTGGCAGGAGACAGCGGAGGTGAGGATGCTCGGTGGTGTCTGTCTGTCCAGCTGCTGCACCGGCAGAGGGGGACCCTACAGCAACCCAGGTTCTCCAAGGAGCTGGAGGTGGGCACGGTGCCCACCAGTGCGCTGCTAGGGCAGGGGAGGCTTTGTGTTCTCAATCCCTGGGGAGGCATGTGTGCCAGCTGTCTCTGGGGCTGGCATCCTGGGCGGGAAGAGGCTGGCATGCCTCAGGCAGACAGCGTAGGCTGGGACATGCCTGTTCCCGTGCCCATGCCTGTGCCCAGCTGGGCAGGGAAGGAGAGGAAAGGGGGGGTGCTGTGCCAGGGGCTGGGCACATGTTGGGCTTTGCAGGGTGCCATGCTATGGGTGGCGGTGCGGGGCAAGTGCTGGCAGCAGCCCTAGCACTGAGCCCTGGCTGGGCTGTTGGGGGAAGTGGGGCATGGGGTACCCCGGCCCTTGAGCAGGCCGGGGCAAAGGTGGCTGGGAGGCTTAGTGGAGCTGTGCCAGCCCCAGGACCCTGTGTCAACTCTGGGCCACCCCAGGACCCCATGTCAGCCCGGGCAGCCTGTGTCAAAGATGCCAGGAAGGCTGAGGCCAGAGAAGGTGGCCCTGCCAGGGTACTGTGGGGAGAGCTGAGAGGGGCGTGCGGGGAGGGATGCCTGCGGTACGCCAGGCCAAGGAAAGGGAGCATCTGCCAGAGGTTTCCAGGCAGGAGGGAATGTCAGGAAGTGTGTGTGTGTCTGAGTCTGAACCCGGTGGGGATTCTGTGGTGTCTGATTGGGGGTTGTACACCAAGAGGGGGTTCATACCAGAGTCCCAGCATCTGGAGAGACTGTGTGCAGGGCCAGCCTGTGGCTCGCTCGCGCTGCCGGCTGCATTTCATTAGCCTCTATCACTCTTCCCACGCTCACTGGAAGCTGGAGCCCCCTCGGTGGGGCCAGCTAGCTGAGGGCTGTGCTGCTGGGAGGGAGCATGCATGGGGCCAGGGCCAGGGGCCTTCCTCGGAGCTCCTTTGGGCCAGCGCCCAGGGAGGGGCTCCTCCGGTCGGGCAAATGGCCAGCTGACTCACACGCCGGCTTGTTATTGTGGGGTCTCTGGGGAGGGTTCGTGTGGGGAGGGGGCTTGGCATGGAGCAAAAATCACCTCTTGTATACCTGAAGTCCCTCATGTTTAACCCCTGCACCTCCAGGATACTTTGGAGAGGGAAGTGGACTCACCCCCGAAGTGCTGGCAGCTGCACCCCGCAATGCTTCCTCTTCCTGCCCTGGATATGCTGCCAAGGTCCTGGTGTCCCCTGGCTCTGGTGTCTGCCTGGCCCTGGAGTCTGCCCCACCATGCTATTGGCAGCGTCTTCTCCTTGGTCCCCGTATTTACCGCCCTGGGACTCGCTCCACCTCTTTATTCTGCCCCCAGCACGGCCAGCTCCTAAGCAGCTGCATCCTGGCCCAGCCAGGGGAAAGCCCCCACTTATAAACCTCAAATGTACTGGGTTTAGAGGGGTGGGGGGGAGATGGGGGTGTGGGTGGGGTGTACAGAGTTGTACTGCTGGTAATCAGTGTGGGGTGCCAGGGGATACCATAGGTGTGATGGGGATATGGGCAGGGGGGCACTGGAGTGTATGTGGGGATACCAGGGAGCTTTTGGGCTGCAGGTGAGTACCACCTCCGTGAGGAGGCAGTGAGCAGACAGAGCTGTACCAGGGAGGGCAAGACTGTGCCCTGGCAGTGACCTGCACCCCTCAAGTTTCCATCCTGCCCTAAAGACAGTGGGGCAACAGCGGTGGAACCCGCTGCCCTGTGGTGGCAGTGATGCTGGTGGGATGCCCGGTGCCCGTGGGTGGCTGCAGGGGGAGGCCAGGGCAGCTGCACACACATCAGCTGGGAAGCGCAGCACTGCTCCCATGCCCATGTAAGGCCCTTCTTGCGCCCTGTGCCTCTGCTCAGGGATTTTTCCTTGCTTAGCAAGCCTCCCTCCCCCTCTCCAAGAGGGATGGTTGGATGGATGGACACTGGTATGTACGTGACACACACAGCCTGCCCCCTCCCTCCTTCCCTGCACTAAAACTGCCTGCCCAAAGCTGTGGGGGTGTATCTCCCTTTGAAAAGTGGGGAAACTGAGTCACAGAGCCCTGCCTGGGGGCAGCAAGAGGCAGGGAACGTGGTGTGGGGTGCAGAACTTCTGTGGCTGCGTTCAGGCGTGGGTGAGCCTGTGTGTTGACACATGCCAGTAGCGGCACAGCCAGGATCTGGTGGTGACACTGCTCTCCTGACCGAGGATGCTCTGAGCAGTGGGACCATGCAGGCATGTCCCAAATCAAGGGATATCCTGGGAGTGTCCCCATCCCCTGGGATGCCTTCATTCTGACTGTGGCTGGATTTTGCTGTGATGCTGGTTGGAGAGGCTGAGAAAAGATGGGGGATGATGCTGCTTCCCGTAGTGGGAGCTGGCCCTGTGATGGATGGTTTGGCTGGAGGACAGGGAGCGCTGTGGTGTTTGGCTGCCAAATCGGCTGGCGATTGCTGGTGCTTGGTTCTGGGAAATGGCGCCTGTGCCAGCCCCTGGGCCTGGCAAGGCTCCAGCCTGCCCTGCTCACCCTTGCCACACAGGGTCCCACTGTGCTGGGGGAGTGGTGGTGCTGGGCTGTGCCAAGAGGGGAAACTGAGGCACATCACATAGCATGGGGCCAAGGGGTCTAGGGGTTGTCCCCCGGCGTCTCTTCCTGGGGAGCTGAAAGTGCACCTTGGAGCCATGCCAGGCTGCTGGGCCATGTGTGTAGTGTGTGCCTGTGCACGTGAACACGTGTGAGTGCAGCACCATGTGTGCTCACACATGCATGCACGAGTGCATGAGCTGCAGGGAAATGCATGTGTGTGCAAGGACATCCATGTGTGTGCACAAGCACGCTCGCACACAGGCGGGTGGTCACATACATGTGCTCCCGGTTCACTGCCATCCATCCCCGCTGGCCTCATGCCAGGCCTGGGTTGTTTTTCAAGTGCCCCCTGCGATGGGACTCCAGGAGGGCGGGTTTGTCCATCATTAAACCGGGGGCTGGAGCAGGGCCAGCGCCGGGCAGCAAGGCATGTCCTCGCCAGAGCACTCGCTCCCAGTGCCCGCGGCATTGATGGGCCCTTGGTGGTGGAGGAATGCTGTAGGACCCATGGCAGGGTGGGTGGTGGTGGTGGTGAAGGGGATGTGCCACCCCTCAGCTGGTGCTGGGGATACCCCCTGCTTGTAAAGCAAGTCAGAACTAGGAAGGGAAACTGAGGCAAGGAGCAGTTGGACACTTCTGGGCAGGCTTGACTCCTGGTGATCGGGACCCTGCAGCCGTGCCATGGCCAGGGGCCCAGGCAGTGTTGGGGGGGCACAGCCAGGTGATGTATTGCAGGTTCCCGGTGGCTGTGCCAGGAACAGGGGCTGCAAGGAGGGGACATCCATGTCCCAGCTGTGGCAAGTTCTTGCTATGTGGCCTTGTGGCTGTCCTGCCTCCTCCCAGTGCTGTCGAGGGGATGATGTACTGGTCACAAGGGAAGTGCCTGTCTGGTCCCTGTCCCCGATGCCCCTGTTCAAAGCCACCCCCCAGTGCTTTGGCACAGGTAATTAGCAACACCCCTGGTCTCCACAACAGAGTGGGCAGGGTGAAGGGGGAGTGGGGGAAGGAATAGTGCAGGAATATGTCCTTGACCCTGGCATGGGCCCAGCTGAGGTGAAGGGATGGGGGGCTGTGGGGCTCAGCCATGCCCCGGTGCTGTGCCAGGTTGTGTTTGTGCAGCAGGTCCTGGAGGGGGTTTTGATATTTTTTTCCCTGCCTCTTTCCTTTTTCCCCTTCTTTACGTCACTGCCCAAATATTCGGCCTCTCAGCTCCAGTGGGGGGCCGGCTCGGCTGCTTGGAGGACTTGGGGCCCTTCTCTGCACCCTTGGGATGCTGCACAGAGAGGGTGGGCAGGGGAGAGGGATGCTGGGACTGGCCATGCTCGCTGCACTGGTGAGCACTGGCCAGGACTGGCCTGGGAGGTGTCAGATGAGGCAGCAAAGACCACCAGCCTCCCTCCTTGGCAGCTCCCAGGGCTGCATCCATCTTCCCAGAGCCCTGCTGTGGTGGGAAGCAGGGTCCAGGCCTGCTTCATTTCCCACTGATTTTATCCCTTCCCAGACCAGTTTGCATCCCCCACAGCCACCCCTCCTGAGATGTGCCCTGGGAAGGGTGTTGGGTCCCTGTGGACTCCCAGGACCCTCCAAGAGGTGGCAGTGGTCCCAAAACTAGCTGAAAGGTCTGGCTCAAGAGGGGCTCTACAGACTCTGCACTGGGGCTTATCTCCTGTGTGCTTTTATCTCCAGAGATGAACCGTACCTCCTGGGTGCCTGGTCCCCAGGTTTCCTTTCTTACACTGACATCTGGGGTAATGACGCTCAAGGGTGTTTGGTTTGGGTCACAGAGGAGCTGTTTCATGTGAGGGGTGGTTTGTCTGGGGGGGGGGGCTGGGAGTCACTGGAGCCACTTTGCAGACCGCTGGACCTGCTCCCACTGGTGCTTTGACCCGATGGCGCCGGGAGCTACTTTGGTGGCTGTAGTTCAAGGATGTTGTCAGGACTTCTCTGGCTGTGTCCTGTGAAAGGGACACATCATGTCCCCAGGGGACAGTTCCTGTCACTGCCCCTGGGACTAGGACAGGGACGTGCTATCAGTGCCCTTCACTCACCCACTCATTTCCATCCCATTCAGTTGCTGATACTTTCCCATCTGGCCCCAGCTCTTCCGCTGCTGATGTTTCCCAGGGCCTGGGAGCCATCCTGTGGCCTCGTCTTGAGGAGTTTGGGCTCTGGGGCCAGTGCAGGGGTCTGTGCTGGAGCTGAGCTGGGGTTCATGCTGTGCTCTGCTGGTGCAGGATGTTCATTGCCCTTCCATCCCTGTTGCAGCACTCCCATCTTTTTGGGATGCCTGGTTTTTGTGGGCTGTGGTGATTGTGGGACTTGTTTAGCGGTGTCAGTGGATCCTGGCCTGGGACTTGTTTAGGGGTGTCAATGGATCCTGGCCATGGGGTTTTGTCCCTAGAGTGGTTGCTGTTGGGATCTGACCCTGTGCTGTTGGGTGCTGGGGAGGGCAGAGGGGTTGCCTGGTGCTTCCTTGGGAGGGGGGTGAGGTGATGCCCTCCACAGATGTTTGGCTCTGGTACTTTGTCCTTGGCAGCAGGAAGGGTCCACAGTGCCTTTTGGTGCTCCCATCCCATGGCACTGTTGGGTTGCTGTGGAAACTGAGGCATGGAGGGGCTGGGATAGGTCTCCTGGAACTGCAGTGTACTCACAGGGGTGGTGTCCCTTAGGGGGACTGGGAGGAGGGCAAAGGGAGAACTCCTTACCACAAACCCTACCCTGGTGACTTTTGAGGGGGTGGTGAGGTAAGAGGGGCGTTGGGGTCCTGCACCGCTCCAGCAGAGCCAGTTCCAGCCTTTTGGCTGAGCCCACGGCTTCAGGACGGAAACGCAACAGGAACGGGGAGGCGTTGGGTGAGAAAATGTCAACAGCGCTGGCCGGGTGCCTGGCTCGCCGCCTCCCTGGCCAGCTCGCCACTCTCTGGGCCGCTGCTGGTGGGCTTCCCCTCTTTGCTGTGGGGTCTCCTGGCACTGAGCACTTGCTTGTACAGCAGGGCTGGGGCTGGGTTGTCCCAGGGGCAGCCAGGGAGACCAGGGCTCCATCCATCGACATGCAGCCCCCCGAGAAGGAGGAGGAGGAGGAAAGAGGAGGGAGACAGGAGGAAGGCCAGGGGGATGCTTGGCACACTCCAGGTTTGGGACAGGCAAGGGGGGACTGGCATGACTTCACATGCTAAGGGACAGACGGGGCTTTTCCAGCATTTTGGCTTTGATTTTTAGTTGAGAGGCGGGCTGATAAATCCTCACATCCTCCCCAACACTGGGGGTGTGGGACACCCATGGACCATTAGTTGGGCACTTGGTCCCGCATATGGCAGGGGGGCACCAATTGTGCCAGGCAGGCCCCAAGCAGGGCCCCACACACCGGTCCGTGCCACCCCCCCGCCAAGGGCACCGGGACGCCGGTGGCGTCACGCGGGGCGATAAGGGCCCGACCCCGCTGTACCCCGCCGCCGCCGCGGCCCCTCGGCACCGAGTGCGAGCGGTTTTAAACGGGAAGGT
>VZTJ01003241.1:29042-140890 GCA_013397795.1 Orthonyx spaldingii
GGGGCGGGCGGCAGCCCTGCTGCGCCTCGTTCCTCGCATTCCTGGGCAGGGCTGCTGGGCGGCGGGGTCGGCGGCGGGGGCCAGCCGGCAGGAATGCAAACACCGGTGAGGGGGAGAAGAAAGGCCGCTGTGTCTGCCACGGCAAAGCGAAGCCTGGACCAGGGGTGTGCGGGTCCCCCTGCCTCTCCCGCCCCTCCCCGCACCGACGGATGCAGGGATCCCTGAGGACAGAGGTGGTGGCTGTTCTGGGGGTCGCTTCAGTCCTGTATGGAGTGATACTCTCACCGGTCCCATGGGGCAGGAGGGGTGCGCGTGCACATCTAGGACAGAATCTGGACTTCCCTAGGGAGGGGTCCATTGTCTGAGGCAGGGTCTTCCTTCTTCTCCTTGAACTGGGGGTGTGTTTGAGCCAAACTTGAGAGAAGGATGGAAGCTGGAAACAGCTTTACATTTCTGCATTCCTTGTAAAACTGCCTTTCTGCGATGCGAGAGTGCCATACAGCCTGGGTTGCTTCCTCCTGTGGATGGGAAGAGTGGTGTCGGGTGAACACGAGCCCATATTAGACATCAGAGAATCCTCAGGGGCAGGGAAATACAACCACAGGCACCCCAGTTTTTACCCTTTTCCAGACAGAGGTGCGTTTGTAGCCTGCAAACTTCCTCAAGCTGACAGTAGAGGAGGGCTAGGCATGGACCCTACCTGGCTGTGGGACCAGTATGTCCCATGGGGGGGAGCTGTGCATCTCCCCCCATCTCTGGCCTGGTAGCTGAGGCTGAGCGGGAGCCAGGGGCGCCTGTTGAGCATCCCCAGGGGACGAGCACGGCAGTGTGCGGGGCACGGTGCAGGGTACGGCACAGCCCTCGTCGGCTCTGTCCGCAGCAGCGGCTCGCTGCCGGAGAACATTCCAGGGAGGCTGGCGTGGGGCCAGCACCGCGGGGCAGGGAAAGGGGCCTTTTATGGAAGCGTTTCTGCATTAGAATAAAATCATAATAATAATGCGCAGGGGAAGGGAGCGGGAGGAGGAGGAACCCCTGACGAAAACAGCAAGACAGGATAGGAACAGGCTGGCAGTTGGGGAGGAGAGCAGGCGCTGGGCATCACCCTCTGGGGACCAGGATGGGATGGGATATGGGTGCTCCAAGTGGGGTGCTTGGGGCAAATCCTTCTTTTTATGGCCCGGGGCAGGAGAGGCAGACTGGGGTGCAGTGGGTCCCCATGCTGCCATGGTAGGGGACCAGCCCCTGAGTGGTGTTTGCCATCTTGGTTCCATCCTGGGCTGGGGCAGGGGATAGCTGACTGGGGGTCACTGCTCCAGGTGGGGTTTTAGAGGACAAAGTGTCTTGAATCACACCCTCCCACTACAGTCGACATCTCTGGGCCAACACAGGGCTGGAGTGCCTGTGCCCGCTGCCCTAGCACTGACGAGGCGCTGCCTCTCCCACCCTGGCATGCTGCTGCTTCCCGACGGACTGGGGTGCACGCAAAACCCAAGGTTAATTGTCAGTAATTGCCTCTGGTAATTAAGGTAACAATAGCCGGGCTGTTCAGCTGGCGGCTGCAGGAGCTCACGAGGCTGGGCTGGGGTTTGTTCCAGGAGCTGCTTTTGGCATCAGGCAGGTCTGCCCTGCGCTGTGCCGTGCTGTGCCCGCTGTGCCCACCCGGGCTGGGCTGGGGCTGGGGCTGTCCTGGCTCTCTGGCCAAGGACAAATGGCACGGCTGCCATGGCCCTGAGCCTGCTCCCATTCTCAGGAAGCCAGCCTTGACCTTGGGATTCTGCCTATGCTCCTGCCTGGGGTGGCAGGGCCATGGGTGCCCCTGTCACTCGCTTGGGTGGGTAGTCTTTTCCCTGTGGGGTGGGTGGAGGGGTGAATGCTGCATTCCAGCCCCTTCCCATGACCTGTGTTGGACAGGGGTCTTCAGGGACTAATCCTGGCTCTCGTCTGCTTCCTTGCAGGCTGTGACCCCCTGCTCCCCCACTGTCAACTATGAGCTGGTAAGTGACACCTCTACTGTGAGCCGTGTGACTGCTAGGGCTCTGGGGATGCTAGAGCATCCTGCTCTGGGCACGGGGCTTTCTCTGTCCCGGGGCTTCAGGATGCGAATCTTTGACCCTCAAAACCACAGGGGTCCTGAGCTGGGGATAAGGGCACTCCCCATGTTGCTGCTGTTCTCCCCACCACTGCTGGCTAGAGGGCATCCCACAGCTGAGCAGCACAAGCTGGAGCAGCCCAGCCATAATGGGACTCCTGGAGCTGTTAGGGAAGAGGGGCTTGCAGAGTTGCTGAGAGGGACAGGCAGATAGGACGTGACCATCCAGGTCTCCGGGGTCCCCTGGTGCAGAGGACCTTCTCTCCCTGGCCAGAGCTGGGATGGTTTCTTGCAGACTCGGAGATGGCTGTACCAGATGTGTCTTTGGCTCGGGGCGCCCAAGGCCGTGCATTTGCAGCTCTTGTTATTGTCACCCTCTCCTATTGTCTCTCCTGGGGGCCTTTAACGATCAGCTGGGGCCAGGGCGAGGCACAGCCACAGCCGTTCCCACCCTGTCCTCTCTGGACACCAGGAGAACAGCTGGATGCATCATCTCCGTTCACCCTGTCCCGGGGAGGGCGGGTGTGGGGGTACTGGGCAGACAGCCACAATCCTTTGCCACACTGCTCCAGGCTGTGACTGGGCTCTGGGGGTAGCAGGGCACTGGGATGTCACCTGGAGCAGGGCCATGCCCAGCAAGAGGTTTGGGAAGCATGACACGATGGTGCCCACCAGGCAGCATCTTGCCAGCAGATCAGCCCCCTTGCCCCGTGCCCAGCCTGGCAATGCCCGTGGCAGCAGGCAGAGCAGGCACGTGGCAGCGGGGAGTCTGGCATAGCCTGGAGCTGGTGTGGCAGCCCTTCCTTTTTGCTCCAGATGTGTGCCAAGGCTTGCTGGGGCAAGCGCTGGGGAGAGGAGGCCCTGGCAGGGTTTCAGCTCGGGCTCGGCAGCCTGGCAGTGCTGCAATATCCGTGCCTCACACGGGGCCCTGGGCTGGGCACACCGTAGCTGGGCAGGGGTCTCACCTGAGAAGTGAGTATAGGGGCTGACCACCTGCAAGCTTGTGAGGGCAGCGCAAGAGCCCAAGTGAGCAAGGGCATGGGGTAGGAGTGGAGCCTGCTGCCTGCCCTGGGGCCCCACAGTGGTTATCTGCCCTGGTTTAATCTCTGCCTGCACCCACCGCCTCTGCCAGCCTCCTTGGGCACTTATCGACAGCAAAAATATGTTGGCTTTGAGCTGGGACCGTTACTGTGGCTTTGAGAGGAAATCGAGAGGGGTTTGCCCTGTCCCATGGATGGAAATGTCTGTTCTGGCCCTGCTGCCAAGACTAGAACAGCTTGGTTTTGGGGGTGACCTCCATCCTCCTGGTCCCAAAACTCCCATCTGGGTCCTTTTGCTGTGCCACCTTCAGGCACCACAACCTGCTTCCTATATTTGGGGTCCAGACACTTTCCCCCACCCCAGGAAGTTAATTCCTGTCCCCAGCCCCCTTTCAGAGCTCTCTTTGGTGGCATGGCACCAAATTTTCCCCTGTTTTGGGCATCTCAGAGCCTGGCTCTGCTCCCACTGGGGTCCTTCCCTGGCCTTGTGGGATCAGGCTTTTCTTGGTGAGCTGGTCCTGCTGGTGGCCAGTGGCCAGGCTAAGTGTGGGACTGCACTGGGCTTGCCCTGTTGTTTACTTCCTAGGTGTAGAGTCTGACCACGGAGGATCCATCTGGAATCCCAGAGATGTGGGGGGCACCAGGTGCCCATCATGGAGCAGGCTCAGGGTTCAGCCAAATGCTTCCCATTGGCAACAGTGGTCCAGTGCCAGTGGTGGTGGCTGAGGGGCAGGATGGCAGCATCCTTGGTACCTGAGTATCCCAGCTCTGCACTTGGGTTTTGAGGGATTCCTGACCTTTAGGAAGAGCGGATGTGTTGGCAGGCAGGGAAGGAAATGGGACCATGGTGCATTTCCTAGGAAGCACCAGAAATAGCCAGGGGGAACTTTTGACCCTGGCCCTGCTCTCTGTGTGTGTCTCTCTCTCTCTTTCTCAATCTCTCCTCTCTTGCTTGCCTTTTTCTCACCCTCTCCTTGCTCCTGCCTGCAGCCATCTCCAGGGGAGAGCATCACCAAGCAGATAGACGTCCTGGTAAGTGCAGCCAGTCACAGAGGCTGATCTGTGCCTCAAGACCTCCTTGGGGGGGTCACTTGTTCCTGTCCCATTGCTGTAAGCACTCCCTGCAGCCAAAATCCCTCCGCCTGGAATGCTCCTGTAGTTTCCCAACATAACCTGGGACCCTGAAGTCCTCTCTCCCTGCCAGCCAAGGTGATAATGGCCGTGCCAAAGGCCAAGCGAGATGCCCGGGGTTGGTGGCAGAGGCGGTGGTGGAGCCCAGCATATTGGGGGCCAAGGTTTTTGCTGCAAAGCTGGCTTTCCTGTCTTGGAGCTGGGGATCTGTTATTTAATCTGTGGACATGAAATTGCTAAGACAGTGTAGACAAATGCACTGCCAAAGTCAACGTGGATCACTTCCCCCCGCCTGCAGCCAGTTTGCTGGTCTCCCTCTGTGGTGGGGCTGGGACCTAAGGGATGGAGGCATGATGGCTCCCATGAGGAAGAGAATGAAAGCCTTCCTTACCTAAGATCTGGCTTTGCCTCGTCCCTTTGGTTGTCCAGGATATGTTTCCAATCCTGAGGAAGAGCATCCTCAGCTAGAAAAATCCAGTCAGAAGGCTCCTTTGCTGGCATTGCTGTCTTTCAGGGAAGTTTCCTGGTATTTCTGGAGCCTTTCTTGTGCCTTTCATTACCCTTTCCAAGCAGAAGGCACCTGCAGGTTTTGGATTCTGCCAGGAGCTGGGGGACATGCCAACCTAGCTTGGGACTGGAAGGCATATTCTTGATGGGGTTGGCTGGGGGATCTTCAACCCAATGTGACTGGGACCAGCCTGTCCTGCACTGGGCTGGACTGGGTTATACTGGCTTGGCTGGAGTCTGTCTCCATAGGGGACATTTGCAAGGTCTCCCAGCACAGTGGCAGGCAGGAGTGTTTAATAACAGGAGGGCTGGCTGCTATCAGCTGATTGCAGGCTGACTCTTCCTCGTGCAGGGGCTGGCGGCAGAGACGCAGCGCGGCTGCGGTTGGGAAGGGGGGAGCAGGGCAGAGCCCGGGGAGCGGGACAGAGCTCCAGGGCTCTCAGCGGGGCAGGGGACACTGGAGGGCCCTGGCTGTGGGCACCCGCTCCCCTGGGTCTGCAGGGTGCCAGGAGTGGACACGCCATGGCATGGAAATGGATTAGCAAGGGGCTCTCTGCTATCCAGGTATGGGGAGGGAGAGGGGCTCTGGTGTCCCCACCTTGCTTGCCCTCCTGTGCCTCAGTTTACCCTTGCAGGACCTGCGGGTGAGTCCTGCTTTCCCCATATCAGCTCCCCATTAGTAAGGGTTGTGGTTTTGGGAAGCTGTTACAGCTGGATGGGATAACATGGACTGATGGGGCTCCCCTGGCTGGTAGGTGTGGGTGTGGGACCCCAGCAATCTCCATTACGAATGTTGGGGGCACTGCACAAGTCACAGTGGGGATCCGATCCTGATCACTGGTGGGTGATGCAGGGACGAGCCCACATTCAGGTTCAGGCTTGTTCCTTGCACCCTGGCTCTCCCAGCAAAGGTTTTACATATCTTTTTGTTACATTTTAACTCCTTATTTGCCCTCAGCAATGCTGGGGAGGTTCTGGGGTAAGCAGGCAGTTTGGGACACCCTGAGGAGAAACGGGAGGGGGAATTGTCACTACTGTCCAAGCATCTCTGGGCACTGAGGCAAAGCTGCTGCCTTCTGGCGTGGGTTTGGCTGGGAGGGGAGACTTTCCCCAGGCCCCAGAGCTGCTGAGCACGGCTCTGCTCTGCAGGACAACCTGACCTTGAAAGGGACATGCAAGGCTGGTGGAGGGTGACGCTGGCTATCCATGGAAGCAGCTCTGGGACTGTGCTGGGTGGGCAGAAGGTGGCAGATGAAGGATGTCAGGGAAACCTCTCTCCCACCTCCTCCCATTGCCTTTGGTGTGCTGGTTGTGGGATGCTGCAGCCCCGAAGAGAGTGGCAGCAGTCCTGCAGCTCTAGGGACCAATGGAGCATCCCAGGAATGAGCTGCAGGATGCATCTCTTATTTCTGATTCTTCCAGGCGTGTTGCCTGCGTGAGATGGGTCTTTAAATGACTTCTGCTTATTAGCTGGAGATACTAAAACTAATGAGGTGCAAGTGTGTTTTTCCTCAGAGGTTTTTTTTGGAAACCTGGCTTTGTTTTTCAGCTGAGGTCACGAAGTCACAGAGCAAGCCGGCTGCAGATGAAATTTTCGAGGCCGGAGAACATGCATAAATAGAAGTTTCCTGCTCCAAGAGCTCAAACATTTCCTCCAGGCGTTTGGCTTGGTGGAGCTGGGGCCAAAGCAAATTGTCGTGCCTGGCTGGCTCCTCAATGCTGCTCGGACAGCAAAACTGCCCCTGCTCAGGGCAGGGCCAAAGCAGCTCTCTCCCACCAGGTGTGTGCCTGCAGCCTGACGGAGACAAGAGGGACTTGTGACATGCCTGAGACTGTGCTTATCTGCTCAGCATCCTCCCAAAAGGTCCTCTGGGACCCTTCGGCAAGGCACTGGCCCCACAGTGCCCATGGCAGCTGGTCCCAGCTGCACTGGGGTTGTGAGAGTTGGGTTTTGCTTGTGGAATCAGTGTCAAGCTGCTTGTACCACTGGGATGCTTGGTGGAATTTGGAGACAGTGGTATTTTGGGGGTGTTAGGATTCTCAGTGCAGCACCATCAGACCAAGGTCCAGCAGGACCCCTGTGCTGGCTGTGGCTGGGTCATGGCAGTAACTTGCTTTTCCTCTCTGGTTCTTTAGGATGCCACAAAATCCCCCAGGAGTGGTCAGTCACGCTGCAAAACATCCAGGTATCTGTCTCAGTTTCCCCTCCTGATGACCATCTGTGCTCTGCCTGAAGCTCCCTCCCACTGACACTTGCTTCTCCAGAGGTGCTACACCTGGGAGATGCTCCCAGTGGAGAAGACATAGGCATTATGACCCACCATCCCCAACCTGGGTCCCCAAGATACCCCAAGAGGACTGGGAGCAGGGGAAAGGCTGCAGGCAGCTGTGTCCCCATGTGTCCCAGCCTGTCTTGCAGGGTGAGGAAGGGTCCCTGTGTCGCCTCCCCGTGCCATGTCCTGACAGCAGTCCCCTCCCTTGCCCAGGAGCATGAGCCTGACTGCAGCCATGGAGAGCAGCTGTGAGCTGGACCTGGTGTACATCACGGAGCGCATCATCGCTGTCTCCTACCCCAGCACGGCCGAGGAGCAGAGTTACTGCAATAACCTCCGTGAAGTGGCCCACATGCTCAAGTCCAAGCATGGGAACAACTATGTGGTGAGGGGCACAGCCAGGTCCCTGTCAGGCTGGGGAAGGGGCTGGGGGGCTCAGCCACTGGGAATGGGTGCTTGCAGGGGATGGATACTGCATCCTTGTCTCCATCTGGGCTCTGTTGAGGGAGGGTCTTTGCACTATGGTGGATAGAACTTTTCTTCATTGAAGATTACCAGTCCCTTTCAGATCCCCTGGGAGTTTTTGGTCATTGTATTGCCCTGTGTTACTCAAGGTAATGTGTTTGGGGAAGCCTCTCATAGCAGGATTTGGGAAGGCTTTGAGGTGAAGAAGAGGTGATGTGGCAGCAAGGGAGCAAGATGTCCTCTCACTCTGTTTTTCATCTTCCCTGAAGCTTTTCAACCTCTCTGAGCGGAGACGCGATATCAACAAACTTCACCCCAAGGTGGGTCACAGCTGTGAAAAGCAGAGGGGGTTCTGTCTGCAGGACCAGCTCCGTGCTACAAGGTGTCTCAGGGAAGAACAGCCACCTATTCAATTTTATCCAACTGGGCAAAATCCTGAGAAAAGCACTGAGACTTCACACTGTGTTTGTGGTATCTCAGCCTGACTCCCATTGCCCTCCCAGCCCCCCATTCTGAGCCCAAAACTGGCTGCTTGGAATCTCCTGGAGACCTCCCTAAGGCACTGTCCTCATCCCTGTGACAATGGGAGAGCCTTCAGAAGCTGAGCCAAGTAACCTGGGATGAAGGGCCTGAGATCTGAGACCACGATGGCCTCCCTGGGCTGGGGATCTGGGCAGTGGGGTGCAGGGGTGGGGTTGGGAGGTGCACGTCAGAGCAACACAGTCATGTCCACCCTGGGTACATGCCCTGGCCTTGGCACTCGGGCAGGCTGGGCACTCGGCATGGGAGTGCATGTGGATGTGACCCCAGGCTGTTCCCCCTGTTCAGGTGCTGGATTTTGGGTGGCCTGACATGCACACCCCTGCACTGGAGAAGATCTGCAGCATTTGCAAAGCCATGGACACATGGCTCAACGCAGCGACACACAACGTTGTGGTGCTGCACAACAAGGTGGGCAGGACCCATCACTGGGGCACAGCAGTGGGGGCACTGGGGGTCTGTGGGGCTGCAGGGATCGGGCTGAGCAGCCTCAGAGGCTGAGAGATGTAGGGAATGTGGTGGTTTGTGGCTTGGGGTGTCAGCACGTATGTGTAGATTGGTGTGTGTCTAATAAGGGTTGGGGCATCTGTGGGCTGGCATGTGCATGTGGGGATCAGTGTGTGCCTCTGTGTGGGATGGCTGTGCCCCGGTGCTCACAGGCCCCACTGACCCTGTGACACCCCTTCTGCTGTGTGCCTGCAGGGGAACCGTGGCCGGCTGGGGGTGGTAGTGGCTGCCTACATGCACTACAGCAACATTTCAGCCAGGTGAGAGAGACATCAGGTCCTGGGGTGGCCCTGGGGCCCACAGGTGACCTCCATCCCAGTGATGCAGGTGCCAATACTTTCCTTCAAGCTCATCTGCCTTTTCACCCCTTTCACAGTGCTGACCAGGCTCTGGACAGGTTTGCCATGAAGCGCTTCTACGAGGACAAGGTGGTGCCGGTGGGACAGCCATCCCAGAAGAGGTGGGTCCTGGCACCTTTGCAGGCTGGGTTCTTTCCCCATGGGGTGGTTGGATGCAGGGGTCCAAAGTGAATGCTCCTCTGTGGGTCCTGCCCCTGAGCTGTCTGTCTGTCCTCCAGGTACATCCATTACTTCAGTGGGCTCCTCTCTGGCAGCATCAAGATGAACAACAAGCCCCTCTTCCTCCACCACGTCATCATGCACGGCATCCCCAACTTTGAGTCCAAAGGCGGTAGGTGTCCCCAGCTGCTTCCCCAGCCTGCTTCCTCCCACACCACCACCCCACACTGTCTGGCCAGGCTTGTCCCCTTTGGGGGATATTTTCTGCTATTTTCGTGGCAATTTGAATTTCCCTTTCTCTCTCAGAGACTGTTCACTCATATTAGCCCTTTTCTGGCAGGGATGCCTTCAGAGGATGCCTTCCCCATGCTGGACACTAACCTGAGCTGTGGGGTGACAGTGTTTTTCTGACAGCTTTTGGAGGGATGGCCCCAGACTGGGATTGGGGTTTGGGATACAGTACCCTATCTGGTGCTGTTACCTCACCCAGATCATAACCCTGCCCCTACCCCCAGCCCAGCACTCACCCTAGGTCCTACAGGACCCAACCTGGGGGAGCTTTGCCCTCTCTCAGCTCATCCACAGCATCCTGTCTGCCCGTTGCAGATGTTGCCCTTGGTCGGTGCAGGCTGGCTGGGGCGGGGAGCGGCTGTTTGCCTTGGCTCCCTCCCTGTTTGGATTTCTCCCCTGTGACTAATCCCTGCCCTGGCCCCTCCACCCAGCCGGCTAACAGCAGTGTGCCTTTTCTCCCCGCCTTGATGTCTTCCAGGTTGTCGGCCCTTCCTGAAAATCTACCAGGCCATGCAGCCCGTCTACACCTCGGGGATCTAGTAACTATCTCCTCGCCACGGGGCTTTCCTCCCACCCAGCGTGGGGGGCATGGCAAGCGGGGGAAGATGGAGAGGGTCAAGGACAAGTCCCCTGTGGTCTTGTGCTCTGTGCTTAGTCCGTTTGGGACCAGGGAGCTGAAAAAAAGGAGCTTCCTTTTTTTCTTTTTTTGGAGGTGGTAACTGGCCGTACTGGGCCATACTGGACCCTTCTGCTGAGAGGGCTGTAGTGACTCCACATATCAGCAGAGGGAGCCTGGGGCTGCGTGGAGCCTGAGGCTGTGTGTCCCCGGAGGGAGTGGGGACAGCGATGGGGACATCTCCCTGGGAGATGAAGGCATTTCTTCTCTCCCTGCCCAAAGAACTGCTCCTCCTGCCTGGATTAGTCCTCACAGATCACAGAATATTCTTAGCTGGAAGGGACCCACAAGGATCATTGAGTCCAACTCTTAAGTAAATGGCCCATATGGGGATTGAAGCCACAACCTTGGTGTAATTAGCACCATGCTCTGACCAGCTGAGCTAATATCCTCTTTCTTTCTCCAAAAAAAGATTTTCCCCCTGTTTTAATCTCCCCAGTTTTTTTCTAATGCTGATCCTGGGAGCAGACACTGGTGAAGGCAAAACAGGAGTTGATTTCTCCAGTTTCCCAGAAACTCTGGGAGCGCCACATCCCAGTCTGGGTGGGACCCCTGGCTCCTAGTCTCCCTGGAGGGACCAGAGCACCTCACCTCTGGGGTATTCCCATGTCAACCCCCTAGACCAGCATCTCACTTCCATGCAGCCATGGCTCCCTGTTAGCTGAGATTTACTGCTATCCCAGCCTTGCCTTTCAGCTTTTAATAGACTGTTTATGGGATGCCTGTAATAAACTCCAGGTTTATCTTGCCTGTGAAATCCAACTCCTTTCTTCCCTTGTCCCTGGCTGCTGACGCCACCGCCCGTCGGCAGTGCTCTGGGAGGGGAGGGCTTCCCGCAGGGAAACTGAGGCAGGGGGAAGAGTCTCCCCTGAGATTTCTCCCTCTGTGTCCTAAGCCACACTTGAACTGTGGGAACCGGGTGGATGGCTGATAGCCCAGCCTCAGCACTTGGAACCTGATCAAACCCTCCCACCCAGCACTTTTTGAGCTTGCCTCAGTTTCCCCCTCTTGTTCTCCTTCCTATGGGAATGAGTGCCCCTTGAGGTGGTGAACAGGACCCCCCCTCAGTCACAGGGAGGGCCAGCTCTGCGCTTTGCATCTTTCCTAGCTGGATTTGGGTGGAAGGGCTGGTTGAGGTGGTGCTAGGAGTTCTTGAGGGGGCTCTGCACTGCAGCTCACATCCCCCCACCCGTGCTCTCTGCAGCAATGTGCAAGGAGACAGCCAGACGGGCATCTGCATCACCATTGAGCCTGGCTTGCTGCTCAAGGGCGATATCTTGGTAAGGATCCTCAGCTCAGCTCCCAGTGTAAAAAGCAGCCAGGGGTCGGGTGGTCGCCTTGCCTTGGGACCCCCAGATTCCCCCTTGCCCGGGTCTGGGGGCTTATCCTGATGGCCTGTACCTGTTCCCGTCTGCAGCTGAAGTGCTACCACAAGAAGTTTCGCAGCCCTACGCGTGATGTGATTTTCCGTGTGCAGTTCCACACGTGTGCTGTGCATGATCTTGACGTCGTCTTTGGCAAGGAGGACCTGGATGAGGCCTTCAGAGGTAACTGCCCTGGCACTTCCCTGCTCCAAACTCCCTCATCCTCCTGCCCCTGTAACTCTGGTGTCATTATGGGGACATCTGGGCACCCATCCCAGATCCACCCCCGCCGAAACAGGGCCCTTCTTTTCCATCTGTAGGGTGTGGTGCTGCTCTGGAAGTGGTGGCAGCATCATCCCTTTCATTGTCAAAACCATTACTGTTGCAGAGGGACTGCCTCAGGGTTGTTTTGGGGGCTAAGATGCACTGCCCCATGCAGGGATATCCCCTAGCAGCTCGCAGCCTTAAGCTGGTCTGTAGGTATGTTTGGGGTGACTGGTTACTACTGGAGGTGTGGATGGAGATAGTCTCTTTATTCTGCTCTCTCTTTGCCAGATGATCGCTTCCCCGAGTATGGGAAGGTGGAGTTTGTGTTCTCCTATGGCCCTGAGAAGATCCAAGGTATGGCTGGCTCTGTGCCATAAGGGTTTGGAGCTGGATGCTGTCTCCTTTCCCTCTCCTCACCTGTATCCCCTGCTCCCTCCCTTGTGACTGCCACCTGCCCCATTGCAGTCCCTTTGTCACCAGGGTGGGATGAGGCATCCATGCAGCAAGGCTGATCTAGGAGCACCCATGGATGCCCTGTCTCTCTCGCTCTCTTCCCTAGGAGGCTGCTCTCCAAAGCCCTTGCTGGCCCAGGAGAGATGGAAGAAATGTTTGGGAACGTAGGACTCCCTTTCTCGGAAAGTCCAGACCCATGCACACTCACTGTCAGTCTGTGTGCTGATCTCTAGGCAATCCCAAAAGCCACAGGCAGCCTTGCACACCTTGTTTGTGAATCTTGATGTACATCATGTGCTCATCCATCTCTTGATGCTGCCCTTCCTCCTGCCTTGCCCTGTGCCTCCTGCTCTTTTTTCCTTGCATGCACTTTTCTCCACCTACTCCCCGTCCTACCCTTGCTGGTTCCGCTGTCATCCCACCTGACCATCCTGCCTCTTTCCAGGCATGGAGCACCTGGAGAACGGGCCCAGTGTTTCTGTGGACTACAACACGTCTGACCCACTCATCCGGTGGGACTCCTATGAGAACTTCAACATCCAGCGTGAGGACAGTGCAGAGGGGGCCTGGGCTGAGCCGCCCCTGCCCAGAAAGCACCTGGAGAAAGGTTAGGGCTCACAAGGTGGTCAGTGGCCAAAGTATCCACGTGGAAGTAGCCCCTACCCCAGGAAAGGGGACATTGGTGGGCACCAGAGTTGGGGACAGGTGGCTGCTGGTGGGAGCAGTGTGGCCATGAGATGGGAAAGGAAGATCTTATGGACTTTGCCTTCTGCCACAGTGCCAGGCAGCTTAGCCTCTTCCTTTCAACACTTTGCTGTCAAAGTACTGTTTGCACAAGCAGAGTCCAGCCCTAGTTTATGCACCAGAGGTTTAGGAAATCCAAACCCCACGTCTGCAGGAACTGATGGGGGGTCCATTAGGTATCCCAGCTACTTTCTCATGCTGCAAGCATATCAGGACATAGGTGTGCCTTAGTTATCCCTGGACGATGAGGATGTCTTACTGGCCTTGAAGGGTCTGCTGCATCTCTCAGAGTTGGTAAACGCCCCTTGAGCACCCATTTTGTTGCAGCAAGTTGAGTGCTGTCACCCACTTGGCAGGAGCAGGCAGGGCTTGTATGTCGAAGGGTGACGGGCCCCTGTCCTGGAGGCAAGACCACCAGTGGCCAAGCAGATGCCTGGACTTTCCTGGCCAGATCTGGAGAGGCGTCCCTGGAGCAGGGACATCTGTGGTCCCTGATGTCCCTGAAGGTCACCGGCTGCTTTGAGTGGGAGCTGTGGATGGCCGTGCTCGCAGTGGAGGGTGGGGCTCTGGATGCCTGGGGCAGGCAAGAGTATCTCTGCTGTGGTGGTCACATGGAACCGAACTTGGGGCGACTGCGTGGAGCTGGCACGGGCACTCGCCTTGGCATAGGACAGTAAACAGGCAACTCGTGATGTGCAGGCTCAGCTATGTGGTAGGAGCTGGGGAGCTGTGGGTCCAGCCTAAAGCTGGCAAGACTGCCTGGCAGCTGCCTCCAGCCGGCAGAGACCTGAGTGCCTCATTTCATGTGTTCCCCTCTGGACCCTGGGCCAAAGATTTTGCACCCCCAGCTCCTCACGGGGCTGCAGGGGTACCCCAGGACTCGTCTCTGTCCTCTCATGGGGATCTTGGTGAATGCTGGGGCTGCAGAAGTACCGCGGGGCTCCTCTCCATTCCCCCTTGGGGGTCTTAGCAGGTGTCAGGGCTGTGGGGGTACCTCCATGTGCCGACTGCGCTGTCCTCTGTGCCGAGAGAGTGGCAATAGGGAATGAGGGCACCTTAAATTTGTAAACACTGCCCCAGTTTGGAGATGAGCCGGGAGTGTGAAAGGGCGAAGCCGCAGGCAGGAGGCTGCCCTATGACCCGTGCCAGCACAAGCAGCTGCAAGAAGCCCTTCTATAAGGGGTCTTTCCCCAGCTGTCCCATGGGGCACTTTGAGCAGTGGTGGTGGGAGTCAGTGTGGGCTCGAGGGGCTCCCATCTTCTTCCTTCTCTGTTGTCACTTTTCCTCTTTTCCAGCCTGTCCCAAGCCAGGATGGGGACTCTGGTGTCCGGCTGTGCAGGGGGGTCCCTGTTTATGGTCGTTCTTGCCTTACTTGGTCAGGGAATTGCGCGCCACATTTTTGGCACCAGACGTGAGCAAGCGGCGTCTGGGGGCGGAGGGGGGTGAGGTTGGCACTGGGACCCACGCCGGGCTGGGATCAGCCGCTGCTCGTTGTCCCTGCCACTGCCCGTCCTGCCGCTCGGCGAGGGCTCCCCACACACCAGCGCTGCAGCCCAGGCCAACGGGATCGGGATCGCCTGCCGCACGGTGGGTTCCCCACGCCGCGTCTCTGCCGGCCACAGCCTCTCTCCATGAAGGTGGATGCCCTTTCTCCAGCAGCTTTGTCTCAGCATGGAGCACCCAGAAGGGCTGGGGGGTGCCTGGCAGGGTGGGATGGTCCTGTGGGACCCCAAAGCTGGAGAGGCAGGCAGGTGGCTGGGGATGGTGCCTGTCCTGGTGTTCCACTCGCCTCTGCTGTGCTTATTTGTGGGGACTTGGGGAAGGGGAAACTCAGTGGCAGCAGTCACCAGTTGACTAAGCTCTTCCAGAGCAGGGGGCATGAGAGGGGGGGGGGGTCTCTACCCCCTCTGGCTGAGGGGACACAGCTGGATTCAACAGGTTCTCTGTGAGCCACTTCCATGGGACAGGCTGGTCCCATCAGCAAACTTGCCCTCCTGCTTTACTCAGGCAGGGTCTCTGCTGCCCACCGTGTTTGGGCTGCCCCGTGGTCCTTAGGGAGAGTGGGGTATGCTGAGATACTGTCACAGCCTGTTCGTCATCCATGTCCACACAGCCTGGGGAAGGCAAGTGGCTCTGGCTGCCCTCCTTCCTCCTCCTCGAAGGGGCTTTGAGCTCAGTGGTGGCTGCATGGCAGGTTGCTGCTGCAGTCCCCATGGCCATTGGTTGGCTGAGGGTGTTTGAAGGCTGAAAGGAGGTGATGGCATGCTTGTTCTTCTGGCTGTTTTTGCAGTTGCCAGCACTGTGGTAGCTCTCCTTGGGGTGCCAAGCTGGCTCCAGGGAGGCATTGCTGGGTTTACAGCTGGTTGGAGAGTCGCTGCGGAGAAATTTTGGGGTACTGCAGATGCTGGTGGGTAACTCTGGATGGAGATCATTTATGGCCAGGTTTGGTTTTGCCGAGAAAACCAAATGCTGATGGAGAACAGGGTGCTGGGGCTGGCATTGAGTCAGTGGAGGGGCTGTCCTCAAGGTCTGGATGTGTGACTTGTGGGAGGACCCCAAGCTCTGCCATCCCGGGATGATGTAAGAAAATGAAAGGGCTGGGCATGTGTCCCCAACCCAGCAGCTCCCTGTAACCACTGGTCCTTGGATCCACCATGGGCTGGCCCTGCCTGCCCCATCTTTTTACCGGGCCTGGAAGAGAGTGGCCAGGGCCTGGCCAAATCCAACATCTGTGAGGGAGTTGCTAAATCCCCCCACCCGAGTCATGGTTCTGGCATAGGGCTCCCCTGCAGCTCATCCCCACTCGCAGGGCACGTCTGGCCGGGGTGAGGACTGGGATGAGCATTCCACCCTTCCAGTGAGGGGAGGTCACAGCAGAGCCTGAACCACATGTGGCAAAGGTCAGGGGGTCCTGGAGCCCCACAGATGGACCTGGGTGCTGATCCTGCACTTTTCCATGGAGGAGAAAGCCCCTTGATGGGGTCGCTGTTGACTGTTTGTCCCCCAGGAGGGTCGGCATCTCATGGGGTACACCTTTCCTAGTGGGGTCAAATCCTGTCCCACTTATCAGGGGCTGAGGGTGCCCAGGAGGGTAGGCCAGGCTGTGCAGAGGTGGACAGCCAAATGGGCCAGGCCAGAGCTGTTAAATCCATTGCTGGAGTTGCTGGCGGGCTGCTGCTCTCCCCCCGCCCGGCTGGATCGGTCCCTAGCCAGGCTCGGTGGGGAGCGGGGGCCATAGCTCTCCTCTTGCCTTCGCCAGCTGACTAAAGCTGAAGGAATCCACTTCCCCTTCCTTATTCTGCCCCTCTTCACTGCTCTCTGCCCATCTGCTGCAAGGTAAGGGTGTGTTGAGGTGTGTTGCTTTCCTGTTTCCTCTACGGCTCCTCCAGGCCACCGAGTCCAGCCCCTGCAGCTCCCTGCCTCGGGAGCTCCGATCCTGGGCCGGGCGGTGGCTGCTCCTGGCAGGCAATGACAGACGGACTAGTTGCGTTTATCAGATTCCTTTATTCTCCCTCACGGAGGCAAAAACGGTGAACCAGATATGTAGTGGACAACGTGGCCAGACTCCTCCAGCCCCCTTCTCGCCTCTGTCCTTTATGCCCTCTCTCCCCGGTGGGCAGGGCGAGAGGCCCGCCAATAGCCAAATGACGAGCCCGTGACATCTGGCCAGTCCTGGGTGAACAGGGGAGGGGCAGGTAGAATGCAGAGCGGTGAGTGGCCAAGCCAGTAGGATGTCGCTGGTGGTTGGCACACTACCACAGAGGTGGGCGTTTTGGAGGACAGTGGGGATCTGCGTGGGCTGGATGGGAATTCACAGAGAATGTCCCCTTTGCTTCTGGTTATTCCCCATGGGCGAAATGCTGGAGCATCTATGGACTTGGCTAGACATGTCAGCTGGAGTGTGGCTATTCCCAGGGCAGGATCTGTCCTCTGACCTGGTATTTGGGGTTGTCATGTGGGGTGATGGTGGGGTTTGTTTCCACCGGGAGTGGGAACCAGGCAGGGCTGGGATACAGGGAAAGAGAGACCAGCTTGTGGAAGCTCAGCCCCTTCTCTTCCCCCTTTGAACTGCCCTTGAAGTCAAAACTTGTAGCAGTTCCTGTGCTTAGGGCTGGGACTGTCCCCTAGCAGGAGTGGGGAGCTCTGTCTCTGCCCTCCCGCAGCCAACATAGCCATGACAAAAATTAAGGTAGAGAAGCAAGCAAACTTTGGAGGTTTTGGAAGGATGCTGGCTTGGCACGTGGTATTATCTGGGAGCAAACAGGGCTGTGAGTCAGGGGGCCGGCTGGAAACACTGCTCTCATCCCCTGCCGTCATCCATGGGGGTGTGGGAAACACGCGGTTTGGGGGATTAGAGTGGAGGGAGCCTCATGTTTTGCCGAGTATGTTGGATCAATTGAGTAGAGTCCTGAGCATGGGTTCAGGCAGAGGCCTGGATGTGGCGTGGGCTTGCTGTCACCTGGACCAGCAAATTGCCAGCACCATCCCAGCATGGATTTTACCTGGGGCAGAGCAGTTTGGTCTCATACAGCTCTAGGGTGGATCATGCCATACCTCCTGTCATGGAGCAGGGCAGTGTGTGCATCCTGAAAACGGTGCTGGCATGTCCATGCAGTGCCTGTGGTGCTGGCAGGGCAGGCAAGGGGATTGTGAAAATGGGTTGGCAGGATCGGTGGCTTGTTCGTGGTTGGTTTCCACCCCTCTTTAGCTCTGTAGTTATTTCAGATGGAGAAACTCAAGTCTCCAGCAAGACATTTGAGTTTGCAGACCCGTCTGGGTTTCAGCATCATCTGTGGCTTGGAAGGGCATCCCCACCCTGAATGTGTTACTGCTTTTTGGGGACAGGTGTGACGTGCGCACACAGGAGCTGGGCAGGGCTGGGTGTCTCAGATGAGGGGATCACCCAGGGGGGTGATGCTCAGTGCACGGTGCGAGGTGGCCACGCTGTCCAGCTGTCCGGCTGCCTGTCCTGCCTAGGAAAGAGTTAACGCGACGGAGCTCTGCCTGTGGAGGAGGTAGTTAATATTCATAGCTGGAAGCTGTCTGTCTGGCTGTCCTCCCTCCATGGCTCCCAGCCTCTCCGCACCTCACTGAGGTTAACGCGGGCTGGGGCTGGAGCTTGTGCGGCCCCGCCGCCCTCCCCGCGCCGCTCCCCTTCCCCTCCCGCTCCTCCCTGTGGTCGCTGTGTGGTCCGGGGCGGACGGGAGCACAGCCGCACCTCCTCGCCTCCATCCCATCTCCGGCCTCTGCCACCTTCGGCTCCTCCATCCTCGCCTCCAGCCCCCCGTGTCCCGGGGTTTCCCGTCTCCCACCCCTTCCGGAGCCCCGCCGCCGGCCGGGTGCCCCTCTGGCGGCCCCGCGGGACACGGGGAGGGAATAACTCCCTTCGCGAGAGGGAAGGCAAAGCCAGGGGGACAAACGCCAACTCCAGCCAGCTCCAGGCCGTCGGCTCCTGTCCTGGACGGACACACGGAGCTGGCTGCGGACGTCATTCGAGCTGCCACCGCACCAGGTGCCCCTGGAAGGCTCTGGTGCTGGAAGGGGTGAAGGAAAGGGGTTTTGCTGCCTGCTCCTTCCCTCTGCCTGGGATCTTTTCATCCCCGTCCGTTCTGGTAAGTCCTGACTTTGCTTTTCTTTGGTCTGGGGTCTGGGTGGGGAATTCATGGCTGTGGTGACCCACGGCTCAGGGGCTGGGTTTGCTCCGTGCCATCATATCTGGTTACAGGACGAAACCAGAGGTGAGGAGGTTAAACTCTTCCCTGTGAGATTCAGTTCACGCCCTACATCCTGCAAAGGGTCCCGGGACCGCAGGGTCTTCCGTGCGGGCTGATGCTCCAGAGATGCCTTGTGGGCAGGGCTCTGGATGGTGGGGAGTGGAGGCAGCAGGTGGGATGCTGCTGGGGGCAGGACAGGGGGAGACGCGGTGATGCCTCAGCCTTATCTTCTGCACCGGTGCAGAGCGGTGGACAGGATTTGTGCTGGTGCACGATGCTGTGTGCTGCGCCCCACAGCGCGTGAGGCAGATGTCTGGGATTTTGGGGATGCGAGCTGACCCCCTCGATGTTGTCGCACTTGTCCCGGACCAGTTTTTTTACTGGGTGTAGCCAGAGGGTGCTGGGGAGGGAGAGGACAGAGCATTTCTCCTCTGGGGCAGCGAGCCTGGCAGCAGGGTTGGGACCAGGCTGAGTTCAGCGCTTCCCGCAGCTGCCTCCATACAGCCGGAGCAGATAGAGCCAGAGCAGAGCTGCGTCGGGGCTGAGCCCAGGGCAAACCCGGCCCGCGATGGGATGGCACAGTCTGCCAGGCTGGAGTTGTGCCGACCTTCAGGGATGAAATCGGACCTTGCTAGGAGCTGCAGACACTTTGCAAATGGGGTCCTAAGAGCCTGCTGCTTTGAGGGTGGCTGGTTTGGCTAAGGTGTTCTGTCCCATTATCCCTTAGTTTTGTTTTGTTTTATTTTATTTATTTTTTTTTCAACTTCTGAAGTGACAAACAATTGATAGTTATAAAAGTGATAGTGTGGCCCAGGGGTAGTAGAGGAGGCTTCAGAGTGGCAGTGAGCAGCTGAATTTGTCTCATGGCATCAGAGCCCAGGAGGTACATGGGGTTGAGGACAGGATGAACAATCAGGTGTGGGGCAGAGCAGCCTTAGGATGAGGACTGGGCTGATGGCTGAGCTGTCACAGGCCATTCCTTGCTTACTACCCTGGTGGCTGCTCTTGGGGGGCAGCCACCAGCCCCTCTATATCCCCTTCTGGCAGAGATTCTGGGAAGGGTGGGACGTAGCACTCGAGGCTTTCTATCTCTGCCATGAACTGCATTGTCCCTATCCTGACCTCCCTTGGAGACATTTCTCCCAGCTGTGGGGCAGTACCCAGCCCAAAGAGTAATTAAAGCCTTTCCTGTCTATTTTCTCCCTTAGCACCACGTGCTTACATTTATATTTACTTATTGCCTTTTCCTTTCTGTTCCTTTGCACTTTTCATCCCAGCCCCCATTCTGGCTTTTACCCTGTTTCCTGAGACCAGCCAGCACCCATTGCTGCCATCAGACAGGAGGGGAGGGCTGTGCCTTTCCCCCCATCTCTAAGCAATGTCTCAGCCTGTCCAGCATTGATACTGCCTCTCAATATGCTGCTTTTTTCTATTTCTCTCCACGGAAAGGGTTTGTCTCCCTCTCTTCCCCTTTTCCCCAGTATGGGAGGTGCTGTGGAGTCAAATGCTACAGGCTCCTGGCTTTACTGGTTGGATGAAGAAGCTCTGAGTCTCTGGGGGAGATTCTCACCCTTGCCCATACTGAGTGCCCAGAGAGGACCTTGCTGCGTGGTCCTGAGACATCTTCAAGCCAACGGGAGGCTTTGGGGCTCAACTGCCTCCTTTGGATACTGCCAGTGGGGATTCAGGAACAGAAAATCAGTGACAAGGAGGGGGCCCTGACTTTGTAGAAGTTGGGCTCGGTGTTATTGCCCTCCTTTGCTTTATGGTGAGGGGGTGTAGGCGCGGGAGCTGCCGAAGCGCGGGTGCAGCGGCGTAGGACTGATTCAGCTGTCCCGGCTCGGATGTGTTTTGCTTGCAGATAGGGCCGCTCGTATTAGGGCCGTCTTCTGTCCTGGAGTCAACTGCTTGGCCTCCCGCCAGGAAGCGTCATTTCTTTCTGTAACAAAGTGTTTAACACTTCTCGAGGGACCTTCCAGGAAACCTCGTCAGGGAGCTGGAAAAACAAGAGTCTGTAGCCTCTTCGGTGCTGCGCTTGCTCTGGCAGGGGGGGATGCAGCTTGGGAGCTATTCCCATTGCTGTCAGTGGCCGAGGTCCCCCTGTATTCCCAAAATCTGTCTGCCCCACTTGGAAACGTTTAAAAGGTGCAGCTGGTTATGGTGTTGGTGCTGACAGGTGTGAGGGGAGCTGATGGGCTAAGAACTGGAGTACAGGATAACTGGTGGTGATGCTGCCATTCCCTGGCTGCCCCCCCACCTTTTGGGGCTGTGGAGCAGAGCCAGCTGCGCACACTGGACTTGAATCATGGTGCCAGGACCTTCTGGGGGAGGAGATGCTGCATGTTCAGGGTTGGGCAGTGGCACTGCCAATGCGGAAGCTCTGGGGCAGATTGAACTGGCCCGAGAGAGGGAAGGAAAAGAACAGAAAGAATGGGAGCCTGTCTGTAACCAGGGAAGAAAAAATCAAGGATGTCCGGCTGGCTGGATCCATGCATCATTTGGGAGGAGAGTGGGCAGGGAGAGGGGAGGTGGGTCTGTGGTTCATCTGTCCTTCACCCGTGGGCTGAGTACATCCATGCAGCTGGAGACACAAAGAAGCTACAAGGCCACATCTTGATTGCCTCTGCCTGTCCTCCTACGGCCTGTGGTGCATCTCCTCCACCCTCCCTGTTTGCCTCCCTGGTGCCACATGGCCCTTTGGGGCTGGATGAACCCTGTGGAGCAACGATGGCTGACTGTGTGGGTAGCCCCAGCCCTTGCCAGCCATGGAGGAAAATTGCCAGGAATGATGCCTGGAAGTAGGGCACGGGATATTTGGTGGATCCCAGTGGAGCAGGCAGTGCTTGTGTGCGAATCGGGGGGCTGTGGGGGTGTGGGGATGGGGAGGATCTGGCTCCGATGTCTCTGCACGGTGGCGCCGGTGGGAGTGTGGAGGGTGCCGAGGAGACATCGATGCTGGTCGTTAAGTGTTCTGGCACACGGAAGAAATCGAAATCACCGGCTAATGGGACCCATTAGCTCTGTGCAGAGAGCCAGCAATTGATCTGGGGTCTCGTGTTCGTTTCTCCCCTTGCAGAGGTTGGGCACACGCAAGGGCCCCTGGATGGGAGCCTCTACGCTAAAGTGAAGAAGAAAGACTCCCTCCACGGCAGCACCGGTGCCGTCAACGCTGCCCGACTCCCACTCTCGGCAGCACCCAACCACGTTGAGCACACACTCTCAGTGAGCAGCGACTCAGGCAACTCCACCGCCTCCACCAAGACCGACCGGACCGATGAGCCGGGGGTGACCGGGGCACCCAGTGGCCAGGCGGTGCTGAGCCCCGAGGAGAAGCAGGAGCTGGATCGTCTCCTTGTTGGCTTTGGCTTGGAGAGTGCGCCGCCCATGCGTAACCACGTGCCCGGCCCTGTGCCGGCACGCCTGCCCACCATGCCAGGCCGCCACGTGGTGCCGGCTCAGGTGCACGTCAATGGCAATGCCGCGGCACTCGTGGCCGAGAGGGAGACGGATATCCTGGATGATGAGCTGCCCAACCAGGATGGGCATAGCGTGGGCAGCCTGGGCACGCTCTCCTCCTTGGATGGTACCACCACTGCCAGTGAGACCGGCTACCAGGAGGCACCCCGGGTGGGCAGCCTGTCCTCCCTGCCCAATGGCCCCTCGAGCTGCAATGGGGCTGAGAAGCTGCTGAAGGAGGGGCTGTACGATGGAGAGCCGCTCTCCAATGGTGGCTACCCCTACAACAACCAGAACATCCTCATGGGCCACCACCTCCGTGACACGCTGCCTTCCTTGCGGCCCTCGGCATCCACTCAGGAGCACCTGGCTGGCTACCCACAGCGCCTGCCAGGCTCCCACGCCCCAGGGTGGCTCCAGCCTCAGCCGCTACCCAGCTCCCAGCCCTACCTGTATGCCTATGACCACCCCGGAACCTACCGCTCCCGGTCCTTCCCGGCAGTGGACACTGCCAAGTACGATGTGAACCCGGTGCTGCCCCAGGCCCCGGCTCGCAGCACCAGCAGCCGGGAGGCTGTGCAGAGGGGCTTGAATTCCTGGCAACAGCAAGGAGGAAGCCGGCCACCTTCCCGGCTGCAGGAGGGCGGCGTGGAGAGCCACAGCCCCAGCATCTCTAGCTGCAGCCCACAGCCCAGCCCGCTGCAGACGGTGCCCCCGCACAGCCACAGCATGCCTGAATTCCCCCGAGCACCCTCTCACCGGGAGATTGAGCAGTCCATTGAAGCACTGGATGTCCTCATGCTGGACCTCGCACCTGCCGTCCACAAGTCGCAGAGCGTGCCGGCCACCTCCCGTCAGGACAAGCCAGCCGGACCCGTGCCCTCCTCCCTTTCGACCCAGCCCATCGCTGGTCTCTACGCCGGGCCAACTCCGCAGGTGGCCCAGCCGAGGTCCTTCGGCACGTCTGTGAGCCCCGTGGTCTCTGAGCCTGGGGGCAAAGCCTATTCTCCTGGAGAGCTGGACTATGGGGTGCATGAATATCGGGAAACCTATTCGCCCTGCAGCTACCAGCTGGCACCGCTGCCGGAGCCCAGGAGCTACAGCCATGCCCCGGCTGGAGCACAGAAGGGCACTGTCCCACTTGGCACCTCGTGCTACAGCCCTGTGGGGTCTCAGCAGCAACTCACCTCCTCCCCACCTTCCCCCACCGTCCCAGCACAAAACCAGATGCCCCTAAAGGGACCGGAGAGCTATGAAGACCTGTCGAGGTCGGCAGAAGAGCCCTTGAATCTGGAGGGCCTGGTGGCCCACAGGGTGGCAGGTAGGATTCTTTGATTCCTTGGGGGAATGGGGTGGATCGCATGTCCCGAGGTGCTGGAGCACACGGGGGTGGCATGCATGGTGGAGCTGGGGATAAGTGATGCAGAGACTCCTTGTCCGTGCTGGATCTGGGCTTGGGACTGAGCCACCTGCCATGAAGGCATGCAGGGCAGGGAAGCAGCCTGTGCTGCTCTTCTTTGCTGAGATCCTCCTTTGCAGCTTGCTGTCTGCAGCAGCATTGCCCAGAAGTGGGAAGGGGTGGCTGAGGATGTCAGATCGCCCCCATCCTCACCCCATTAGGGTGACAGGGCTGGTCCATCCCTGGTGGCAGGGCCAGTCACTGGGTCTAAGGGGGAATTCTTTCTTTTGGGTAGAATATTGAGAGTTTGGGAAAATGTTTTCATCTCTGGCTAAGGTTGTCCTGCCTGGACCCTGCTTGGACATGGTACTCTCCCTGCCCAGAGCGTGATCTAGTGTAGAGTCCCAGCAGAGAACTTCCCTTGTGTTTGATGTTCCTGTGCTCATCCCTGATTTCAATCTCTGCTTTCCCCCCCTGGATTGCTGGGTTCAGTGCTCGTACCTCCTCCCTGGGCAGCTGGGGTGCTGCTGGAGTGGGGACTAGGCTGTTGTCTGTCAGCTGTAATTCTGCCCAAGTTGGCCCAGGGTGGACCTAGCTGTGGGGCAGTGGTCAGGGGCTGGGAAGACATTTCCCAGCCCTGCCAGAGAGGTTTGGTGCTTGGCTGGCTGCCCTGCCCAGCGTCGGTGCTGTGGCTGGATGAAGGCATTAGCTCCGTGCTGTGGAGGGGAAGCTGCATCCACCCTGCCCTCCTGCAGCTCCAGCTCGGGGGCTTTGGGACACAAGAGTCTCCCAGCAGCCTGGAAAGAAGGTGCCATGACGCTGTGGCAGCTTGGTGCCCTCCCTCCCCACTGCTTCGACTGCAGTTGTTCAATAGCGGAGCAACATTTGGGAAGGGTTTGGGACTGTGGGCCAGCTCGTGATGCTGGGGCTTGGCAGCTCCGTCCCTTCCAACTCTGTGCTCAGTCCAGAAACTCGCCCGGCATTAGAGGGAGGGGGAAAAGGCTTCGCTGGAAAAATCCAACAGCATCAACCTCCCAGGAGTGGGGACTGAGTCACAGGGTGGGGGACGGGGCTGGGGCCAGTGGCAGGAATGGGAATGAGGAGGGTCATAGAGGTGTTGGAGAAAGTTTGCATCTGTCTGAACCTGACCTCAGGGATCCAGATCAGATTCACAAAGGGTCATGGGGCTTTTGCAAAGAATTTAAACAAACCTAAGGACACAAAGATGCCCAAACTGCACTGTATGTCTGGACTTAATATAATAAGCAGCACATCTCTGCTCTCCCCTGCCACTCCATATGAAGTATAAAAATAGGCTGGAAAAGAGGACAGTTCTAAGGAGAGGAGGAAGAGCATTTGCAGTGTGTGAAATGGATTTTCGATGGTGTCTACCAGAAAAATCCATCCCCCCAACCCTGGGGTCAAGGCTGGATTGGGGTCACTGTCATCCCCCTGCAGCTACTGGGCTTCCCAGGAAGAAGAGAGGCATCTGGGGGATGGTCCCCAGCCTGTGGCTACCTGTCTCTGCTGGAGCTGGGCTGTCTGTGCTGTGGGGACAGTGCAGGCAGGTGGCCTGACCTCTGGCAGGAACGAGGTGTCCTGAAGCCAGCACTGGGAGGGGACAGCCAGCGGGGACAGTGGGGCATGGACATGTTTGTTTACATTCCCTGCTGCTATAAATTGCCTGCATGTCCTGGCGTAGAGATGAGGAGCATCTCACACCTCCTCCGTTCTTGGTGGGGGAATGCTCCTGTTCCTTCTTCCCACTGATGGTGGAGGGGAAGAGATGGCACAGGGCTGCGCTGGCATGCCCAGCACCTCCCTACAGAGAGGAGGTGGTCCTGTTATCCTTCAAGACCCTCTCATCTCCTAGCAAGGCATCTGCGGTCACCTCTTCTTGTCCCAGCCCTTAGCATTCTGTGATGGAGGGGACCTGCATGGTGCCATCCCTGAGGGGATGGTGATGGGCATTTGTGGTGTTGCACAAGGCTATATATGGCTAGGAGCCACCATTGATTTCACGTGTGGGTTTATGTGGTGCCTAGAGCCAGGCAAGTTGGCTGATGGAAGAGCAGCTCCAAGCAGAGACCAAGCTCCCTTAGACCCCAAAAGACCCCAGACTCATCTACTGGAGCCCAGCTAATACCTTCTCTTCTTTTCTCTCTCTCTCTCCCCGTGTTGTATGTCGTGACATTTGTCCTGTCTGCCCCTTCTTCTCTCTGTGGGGGACTGTGTCTGTCCTCTGTGGCCTCCCACCCTCTTTGCACTCCCTGTCCTGGTATGCTGGCAGAGTACAACGCCAAGCTCAGGGAACTCAACAAGAGCACCAAAGTCCCCCGTCCTCCTCTCAACCAGCAACGGTCCTTCTCCGGTTTGTTCATTCCACCTCCTTCCTTTCCCCTCCTTCCTTGTTCTCCAGCCTTCTCCATCCATCCTTCTCCTTTCCTCTCCTGCATTCTTCCCTCTCATCCTTCCTTCCTTTTCCCATCTTCTCTCTCTGCTTCCCCCTCACCCCTCCTTCCCTCTCATCCTTCCTTCCTCCTCTATCACTGCATGCTGAGTGATCTGTGTGTTGCATGGATGCGGGATGGAGGGAGCCTCAGGAGATCATCTCCATGCAGGATTGATCTCTTTTCTCAGCAGAGTGATGGTCAGGGATCCCATTGAACTTCTCCAGTGATGGGGAAGCCCCTGGCCCTGGCTACAGACTCCATTGCCCATGCTTGGTTTTGCATCTCATCCAAGCCTGGCACTGCTTGCTGGTGGGTTTGTCATTGCTGGCCAGTTCTAGACCCTTGCTGCATCCCCTCCAAGCTTTGCCCTGACCATGGCTCATGCCTTTGGGAAGCAAGGGCTGGGGTGCAGTTCCACAGAACCCAGATTTAGCCAATTGTCAGCCCAGCAGTGTCTCTCCTACATCGGTTTAGGGATCCCCCTGGGTTGGTCTGCAACTGGGGGGTGTGGGCTGCTGAGGCTGGATTTTTTGCTCCTTGAAGGTGAGCCTGCCCTGGGTGATGCTTGCTGGTGACCTGCTTGGTGCTTGTTGTGCACCCACTTGTCCCAGGGCAAGAAGCAGGTGGGAGATGGAGTGGGGCTGGGGAGTCACCAGCTTTCTGTGTGACCTTTCTCTCCTCACTGGCACCTTGGGTTTCTCCCAAGGAGGACCAAAGAAGTTTGAACCCTCCCAGTCCTCAGCACAGAGTAAGGTATTTTATCATGCCCATTTGGGGTAATCAGGTGGGAAGTGGGGAGCAATCTGTGCCGGGACAGGGTGAGTTGGACTCTGGTGAGGAGCTGCACAGGACAATGTCTGTTTGTCGAGCAGGCCAGGAGTGAGTTTGCATCTTTCTTCCCTGGGTGTTGTGTGTCCCTGTCTGGCTTTAACTGCTGAATGCACATGCTGAGGGCCTTGGGATCCTTCTTTGTTCACTCCTGTCCACCATGGGGATATCACCTGGCTTTTGCCTTGCAGTAGTTATAGCATCTCATTGTCAGCTGCCTCCTGATCTGGCCTAAAAACCTGGCTCCTCAGCTGCAAAATTACCTCGGTTTGCCATCCCTCCTGTTTCTACCTTCCCCCAGCCCCCTGCCCTTCCCCAGCCCTAGAGCTGAGTCTGAGGGCAGTGGGTTGGTACTAGGTTAGGTACTTAAATGAGCAGCAGGAGGAGTGACAGTGCCACAGGTGTTGGGTGTGAGGGTAAAGGAGTGGGGTGCAGGCTGCTGCTGCCCCTTTGTGAACAGGAATCTGCCATCCTGCAGCCGGCCAGGGCGTCCTTGGGAGTCCACTGACAGTACCATGGCTAAGGGAGGCTGTATGTCTGCTGAGGGGGCAAAGCAAGCTAGGGAAAGGAGAATTTGTTTTTCAAGCATAGTTTCCATCCCATAAATCACGCAGGGGGTCGGGGGAGCCATGCTCAGAGCCTGGGTTTCCTCCAGGCTTTGCTCCGGGCGGCCTGTGAAGTTTCCCACTCTCCGCTCCTGAACAATGAGTCCCTTTTTTCCCTCCTCCTCCCTTCCCTCCCTGTGGCCCCGGCCACTTTCCATGACTGGGGAGTGGAGCAGCCAGAGTTTGCTGAGCTCCTGGGTGTCCCAGTGGGCCAGATCCAGTACCCTGTGGTTAGGTGACGTGAAGCCCTGGGGATGGAGCAGGGGGTCCCATGCTGCAGATGTGTGATGTGCACTGATAGCCAGGCTCCATCAATCTGCCGTGGTTAGTGCTTCCCAAATGGAAAATGCAAAGCAAGGCAGGCGTGCATAGCTCGAACAGCCAGTCCCTGCCTCTCTGAAGTGCTTGGGTCCTGCAGCTCACTTTGGAATGGGCCAGGGGGTGCTCATGGTGATGCTCCTGCAGTGTTCAGGAGAACCCATAGTGCAGAAAGTGGAAGGAAAAAAGGAAATATAAGTGTTTGCTTTATTTTTTTCCCCCAAAATCTTGTTTCTCCCTGTGCTCACAACTGCAGGCTTCAGTCCCTTAAAGTGAAAAGCAGGACAAAAGATATGGTGCGGCTCTATACAATGCTGCCCATGCCTGCCAGGCAGCTTCCCAGGGAAGCTGTCCCCCTGTTCTCTCCACGGATCTTTTTAATGGCGATCCCCCGTGCCGGTGAGCACCTGCAGAAGGGATCGGGAGTTGTGTTTCAAAGCTGCTCTTAGTGGAATTTTCCAGGCCGCCTCCGCGGCTGGAGCCAGCCCCGTTGGCTCGCGTCCCCCGCCTTGCAGCCTGGCCGCCTCTCCCCCCGAGCCGCGATTTTGTTGTTGCCATTCACTGGGCTGATTATTTATAAATGCGCCCAGGCCACCTCCTTCCCTCCCGCTCTCCCAGCCCTTACACCGCTGCCAGCCTGTTCCCCAGGCCAGGAAAGCTCTGGTGCATGTACTGAGCAGTGAAGAGGGGAGGTCAGCGGGCGCGAGGCGTGGGTCCCATGCGGAGCCCCGGGGAGTGAGGGGAAGCAGCTGATGGCTGGTTTTCCTCCGCCAGCCCGTGGGAAAGGAGTTGGTGTTTGAAAAGTGCATTTCCTGGAGCGTTATGCTGGCCTTTCTCTTTTTTTTTTTTCTTTCTCCTTTTTCTCTTTTTTTCTTCCCTAATGTGCAGACCAAGGGGAGCATGAGTGCTCGACGATTCTGTGGGAAAAGTAGAGGGGACAATGTTGTCACCTGTGCTAATGGGTAGGAGTGTGAGTCACACGGGGCTCTGAGCTGTGCCCATGATACTCTGTGGGGTTGCCATGCACTGAACCCGGCACCATCATCCATGAGCCCGGATTAACCTCTTCATCAGGCGAGGTGGGATTGAAAGTGTGTTTGGACGCTGTCAGGTGCTGGGAAAGTTGAGCTCTCCTGCCCTGTGCCAACTTTGTCTGTGTTCCTGGGCTTTATCCCAGCCAATGGGGATTCCACAGCCCAAGAAACCCATTCTCCTGTGATGACTTGCTCACTCTGTTCTTCCCCCCAGGCTGTGGACATTGGTGGCTCATATTACTGGGACCTGGGAAGGAGGATTGGGGGGAGATACAGGGGAGATGCTGATCTCTCCTTTTAGAAAGGCTTTGCACTGGGGACAGATCAGCAGTGGTTTTTTAGGGTTCCCTGCACCATTCCTCTGTTGGGTTCTTTCTTCTTGATTCAGTGCTCCCTCTGCCTCGGGGACTCACAAAACCAGGTTTTTTCCACTGCTGTGGTTAAAGCCACATCTGGCTGTGGGAGCAGAGATGCATCTGAATACAGCTGTCCTTGTGCTGGGTGATTCAGCCCTTTCCCAGTATGAGGCTCTCAGGAGGCCCTGTTGCTTCCTTGCTCTGCAGGGCTGGGCTGTCTGGGCTAATCTCAGGATGCTGTTGCCCCTTGCACCCACTGCTGGAGGTTGTTGTCCCTGAAAGTCTAATGGTGCTTGGGAGGGCTAGTGCAGCAATTCAGCCACTGGCCACAACCCTGCCTTGCTTTATCTCCTGGTCCGGGGTTGCTGCTGTAAGGTTTATCTGGTATATCTGCTCCAGCTACCCATGCTGGTCTGGGGCTTTGATGCAGGTGAGTGCTGAAGCTGAGACCTCTCAGGTCAGGCCTGGAGCATCTCCTGCTGGTTCCCATCTCAGCTGGCAGCTCCTCACCCCTCTACCACCCTGTGCTTGCCCTGCAGGGGTGCAGTCCCGGGAGAAGCCTCTGGAGGAGAGCGCTGTCCCTGCCCGCAAGCGGACCCCCACCGACAGCCACTATGAGAAGAGCTCGCCAGAGCCCAGCTCGCCCCGCAGCCCCACTGTCCTCTCACCTGAGGTGGTCAGCACCATCGCGGCCAACCCTGGAGGGAGGCCTAAGGAGGTGTGCTGGAGTAGAGCAGTGCTGGGGTTGGAGGTTGGCAGACTGGGGACAAATGCCTCCGGGGAGGGGGATGGCTTGGTCAGCGTTCACAGCATTCACAGAGTTGGGAATCAATGATGCTTTTTGTGGTGGTGGTGGTAGTGGTGGTAGAGCAGGGAGGAGGTGAAACCCTTCCCTTTGCTCCCTCTGCCCTCTCCCTGGGGTGTGCCAGAGGTTTGTGCCCATCATAGGGATGGGACTGACCCTTTCTCCTGCTCTCCCCAGCCTCACCTCCACAGCTACAAGGAAGCCTTTGAGGAGATGGAGGGTGCCTCCCCCACCAGTCCACCCTCCAGCGGCGGTGAGATTTCTCCCCCCACCCCAGCCTTCCCTGTGTCACCACAAACCCCTTACTCCAACACCTGTAAGTGCCATGGCTCTGGGAGGCAGAGGGGCTCAGTGGGTGGCTCTGGCCAAGCCAGAAATTTGCCAAGGGTCAGACAGCTCCAGGTTCCAGACACCCACCGCCATGTTAACCACTCCTCCTCTCCATCCTCCTTTCTCTTCCACATCCTGCCACTTCATGCTGCTGTCAGCATCCCACTTACTTCAGCCCATGCTTGGTACCCTTGTCTTGGCTTTTTCCCACCCACCACTCACTGGGGTGTTTTCTGGACAGGATCCCAAGGTGGGATGAGGAGAGAGGTATGCTTTCACCCCATCCTTGTCCTGCATCTCACTATCTTTCCTGCTGGCATGGCATGAAGAGAAGCAAGACTGGGGTGGCAGGCGAGTGGGAGGGAGGCAGGAGGGACTGAAGATCAGGAGGGCAGACTCACACACCTTGTCACTTCTTGCTTGCAATTTCAAAGGCAACAGGGGACAAAGGCTGGGCCCTTTGCATGCAGCTTGTCTCCGCTCCTCTGGCGCGGTGTCTCTGTTCTGACTAACCCTGACTCAGTCGTGGTGGGTTTGTGTGGACTGGGTTTGTGTGACCAGCTTGACCGACCAACCCTGAGGAGCAGCCACACATCGGCACAGCACGACTCGGGCCAGAGCAGTGCAGTGGAGCAGCTGGTCAACTGGGAAACTCATTAAAAAGATGGCAGCCCCCCCATCCCCTCTGAAACACTTCTGTAGGCTGAAGGCTGAAGGATGCTCTAGGGTTGGGGATACTTGGGCTGAGCGCAGTCCCCTCTGATGCCATGTCCTGGTTGCAGTGAAGCCACCTGATCCCCCACAGCTCAGCCTATGGGGCTTGGGGTTGTTTTCTTCTGTACTGTTTCTCTTCCTTCCCTGCAATCCTCTGATGTTTGAGCCTTGTCTCGTGGGATGAGGAGGCTGGAGTGTGGGAGTGTTGTCGGGGCGCTCGGCAACTCGGAAATGGCCCTGTTGTTCCTGGGGACTGAGACCTCGCCTCTGGGGCAGAAGCAGCTCCTTTGGCAGTGGGTCAGTGGCTGTGGGGGATGTCACTTGCAGAGGTGACGGGAACAGCCTGGCTAGGGTTGTGGCCCTGAGGCAGTGCTGCTTAACTAGCATCAGCCTGGGATGCTAGTTAAGCCTGGGAAGCTTGAAGTTGCAGCTTTCAGGCTTTGCCAAAGTGACCCTGGGGGACACAGGAGCAATTCCCCTCTGGTGGGGGATGGTGGTCCCGGGAGAATTCCTGGCCCTGTGAGGACCCTGCTGCTCATCAGCCAGCTGAGGTGTGAGCTGACACTGTGGCTTGGGGTCAGTTGGATTTGAGGAAATCAGACACCTGCTGGGGAAGGTGCTGCTGTCTTAGTTTCCCAGGGACTTGGCTGCTCGGCTGCTCCAGCCCCAGGCTGCTGGGTGGACCTGGCCTCAGGGCAAGGATCTGGCTTTCCTCTGGAGCTCCCACTACCCACTGCCTCCCAGCCTCGCCACAGGCCCTGTGCCTGTGCCACCAGTCAGAGATGTTCAGACACTGCTGAAGGCTCATGCCCTTTGGTCCCTCTTGGTGAAGATGACTCCCTGAGGTGTCCCCTGGTATGGGAAAATACATCATCTGGGAGATGGGGCAAACCCAGAGGGCAGGAGGGGAGGTGCAATCTGCTTGGGGCAGTCTGCCCTGCCCTGTGAAACCCCACTGCCATCTATACCATAGCCATACAAACATACGCAGCTCCTCCTGGTGTGTGCGTATGGGCACAGGGGTGCACACCTCACATGTACATTGCCACCTCTCTGTGTGAACATCCTCACCCACCCAGTGAGCTGATCTGGAGGGCAGGGTTTTCTTGGCAGTGCTTCTGTCCCTTTGTGGGAGTGATGAGCTGCTCTGGGACAGCTGTATTCCAGCTCGGCCAGATGTGGGGATTGGCAGAAAGGAGTTGAGGTGTGGGAGAGCTGGGCTGGGATGGCTGCTCACACAGGGGATTTGAAAGGGGCTTCATGCCTTTATGGTGGAACTACATGGGGATGGTGCTGGGAGATGGGGTCTGGGCCTGTCCTGGTGGGAATTGTCCCCTTTCTCCATCCTGCCAGCTCTGCAATGGGGCAGGTGCTTGTTCTCAGTCACCTCCTGCCCTGTGTCCTCTCCCAGATGAAGAGGGGATCAGTATCCTTCTGCAGGGTGCTGCTTCATACGAGGGCATCTTGTGTTCTCAGCAGCTCTCCTTTGCAGCCAGTGGGTGGGCTGGGCTATGGGGACTCTGAACCCATGGGCGGCTCCAGCCTTTCTGATGCATCTTCTCCCAGCTCTCCACTAACATTTTTGTGTCCTGGTGCCGACAGTGCGTTCTCCCCCCGGCCTGGCCAAGACCCCGCTCTCAGCACTGGGGCTGAAACCCCACAACCCGTCTGAGATCCTGCTGCATCCAGTGGGAGGTGAGTGTGGGCATGGGGACTGCAGGCAGATTTTTTGTGGGGGCGTCTGTGAGGATACCCCAGAAAGGTCCCTAGTTTGGAGAAGGCACTTTCACCTATCTTATGGGGCCAGATGGCCGTGGGGGTCCTTGTTGCCTTTTGTGGGGTCTCTGGGACTGTGTAAGCATGGAGGATGGTGGTGGTGCCCTGGGCAGGGTAAGGTCTTCAGCGGTGAAGGCTAGATAACCCTGTGGCCCTGTTTCCTGCCCAGCCCCATATTCTTCCCTCTCTCACCCCCTACATTCCTTCTCCTCCCTAGGACAGCTGGAGACAGTTTGCTCTCTGGGAGCTGAGCCTGTCAGCCAGAACAATATCCAGAGCTCTTTCCATCCTGGACAGCAGTCCCTGAGTGCAAAGGCCCTGCTGTCCTGGAGTAGCCTGCCAAGCCAGACATTACTGCTCCCCAGCACCCAGGGCCCCTTCCTGATCCAGCACAGGGCTGAGTGTAACCTCCCCAAACCCATCTGAGCCTGGGGGCCACAGGCTGATTGAGCTCACACTGCAAGACGTTTCTCCCTCTACCTTCAAGGGCGAGCTGATGCTTTTTTGTGCTTGCTGTGCTTCTTGGAGCAGCCCTTTTGTCACTCTCTGCTGCAGTGTTCCCTCTTTCCCATCTGAAGCCAGCCTCCTGGGTTTTGGACATAGTTTCTGGGATGTTGACATGAACTGTGGGGTGTCTGAGGCTGGGTTTCAGTTTGAAGCACAGTGTTGGGAGGTGTGGGGCTCTCCTTTATGCTCTGTGTGTCCCTGCCTGAGCAAGGCAGAGCTGCTTAATTCTGAATTCTCTTTCTGTCTTGCACCTCCCTTCCCCCTCTTCCCACTCCCATCACTCCCCTGCCCCTCCATCTCTCAGAGCTAGAAGGGGAAGCGGGCGGTGACTCTGAAGAAGGTAAGAAAGGCTTTTCTTTCTCTGTCTCTCTTCCTCACGCAACCTCACTGTTGGGACTGTCACTCAGAGCAGGCTCTGGTGTCTGTTCCAGCAACCTTCCCTTGCACTGTCCCTCAGGGATGTGGGAGCCTGAGTCTTGCCTGTTCTGCTCCCTTTAGAGGAGGGGCGCATCGTGCCTTGTGTCGTGATAGGATTTCTCAGTGTCCACGTTGGACCTGAAGGTCTGTCACACTGTGTGCCAGTCATCCGTGGGGACTGAGAGCTCTTTGTCAGTGAGTGGCATCCTTACTGGTGGCACGCTGGGGATGCTGGCACGCTATGGCCAGCTTTGGATGAGACTGGTGGGGATCTGGGAGCAACAGCCCCAGTTTTAGTCTCCTGCCCTTCCCTTCTGGCTTTGCTGTTGCCATTCAGAGTGAAAATAAACCAGAGTGCAGCACAAAAGGTCAGCAGGCGCAGAGGCCACCAGTGTGTTGCTGGGTCAGCTGGCTGGGCAGTGGTGCAGCACCAGCAGCTGGTGCACATCTTCTGCCAGCCAGGCAGCTGCCCAGAGTTCCCCCACCTCTCCTGCCTCTGGGTTGTGCCACTTTGGGGATGCCAAGGATGGGGCTGAGCTGGGATGTCAGTTCAAGAGTGGCTGTGCTGATGGCGCAGACACTGCGGGCTCTGGAAGGGCACATCTCGTGTGGGGACAGAGGCTTTGGGAGTGGCTGTGATTCCTTGGAGTGCTGCCTGCTATGTAATGGTTGCTGAGTGGTTTTGCTTCCTTCTTTAATAAATTTTTGAGCCCTCAGAGCTGGGATGAGGAACTGTATGTTCAGGATGTGTTTTGGGGAAAGGGTGTCTCTTCTGGGTGGGTGCAGTGCTTCCTCTAGCCCTAGCAGCCATCAGCATTTCTCCTTGGAAGTTTCTCAAAATGCACACAACCCAAGCCTGAACATTGTGTAGTACTGGAAAAAGTATTTGCTTGAAAAAAAGTTCTACTTTCAGAACTGATTTTTCAGTGATGGCTTTTTGGATAGATTAAAGGAAACAAAGCTAGGATAAAACCAGGCTTTTCCCTCATAAGTTCTCCCAAGCTTTACCTGGATTTCTGTCCAGTTTTAAGTCTCCAAAGACTCAAACATTGCCTCTCCTTCCCCCTAAACCCTCAGGAGCTCAAGCTGTGCTGCTTCTCTGTCCCCTTGCATGATGGTTGACCCCCAAGCAAGAATGTCCAGTGACCCTGCACTGCCCAGGCTGAGTGGCCGCCGTGAGCCTCTTGCCCTGCTTCATCCTCTCTGATAAAATGATATTTTTGGGGATTGAATCTATAGTTCTGAGAAGGGACTGGTGTTTTGGCTTACCACCGCTGGCCTAGGACTCTGTGCACTCAGCCACACACTCCAGGAGGGTCCCTGCTCTCCCTAGCAGATCCCAGCTGGAATGACTGGCCTGTGTATGGGGTCGGAAGATGCTTTTGCAGTGTGGGAGCTCAGGATGTGGCTGTCAGCTCTGAGGAGGCTTTAAAACAGCCTGACACCGATGCAGTGCTGGGGATTTCTGGCCAGAGCACAGCCTTACTCCAATTTGGGACTCCCAAACCGATGCCCATTTCCCTGGTGGCTCAGAGTTTCTCTGTTCTCCCACCCATCTTCCCAACTCCAGAGTCCCTTCCAGGAAAACATGAGGCAAGATCAGATTTTTCAACCTAAAGAAATCCTGCCTGAAACTTCCTAACTTTTCCTTTTTTTTTTCTCCTGTCCTGTATTGAATCAAAGTACTGGAACCTGTGCCCATGGCCACACACCTCACTGTGGCACAGCCCCCAAGCCCCCTGCTCCTGTCTTTTCAGGAGGGGCTGGCACTTTCACAGCCCTATGGTCTTAACCTCTTGCAGGCTGACTCATATGTACTGTCTGGCTAATTTTAGTCTGGGCTGGGGAGCTGGGAAGGGGAAAAGTGAGTAGCTGTGAAATTAATTTAATTACCTAAGTAGCGATGAATTTCTTGCAGCTGCCCTGGGCAGTGCCTCATCCCTGTCACTCAGGATGTCCTTCCTTAGATGCTGGTACGCAGCCTGTGTAGAGAGGTCCATCATCTGGTTTTGGCTCAGATCTTTCCTGGGGTGGTTGAATAGGGCTGGGCAGGGACATCAGCCCAAGGGAGGGACTCCTTCTCCCCTCTCCACAGACAGATGGGACACAGAGATGCTGCGGGAGAAGGAGTGGGATCTATGACAGTCTTTTTCCTTGCATGTCTCTGCTCCAGCTCTGAACGTTGAGCTGTGCATTGGTGCTGCTGACTGTGAGCAGGCCAGCTTGCCAGCAGGCTGAGCCAGAGCCCAGCTGTTATGACTAATAATAACAATAATAATGTTTGTCATGCTAATTACTACTGCAGAGCTGCTTTGGGCATGGCCAGTCTGGATCCAGGGACCTGCAAGGCTGCCCAGCCCCTAGCATTTGATGCCAGTGGGTCTTGTGTAGGGCAGGCTGAGGTGTGACACAGCTGTGGGGCTTGGGGGAATGGGACTGAAGCTGCAGCCCCTTCCTCTCGTGCAGCTTTTGGCGGGGGCTGTGGGAGCTGTCATAGGGATGGGGACCAGCCTGGTGGAACAGGAGGTGGGGGGAAAGGTATGAGAGAGGACTGGGTCTGTTGTCTGCCATGGCTGGTAATGGCCAGCCCAGCCTGCTGCTCCTGGCACGGGACAGCTTGGCGGCTCTAAAGGAAAATTGCTTTTCTTGGTCGCGCTCATGGGCTCCGGTTTCAAGCTGGGCTGGGAGTGAAAGTATTGGATGCTGCAGTGGAAATAGCTGGAGTTGCCCTCTGGTCTGCTGCTGGAGATGGCTGACAGAGGTGGGCCGCACCATGGAGCCAGTCAGGGCAGGGGACCATGGGGCAGGGACCATGGGGCATCGTCATCTGTCCCGTGTGAGTCAGTGCAGGCTGGGCAGAGTCACCGGCTCTGTTTCTAGGGGCTGTGGATGAGCAGGGAGCAGGACGTATTCTCTATGGCATCCTGGGTGGGAGGGACGCTGACTCAGAGCAGGGTGAAGGGGCTGTGGCATACGAAGGGATCATGGTCCTATGTTCCAGTCCCCTCAGGGAAAAGAGTGACTCCCTCCCTGTGCTCTGGCTGGGGTCTTAAGCATTTTTGAAGCAACTTAGAGGTGCTGAATGAGCCAAATGTGTTTTCGCACAACCCCTGGTGGAAGCGGTAGGGGTAAATGTTCAGGGGGAGGAGGTCAGCTCAAGCACCTTCACTGCCATGAAATGTGGATCCTGGGAAGGGTGTGGCCCCCTTCCCATGCAATCTGTGGGCTCATCTGTTTCCACTTCTCTTTTGCCACAGAGCCCAGGAGCTATGTTGAGTCAGTGGCCCGCACGGCCACAACGGGCAGAGGAGGGACACTGCCTGCTGCCCAGACCACTGTCCAGCCCGCTGCCCAGCCCGGAGGCCCAGAGGTGCCCACCAGGAATGGCACTTTCTCCAACTCCTTCATCACCCCCAGCCCTGTCTCCACCAGCAGCCCTATTCACAGCATGGATGGGTAAGACAGTGGGTGCAGGTCCCGGGGTCTGGTGGGGCTGGGGATGAACGCTCTCTGGTGCACAGGCATGGAATCACAGAGTCACAGAATCACTGAGGCTGGAAAAGACATCCAAGATCATCAAGTCCAACCTTTGACTGAGCACCACCAAGCCAACTAAACTAGAATGCTAAATGCCATGTCCAGCTATTTCTTGAACATCTCCAGGGATGGTGCTTGTTCCCACATTGAAACTGCCTTCGCAAAGGCCCACATCTCTCCATACAAGGTTTGGGTATCCTGGCCAACTGTGCACTTCAGTGCCCTGAGAACACAAATATGGGTCACTGCTGGTCATTTGGTGGTTACTGGACCTCAGAAGCCTCTCACTGGGAACCTGGTTCCTGGAGTGGGAGTGGGGATGGGTTGTGATAACCCCTAGCCCTGGGTTAAGCTGAGCATTAGTCCTCTGGGGTGAGATGGAACCATTGTTCCTGTCCCCTGTCCACTCTGCACATGAGATCTTCTGCACCCACGCAGGCTGGTAGGGGAGAATAAATCAGGTGTTTGTTGGGAGCAGAGCTGAGAAAAGGCTCTGTCCCCCAGAACGTCATATTTTGAGATAGAACTGGGATTCATAGTGGAACTAAAGCTGCCTCCAGTTGCTTTCATGCAGCTGGCAGGATTCATCCCACAGTTGCCTCTGAACAACCAAGTAGCTGACTGGCTCTGTGCCTCAGTTTCCCTGTGTGCCACGTGCAGGAGGGTGCCAGTACCAGTCAGCAGCAGGAATGACTAGTGGAGCTGAATTCTACTTCTCTTTGTCTCTCCTCAGGGCCTCCCTTCGCAGCTACCCGTCAGAAGGCAGCCCCCACGGCACAGTTACACCTCCCCATGCCTCAGCTGAGCCTGTGTATCAGTCACCTGTCAGCTCTCAGATGCCCTCTGCTCACAGCAGCTACCAAAACTCGTCTCCATCTTCCTTTGCAATGGTCCAAGGAGGGGTCCTGGGCTCGGCATACAGCAGCCCCGATTACCCTGATGGCCGAGGTGGCCTCCAGCCAGAACCCCAAGCTCGGCCACAGCCACAGGTCAATGTGGTGGGGGTCCACGCCCTGCCAGGGAGCCCCCGCAGCCTGCACCGGACAGTGGCTACGAATACACCGCCCAGCCCCGGCTTCGGGCGCAGAGCCATCAACCCCAGCATGAGCGGTGCTCCCGGCAGCCCTGGGCTGGGCAGACACGCTGTGGTGGCCCATGGCAATCTGGTGGCCCCACCGGGGAGCCCCAGCCTGTCCAGGCACCAAGCAGTGGCAGCCACATCCCCTGGCAGCCCCCTGTATGGCTACTCCAGCCCGGAGGAAAGGCACCTGACGCTGTCTCGGCAGAGCAGCTCCTCTGGCTACCAGCCTCCCTCCACGCCGTCCTTCCCCGTGTCCCCAGCGTACTACCCCGGCACGAGCACGCCGCACTCCTCCTCCCCGGACTCGGCTGCCTACCGCCAGGGCAGCCCCACGGCACAGCCTGCACTGCCTGAGAAGCGGCGGATGTCAGCTGGGGACCGCTCCAACAGCCTCCCCAACTACGCCACTGTCAATGGCAAGGTGTCCTCGCCCCTCTCCAGCGGCATGTCCAGCCCCAGCAGTGGGAGCACCGTCACCTTCTCCCACACTCTGCCAGACTTCTCCAAGTTCTCCATGCCAGGTAAGGGTTGCTCTCCAAGATCCCTGTGTCCCCCTGCCCTGCTCAAGGCTCTCCCCTCCTCTTCCTTGCTGGCCACCAGGAAAGGAATTGCAGCCATGTCCTGATTTACCCCTCCTGTCCATCTGCAAACCAAAGGCACCGCTGGGGCTCGGGCCATTTCCTGCGCTTTGTGACAAATCCAAACAGGAAAAACACCGACCGGCATCTCTGGCATAAACAGCACCCAGAGATGGGGAGATCAAAGCTCCCGAAGGCGACTTTTCTCTGCCGTGGGGATGCACTGACCTCTTGGCCCCACTCCCAGCAGGCTTTACCCCACTGAGACCCCGCTGTGGTGCTGCTTCCTCATTTCAAATGGTGCCGTGTCCGGGGTGCCGTCCTGCCTGGAGTGCTTTTGCCAGCTCCTGTTACAGACACCTCGGTGACGCCAAGATCAGGCTGATAGGAGCAGGGGAATAAAGCTGTGGGGCAGCAGTGGCTCCGGCTGCTGGGCCAGTTTCTTTGCTGAGTGGACAGCCCTTTGTGGGCATGCTGGCACTCGTCCTGGCCCTGTGACTCCTGTGGTCAGGGACCTTTCCCAGCAGGGAAGCCTGAGCAATTAAAACCCATAACAGTTAACAAGCAGCTTGGAGAAGGGAGTGAGCCCCCTGCCTCTCCAAAGGTGACCAGATTGCAGAGGGTTGATCATGTGTCTCCAGCAGAGATGCTATCCAGTCCTCATGGTTGTTTGTCTGGTTGTTTTTGGAAAGCAGGTGGTTGTAAATGTTGCCTGAGTAAATGACAGCTTCGTGGGCAGAGGACCAGCTCCCGTTGGGGCTGTGCAACTGGTGGGCAATGAACAAGGCACAGTCAGGCTGGGGCTGGGGCTGCTTTGCCCAGGGTAGATTGACCTGTCCAGTTCCTCTGCACAGAGCAAAGATAAGGGAAGAAATTTATTTTTATGAAGTGTGAGCCAAATCTTGAACATTAGAGAGCAGTGAAGGTCCTCTGAAGTCAGAGGATCTCCCCACCATCTCCAGACATACCTCTTTCCTCCAACAGTTTTTATTTTACCTGGCCAGCTTCATTTTAAATGAAGAATTCCCATTTTGTCTCTGGCTGCGTGCCGAAGAGGCTTCTCTGATGCACAGCCCTTTGAGGGCCCTTGAGCTTGGATTTAGCTTTAGATGCCCAGCAGCCCCATAAGCTCCAGGTGTTGATCAGCCTGTCTGGGTATGGGGAACTGGGTTGAGGTTAGTGCAATGTGCTGGATCTGAAAGGAGGTGGACATACTAATGCTTTGGCTGGATATAGAGTTTCAGATACAGCATCTTTTAACTTTTTTCTTGTCTTTTCTTCCCTTTCCTGCAGACATCAGTCCTGAGACTCGTGCCAATGTCAAGTTTGTGCAGGATACTTCCAAGTACTGGTACAAACCAGACATCTCCAGGGAGCAGGGTAGGTAGATGACACAGGGTCGGAGTTAGGGTGTGTCTGGGATCACAGGGATTAGCAAGGATTTCCCTTATGGGCTGGGTTGAGAGTGAAGGTGAATTACGACTGCTCAGGCTGTTGCAGGTGGGGGTTAACACTGCAGGTTTGTGTGATGTTGGCTCCTCAAACCTTTTTCTTGGTAGAGGAAATCCAGTCGCTGCAGTGTGCAGTGGGTCTATGCAGTTTGGGGTGCAAAACACCCAGACCTTGAGTTGATAATGCTCAGAGGTGTCTTGGAAATATGGCTAAAATAAGTGGGGAGAACAAGGAGGTGGTAGGATGCCTTCAGGGACATGCTCCCAGTATTTGGCGCTTGGTTCCTGCTTGCACTCCAGTACTTGGTTGCTCAGAGATAGGCAGGGTGGGAATTGGAGATGCCCACACAAGGGCAGTGGAGGTGGGTGGAGATGAGCCTGTGCCTGGCAACCCACTCAGTTGTGCAGAAGGTGTGGTAACATTGTGGTGCCTGGCTATGAGGTATGGAGCTGGGGCTGCTGCTGGTGTCTTGAGGGTGTATTGGTTCTCATCATGCCATCTCTGAGCTCTGCCATCCTGTCCTGCAGCCATCGCACTGCTGAAGGACAGGGAGCCGGGGGCTTTCATCATCCGAGACAGCCACTCCTTCCGGGGAGCCTATGGCCTTGCCATGAAAGTCGCTTCTCCGCCTCCCACGGTCATGCAGCAGAACAAGAAAGGTATTGTGTGCCCTTCTCCTTCCCACGCTGAGATGCTTTCCATCGTTCAGCTGGGGCGAGCAGGCAGCTGGGGCTGCTGAGCCAGTCATGCCCTTGGGTATGTGCTGATGTGGCAGTATCCCTGCCTCCCAGGGCACAGGGAAGCACCAGAAACTCTCTGCCCTGAGCTGTGGAGGGCTCAGGAGCACCTACATCTTGGGCTTTGGCATGATGAAATGGGCACAGCCTCTCCAGCCCACCAGCATGGTGGGGGAGCTTGGCTTGGGGTTGACCCTGTGCAAAGGGACAGATTTGAGGAGAGTGTGAGTAGTGGTAGGGACCCCTCCCTTGAGCTGGAGAAGTGGTTTCCCAATGGGACTACATAGTAATGGGAAGAGGGTGGCTCTGGTGTGAGAATATCTCATCTCTTCCCAGGAGACTTGACCAACGAGCTGGTGAGGCACTTCCTTATCGAGACCAGCTCACGAGGTGTGAAACTAAAAGGATGTCCCAACGAGCCTAATTTTGGTAAGTGTCCCCAGCGTGCTTCCCATGTGCACGGTTGGGTTGGGAGAGCCTTGCCTTTGCCAGACTGTCAAAGCAGAACTGTTGAGTGTCTGGGAGAGCCTGTTACTGCCTCATGTCCCTGTATAACTGAATCCTATGGGCATTTGGAGCCTCTAAGTTCATGCACACTCATGAGAGCACAAAAATGTGCCTGTATGCATAGGTACATACCTGTCTACATATACATGTGGGACAAATTATGCTACTGGGCAGGGTAGAGGGCAGGGGCTCCCCTTGTTCCATTTATCCCATGGCTAATGTTGTCTGAGGAGCAGCATGAAGACCTTTGTCCCTTGTATTGTTCCTAAAGTGGCCCTGGCATCTCTGTCCCCTTCCTGAGCCCTCTGTGGAGGGCTGCATGGTGGTTTCAGTGAGAGGAATTGCCACATGGCATTAGGACCATTAGTGAAAAAACCCACCTAAAAGCCTGTTCCCATCAGCCCAGAGCAACGATGACCTAATCAGGGAAAGCTGGAGTGTAGTTTCTTATTCCTTTCCTTGGTTAATGTTTATCGTATTTTGGATTGTGCGGTTCCACAGCCTAATGATTTTGCAAAAGGATTGTTGCATTAACCCAGCAGGTGCAAACAATTCTTCATCTGGCAACACTGGCCCTGTGCTGACCATCTTCCCTCTCTCCCCAGGCTGTCTCTCAGCGCTGGTGTACCAGCACTCCATCACGCCCTTGGCCCTGCCCTGCAAGCTGGTCATTCCTGACCGAGGTAAGAGTCAGGACCAGAAGGCATTGCCTCTGTCCTCACAACCTGCAGGGAGGGGGTAGGTTTCCAAGTCAGGAGCACCAGTAACCATCCCTTGTCTTCTAGATCCCATGGAAGAAAAGAAAGACTCTGCATCAGCCACCAACTCAGCCACGGACCTCCTCAAACAGGGTGCAGGTGAGGTGAGAGGGGCTGTCGTGTGGTGAAAATGGCTCGGAGTAGTGGTTGACCCCATGCCTGCTGTCTCCTTTTCCAGCCTGCAACGTCCTCTTCATCAATTCAGTGGAGATGGAGTCTCTGACGGGCCCCCAGGCCATCTCAAAGGCTGTTGCCGAGACGCTGGTGGCTGACCCCACGCCCACAGCCACCATTGTTCACTTCAAAGTCTCGGCACAAGGCATCACCTTAACGGACAACCAGAGGAAGTAAGAGCCTCCACGGCCACATGTCTGGCCAAAAGCCAATGCTGGCTTGCTCCCAAAGCCAACAGGGCTGTGATTCAGGAAGTGTGTTGGTGAAGAATGTCCCTGGGATGGCATCAGCCTGGTCATGGACATGGCTGGGCTTTGTTCTTGACTCTTGGAACTTCTTATGGGAGACCTGTGGCAGTGTCCCCTGGGCTGATGGAGCTGGGTTGTGGTGGGACAGTGGTGGAGCCTCCCTGGCCCTGACATTCCCTGCTTTGTGTTTCAGATTGTTCTTCCGAAGACACTACCCCCTCAATACTGTCACCTTCTGTGACTTGGACCCCCAGGAACGAAAGTGAGTGCCCTAACCTGAGGGGAGCACATGACCCCTACCCCTTTCACTCCTGGGATGCTTGGAGCAGGGTCTTTGCTTGCTCTCTCTCCTCTGCTCTCGTGGAAAGCAGGAGTGCAAGGTCTCCTTGCATATTGTGGGGCAATGCCAACTTCTTCTGGTGACTTTTTGGTGTCTCCAAGCACCTTCCTGCTGAGGGAGAGGTGCATCATTTTTCCATAAAGTCAAGCCTGTACAAAGCCAGGCTGGCCTTCCAGCATTGGTGTGGTGGCCCCCATCATGGCCCTGTCTTTCTGTGGGGTGCAGAAGAGACTGTCCCTCACATCTTCTCTTCTCCTTGCAGGTGGACTAAAACTGATGGCAGTGGCCCAGCCAAGTAAGTACTTTCTGTGCTTCCCAGCAGATTCCTCCCAGCTGCTGTTGAGGTGGCTTCTGCCTGTGTTTGGGCATTGGCTGGAAGATGCTCTGTGCAGGGCATCCTAGCTGTGTGTGAGATGGGCTCAGCTCCTCACTGCAGCGGTGTTTCACCCAAGCAGGAGACCATGGTCTTGGGGCCTCTGGATGCATCTTTCAGCCCCAAATTCCTGGTCAGAGCAGGCACAGCTTTTGCTGAACTGACCAAACTCGAAGCTCTCCTGACAGTCATTGGGAACCAGCTTATGGAGCAGAGCTGGGGTTATGCTGATGGCATGTGAGCTACTGGTCATCCCTTCCTCCTCTCCTTCTTATCCTGACCCATGGGAGCACAGAGCTGTTGGCTGAGCCCATTTCCAGGGGCCAGCTCCCACTAATTTTAGCCATTGTGTTAGCGAAGGGGTTTTTATTAGGATGTCCAGCTGCTGGGATATTTCCCCTCCCCAATTAGAAATGCCGTAGCCTGGGCTTGTCTCACATTCTGTTCCCCCTGTATTTATAACTTCAGTTGCACATTCTAATTAAAAAAAAATAAGGGACATTTTATTCATCAGGGGACAGACAGACAGAAATAACCAGATGGTCTCACTCAGCTTCCTGTGTCCTTGCATGGCCTTCATCTCTTAGAGGGTCTACTCCAATGGCCAGCCAGTCACACCTCTGGCTTCAAGAGGCCAAACCAAGGCAATGCTGTGATCATCTGGAAGGTCCCTTCTTGGGGATGGACTTGGGAAGGGTGGCAGAGATGTTCAGAGCAAGGGCAATTTGGTCAAGAAATGATTGAAACCCGGCCTTCAAAGAAACTGCAGCAAAGAGAAGAGGAGATGGGCCTTCCTGCAGGGTGTTTGGGATGTATCCCTCTGTGTTGTGAGAGGTGGATGTTAAAGAGGGGAAGAGGGACAAGACCATGTTGGAAGAGGGTGGTGGTAATCCTTGAGGGAGCAATATTGGCAAATCTTATTGAGCCTCTTGCTTTTCCCCACACAGGCTCTTCGGCTTTGTGGCCAGGAAGCAAGGGAGCACCACAGACAACATCTGCCACCTCTTTGCTGAGCTGGACCCAGACCAGCCAGCTGCAGCCATCGTCAACTTTGTCTCCAGGGTCATGCTTGGCTCCGGCCAGAAGAGATGAGCTGGCGCTTGCGGGTGATTCTTGAATTTTGGAGAAGGACTTGGAGCTGATCCGAGAAGGAGTGTGAGGAAGTGCATTGTGGGAGAGGGAAGTGAATCGGGGGGGAAAAGGGTTGGAATTTTGGAGGAAAACAGCAAACAACAAAAAAACCCCAACAAAACCCCTAAAAACTCAACACAAGCCAAACACACACGTAGAGGAACCAAAACCACGCACCTACAAAAGAGAGCCACAAAGTCACGCCAGACAGGATGCATGTCCCATCGCAGGGAAGGTGACCAAAGCAAAGGCGGCAGTGAGAGGTGTGTTCCCAGCTTTCAGCATCATGTCCTCAAGTGGTGACATCCATTTGGGACTGAATGCGGGACCATGACTGGTGTTTTCCATCTGGAAAAAAAAGAGTCAACTGGCAAAACCCATGGAGGAAACTTCATCCCAGCAGCTCCATTTGCTGTGTGTTTGAACTGACCCATAGGAGGTAATGACATGGGCTGGGTCTATGGGACACCAGAGGAGGTGCTCTCAGAAACCTTCCCTTGTCCAGCTGCAGAGGATGGTCCTCACCGGTCCCTGTGCTTCCCCCTAAACCTGCTCGCGACCTGGCAACTTGCTGGGGGCATGGGGAAATTGGTCCAGAACCTTCCCATCCCCGGGGAGCTCAGCCATGGGCTGACCTTTGCTGACCCAGAGCCCAGCACCAGTCGCAGATGAGATGCTGTGAGTCCACCCAGAGAGGGGAGTCATGCCATTTCTACACTTCCCCAGGGGTTCTTGTGCCCCCCAGCCTGCGAGGAGGTGTGGGGGTTCCTGCTGCCCTGTGCCTGGGAAAGGTGGATACTCCCCAGGAACTCAGAGGATGCAGAAAGTCACTTCCTATCCCATCTTCCCTTTTTCCCTCCCGTCACTAGTCCTCTTTGGCAGTTTTCTCCTGTGGCCTGTCACATTCTCTTAACACAAAAAAAGCAAAACAGAAAGGAAAGGAATAATTGTAATAATAATAATGATTATAATAATAGCGGATGCTGGCACAGGTGGGTTCCCTGTGTGAAGCAGCAGACCCGTGGCTACCCCTATCTCGCTCTTCAGAGACGCAAGCGGTTTTAAAATTGCATGGACATCCAAGTTGCACGAAAGGCAAATGACTACAAGTAACTCAGGCGCTTTTTTTTCTCCTTTTGTTTTGGAGGCCACGTTAAAAAAATAGATAAAAAGAAGGAAGAAAATTAAAAAAAAAAAAAAAAAAGGAAGGGACCTGCAGTGGCTGGGCAGCTTTGGCTCAGTGGGGAGGTAACAGGTCCTCTGGGAGCCACCGTGGTTGATGCATGTGTACCCCCAAAACTATCTGGCTGGAGGCTCATGCCCCTCAAATGCACCATAGTTTTGCAGTGATTTCAGCGCTATCGGCTTTTCCCTTAGCTTTGGTAGGCGAGGAGGTCAAGTTGGGTGGAGAGAGGGACAGAGGGCCCTTGTGCCACTGCATGGGGAGAGATCACGGTGGGGGTGCAGCAGGTGGAGGTCCCAGCCCTATGGTGCTGGGCAGGGGGCAGAGGATGCTTTGGTCACATGTGCAGGTTTAGAGCTGGTGGAATGGTCCAGCTGGAGCTGTGGGGTCATTGCTGAGCCCTCTGCTGCAAATATTCCCCCCAAGAGCTTTTCTGGGTGAAGTTTTTAGTGCAAAGTAGCCCAGATAGTCTTTTGGGGACAAATATTAGAAACATAGCACTGCAGTCCCTCGGAGAGCTTGTCTCCGGTGGACCACCCTTGCCTTGATAGCTATAATATATATACAAGCTGTACTGACAAAATACTGTAAGCTATTGAAATTCTAAGGAGGAAGAAAAAGGTTAAATTTACACTCGGAAAATATTTATTTTTGCCATATCGCTTTCTGCGCATCGTGTCTCCCCCACTATATCCCCCCCTTCCCCTGCCCTGGGGAAACACCTGCATGTTAAAAGAAAATCCAGAGCAAGGCAAAATACAGATGGGGGAAGAGGCGGGGGCCCCTGTGTGGGGGTGGCTGCGTGTGACCGGTGCTGTGTGCGGTGTGTGTGTGTGTGTGTGTGCGGGGGAGTGAGCGGCGTGGGCGGCCGGACACGGCTGCCAGGGCCAGAGGCTGGACTGATGTACTGAAGTGTGAAAGGATGGGTACCGAGGAGTTGGTTGTGAGATGGTGGTGGGACAGGAGGTTCTGGGGAGGGCTTTCCCCTTCTCCGGCTCCCTGGCCGCACAGATGCAGAGACCTTTTAATTTTTGATATTTCCAAAAAGTGATTCCCTCCTTCTGCGAAATTCAAGCGAGACAAGAGACGATCTCACCCGTGATCTCCTCACCCTGCCGTTCACCCATCAGAGAAAACACTGTGTTTATAGATATATAAAGATATATTTTTGAAAGCCTCTATTTTTCAGACTTGGTTTTCTCACTGCTAAGAAAAGAGATGATAATAATGTAATTTTATTTTAATCTGCTGCCTTGGAAACTGGTGCTTGGAACTTCCATTCCTCTTTTTCTCCCCATACAAACGAAGCAGATCTAAGCACCCCAGAGATGTTGTGTAGAAGCTGACCCCAGCAGATACCTGCCAATAGCATCTCACCTGCTTCGGGCTCCGAGCCTCTCACGGCTTCCCCACTAACCCACTAGCTGAAAATTTAGACTGTATCCAAATCTCAAAACTAACAGAATCATCTGATGATTGTATTATTTTTTTAACACACAGCTAATCACCTTCCAATGATGTAGTCGGGTGTTTATAAGCTCCCTTTAAAGGCACTTTTTTTCCCTTTAGCTCCTTTTTTAAATAAGGTTTTAAGGTGTAACAACCCTTTCTGTCCCCGGGAGAGACCATCAGCGGCATTGCGGATTGCCCAGGTCCTGGGGCTGGCGGGGACCTAGTGTTGATATTTTTTGCTTATGAAAGGGACAGAAAATACTCTTTGGGTTTTTTTCCTTTTTTTTTTTTTTTTTAAGTGCAGTCATGCTATTTGAGATTCGAGCTTGCACAAGTTAAGCCCAGCATATGTTTCGTTGTAATCACACTGCCGTTGTCAGCAGCCGGATGGTATCTCTCTCTCTCGCTCACACACACACATACACACACACAAACACATCCCTCCTTCCTGCACAAAGAACTGCATATATTCTTGCCAAAGATATCCTTAAAAACGCACTTTTCCCCACATATATATAGATAGATATATATTATGTTTTTTTGTGTGTGTGTAAATTTATTGTACGTGCCCTTTTTGTGTCAGTTTGTTCTTTGGAGAAGCCCGTCCTGCCTTTGCTGTCGATATTGCTGTCTATTGGGAAATGCTCCCTGGGGAGGTAATTTGCTGTTTGCCCTGTTCAGTGGCACCTGCAATGCACAAAATGTGGGGTTCCCTTTCAATGGGGCTGCCTCTGGCTCTGCCCCTGGGAACTATTTTGGGAGATGATCCATGTCATCAACTGCTGATGGGATGTACCATTGCATGATCTTCACCAGCCCCTCATCACTGGTGGAGACAGCGGGGCTCATGGTTTTGAGCAGAGTTTGGGGTTGCTCTGAATGCAACATTTGCTGGCTGCCTCCTGGTCAAATTACACATGGAAAAACAAACCAGGTAGGGAGAAAAACCCAACCCAGCCTCTGGGCATTGATTTTTCAGTGAATTCAACTGCCTGAACCAAAGCGCAAAGTAAATCCCCACCCAGCAGGTCGGGCAGGTAAAGAAACCAGTTGCCCCAAAAACCCCAGACAACAGCATCAACAAAAGGCAACCCTTCCCGTTGGAGCAGGCAGGATGATGAGACAGCAAAGGAGCCCGCAGGGGCTTGTTTCATTTCGTTCGTTTGTTTTGCAAATTGCGAGGTTGGTTTGGGGTTACTAATTTTTTTTTCTTTTCCTTAAAAAGGAAAAAAAAAAGAAAGAAAAAAGGAAGCAATATGACGTTTCTGTTGGCGGGTCCTGTGCCGCCGTGTTATGCGTGGGGTTTTTTTTTTTGTTGTTGTTGTTGTCTTTGTTACTTTGGGAATGTTACAGATTTATTTGCTAATCAGTGTTAACAAACAGTTTCAAACTTTTAGACTCGCCCATTTCTGTGTATTTATATAGATGGAAAAAAAATACATTATATTTTGTATCTTTATGCCCATAATGTTGTCGAGCGTGTAAGGATGACTTCGGTCTCACCATGTCCGTGTGTGAATGTCACTCCGCTGTTGTCTTCCCATTGTACAGATGTTGGATTCTTTGCAGTTCATTGTATGGCTTTATAAAGTGGTAAAAACAACAAAAAAAGGAACCAGTTATATAAAATATACTGTTGCTTGGAATACCAGCTTGGTGTTTGGATTGCTGGGAACATATCTTGAAATTTAAGGGAGCATAGGAATAAATGCTCTGATTTTTTTTTGCACAGAGGGGGAAAAAAACCAAAACCGGAACCCAAATGAAAAGCTGGCGGGTGCTGTGTTTTCTCCGGGCTGTCGTTCCCCCTGTTCCTCGATGGCAGATTGGGGCCCCCGGACAGACGCCGGGCGGTGGGTGTGGGAAGAAGGAGGGGTTGTGCTGCTGCTTGTCAGCCTCCAGCCGCAGCTTGTGTTCACCAGATGCTGGCTAACCAGACAGCCCCCAAACTTCCGACATGGCTCCAGCTCCAGCTTTGGCTTTTGTTTACCGGCAGGGATCTCTCCAGCTTGCCCGGCAGCCACTGGGTGCTCTTCAAGTCGTGTTGCTTTTTCCCAGGTTGCCTTTAGGTGCTGTCTGCTGTCCAGCCTTGGGCATCCCTTTTGGGTCTGTCTCCCGCAGGGATACAGGATAGGACGATGCTGGTATGGGGTTTTTGCCTTTGCTGAAGTGGTGCTTTGGGCTCTGCTGCCATTAAATCTCACTCCCTATGCCTTTCAGAGCCATTCTGCTCCCTTGTGCCTGGCAAAACTTCCCCCAAAGTCTCAGGCCAGGCTTTTCCAGCATTTGCAGAGCAATTCCCAGCATCTGTCAGAACACTCAGCCCCTGGCTCTCTGGCTCCACTCCTTCCCCTCCTTGCTGAGTTGGTGGCCAAGACCCAGCCCCCGGGATGGATTGAGTTTAATTATACAAGAAATATCAGCCAGAGCAGCGGCAGTTTCTCTGGCGCCAGCACTGCTGCGGCTCAGAGGCTCAGAGTTTCTCCTGGGAGCCGGCAGCACTAAAAATACCTCCTGCCTTTCTCTAAAATAGCTGCAGGGCGAGGGGCGGATTGAGGGGACTGCTCGCGCGGGGACCCCGTGCTGTGGGGCTTGTGCTGGGAGGCAAAGGCAAGGGAGGTAAAAAAAGAAAGGGGAGGACATGGAATGGTTTCTGGCCCCCCCGAAATAGCTGTGGGGCTGTGGGTGGGCACCCAAGCGACGAGTGCCCTCCAAGCCAGGCTGCACCACGGGACCTTGTGAGGTACCTGGCATCTGCCAGCCTTGGCCTCAGTTGTCCCTCATCTACCCGCAAGCAAGACAGGACCTGCAGCCTCCTCGCCCTTTCTGACACTGCAGGGATGGTATTTTCTTGCCAGCTTCTCTTAGTTTTGTTTCTGCCCTGATTCCTGCTGAAATGAACTCCCCAGGACCCAGCACCAGCCACTTGCCCATTCCTGCTATTCCTGCCTGGCTGGGATGGCCACTGCTGAGTATCCCTGGGCAGGAAGGAGAGGCAGAGAGTGCTTGGCGAGGTGGCACACACAGGCTATTTGTTGCAAGCCATAAACTGCCTCTCATTCCCCCCCCGCCTTTTCTGCAGTTAATTCCCTATTTCCTTTCCAAAATTCCTCCGGAACTTCTGGTTTGTGTTTTTCCTCAGCATGTTCTTATCTGCCACCCATTTCCCCTCGCCAGCTCTGACAGCACAGGCTTTTCAGGGTCTCTCTCTTTGCAGTTTGCTGCTGTCCCCAGGCCAGGCTTGTGGTTCTGGTGTGACCATTGGGAAAGGCAGGTCCCACCAGCTTCATGCTGGGAAACCTTGCCCCCATTGCATCTCCCCTTGTCTATTGAGTCTTCACCTTCAGATTCTTAAATCAGTGGTTTTTTCTCATTTCAACCCCAGCTCTGGGGACCTGGGGCCATCCAGGGAGTGTTTCTTGTGGGGCTGTGAAAGGTGGCAAAGTTTCTTTCTCCTCTCCTTCTGCTGTTTCAGGAGAAAAGGGTGGGTATGCTGTCAGTCAGGAATACTTGAGTTGAGAAACCCTGGTGATGGGTTTGCTCCCCTCTCTCCCCATTATTTTTGTTTGACTAAGCTATAAGCAACCCTCAAGTCAGGTACAAAACTAAGTGGTGGGGACGGGGCAGTTTCATCTCCCTTCACTTCTTTTACTCTTTCTCAGGCTTCTCAGTGCTGGGTACCTTCAGAAGTGTCCCTAAGGGAAACAAGAAAGTATGATACAGCATGGCTTTTGCTGAGTATCATGTCTGGACAAAGGCCAGGAACCAGACAAATTCAATAGGATAAGAAGGGTGGAGCAGACCTCATGTGGGCAAAAGCCACCCTGGGGCTGGTGTTACCTGTGCTCATGCTATGCCCATGAGAACAAAAGTGTCTCCCTGTGGGCTGCAAACCCTGCTGTGGTGTCCAGGATATTGCTGTTGAGTTACTGCTTCCCTGGGTTGTTCAGCCACTGAGTGCAATGGGGACACTGAGACTGATGGAAAGGCAAATGGCCCCTTGTCCGCCTGTCTGGGGTTCCTATGGACACACAGACTGGGGCTGGGCAGTACCAGACCAGTATGAGGGCTGCCATCCAAACCAAGAGGGCCTGGAAAAGTCCATTGCAAGAAAAGGTGGTAAGAAAAGACAGTCCAGAAATGATTCTGGCAGCTGCATCATCGTCCCAGGAGGATGTTCCTGCTCAGAAGTAGGCATCAACATGCAGCTTGTGGTGCAGGAATTACTGACTCTCCATGGTTGCAGCGGACAGGAAAAGACAACAGAAAGGAATTTGGGTTAAATATGGAATAAAGAGGGACAATGTGACGCTCGGGAATGGTTGATCCGGACAGGGAGGGGAGACAAAACCCTGGATGTGTTGGAGGGAGGGAGGAGGGAGAGAGGGAGGGAAGAGGAGGCTGGGCTAGTCTCTCTTCAGAGCATGATGGGTAGGACTGGGCTGTCTTGCTTTGTGAGGTTCTAGCTCCATCTACAGGGTTGTGTCTCTAGGTGTTGGAGGCCTTCAACTGCTGCATGCCCCAAGCCGGCTGGGCAGGAGGTGATGTCTCCTCGCCTGCAGCCAGCTTCCTTTGTGGTTCCTCTCCTGAGCACACCTCTGAATCGCGCTCCTGCTGCTCTGCAATGGACACCCGGGTTTGTACAGGTGAGATGAGGAGACGTCTTGAGATGGAGAGATGCTCAGAGGCAGCTGGGTTTGTGCATCCCTGAGATGAAAGGGTTGGGAGCCAGCCCGGTGGCTGTGGGATGTCAGTGCAGCCAGGGCACCCTGAGCTGGGTGCAGAGCACTCCCAGCACTGCTGGTCCCAGACTTGTGTGCTTTGGACAGCCTCTGCCAGAGCCTGCTTGTCTTTCACATGAGTGCAGCCCAAAGATGTCCCTGTGCAGGGCTTCAGTGCCAGCAACTCTTACCACTCCACAGCAGTACCATGCAGCCTTGGCTCCCATAGAACCACGTAGTCCAAGCCAATCAGGCAGGCAGCCTAATTCAAAAGCTCAGATGAGTCAAAATAGCACTAGCCAGGACTCTTCTCCCTGGTTAGTTGATGCTCACCATATCCAGTGACATGCCCAGAGAAGGGCAATGAAGCTGGTGAAAGGTCTGGAGCACAAGTCCTATGAGGAGCAGCTGAGCGAGCTGGGGCTGTTTAGCCTGGAGAAACAGAGGCTGAGGGAGGACCTTATCACTCTCTACAACTACCTGAAAGGAGGGTGTAGCCAGGTAGGAAGCAGTCTCCTCCCCAGTTACATGTGATAGGACAAGAGGAAATGGCCTCAAGTTGTACCAGGGGAGGTTTAGATCAGATACTGGGGAAAATTTCCTCACCAAAAGGGTGGTCAGTCATTGGAACAGGCAGCCCAGGGAAGTGGTTGAGTCACCATCCCTGAAGGTATTTAAAAGACATGTAGATGTGGCACTTAGGGACATGGTTACATGGTGGACTTGGCAGTTCTGAGTTAATGATTGGACTCAATGATTTAAGGATTTTAGGATCTTAGGCTCATTTAGGATCCAACCTAAATGATTCTATGATTTTATGTCATTGTTCTTCCTTGGATGCCCCTTGTGCCAGCAGTCTTAGGCAGACATGAAGTAGTGACAAGAGTCCAGGTGGTCCCAGCATGCTATAGCCAGGCTAAAGAAAGAAAGCAATGTGAGTCATGAAGGGATATGAAGCAACTTGTTCACAACCTCTGTGCCCCAGCAGAGGGCAAGGCATTTTTTTTCTAACAATGCATATTCTAAATGAAGTGGTTCTTCATTTATCACCTCACTCATGCTCTGCCTCGTGTCTGCTTCAAACTACCTCACTGATGGCCTCTAGCTGGCTGTACCCACATGTTCTTGGAGCTGTCCTCTGCCTCCTCATGCCTTGATGGTCACAGGGTGAGTCACACCCTCTTGCCTCTTGGCTGCCACCCCAAATTTGCCTGGTTCCATTGCTTTAACCCTCATTTTTACATAGAGCTCATGCAGAAACAGGCATGAAGTTCATCTCCAGTCAAAACCAGGCCTTCCTCACACACATCATCTGGGGCTTGGGGCATCGTTATGTCTTAATGGCAGCTGGTCCCAGCAGAAATTTCCCAGTCAAAGGCAGGGAAGAGAGTGTTTGATCCCAAAATGGGGGTTGTCCTTTTGGATTCCAGGCTCCCTTCTCTCCATGTCTGGGCCTGCCAGAGTGAAAGTGCAGAGGAATGTGCCTCTGTCCCGATGACACTGTGACAGCTGTGTGGCTTTAGCACGGGGCATCTTTCTAGTGGTGGTGACACGGGCTCCTGCTCTGAGCTTTCCTGCCTGAGTCAGGGCAACAAACGTGTGCAGTTTGTGATGGTGCTGGACAGCTGGGAGAGTGCAGGTGTGAAACACACACAAGTATGCTCACATGCATGTGTATTCACAACAGGAAAGAAAGACCCTTCCGATCTCTTTTCCCTTATCCGTCCTAATCCCAACATCCAGTGCTATCTTCTATGTACCTCTACTCTCTGTCCTTAAAAGAAAAAAAAACAGAAAAAAGAAAAGGAAAAGAAAAGAGAGGAAATAAAAAACAAGCAAGCAAGAATGCGGGGGAGGAATGAAATATTTGCAAGCTCATTGTTTTAAGCCTCCAACAACTGGATAAAACAAGCCACCACTGAGCAGCTTCTCATGACTGTGCATAGTGCTATTGCCAGAAGATCCAGGCTCTAATGAAAACAGCATGTGAGAGGGGAGATTGTGTTGAATCAAAGCAGTGCAGCAGCGACCTCGGCCCTGGCATAGCACAGCTCTACTGGGATGCACTGCGCTCCCTCAAGAGGGCTGAGGGGGGGGGAAGAGGAGAAGAGTGGTTTATTGCTGAGGCACCTCGTTGTCTTGGCTGTCTGTGGGGCAGCTGTGTGAGAGCATCTCCTAACAGGAGATGCTTAGCAAATGCCTTTGGCTTTGCTGAGATCTCAGTTTTTCCAGTGCTGCTGGGTATCTTTGTTGAATCAATCTTGCCTGTTCTTCCAGCTGGGAGAGCAGGGGGAAAACACTCACCCACTATCCTCGGGCTAATCTTGAAAGGCTTCTGCTCTTGTGGGCTCCCTCTCTGAGCTTGGATTTTGCAAGTGCACTAGGTTGAAAAGGGCAAAAACAAGGAGGAAAGCCTGGGTGGAATGGGAGAAAATGGTTATGGTTATTCTCCCTTTGAGACAGCTTGGATTGATCTCAGGACATGAGGAGGGTCTCTATGGTCCCTCTAGGGTTTTACTGTGGTACTCTGGGGGTCTCTAGGAGATGCCTCACTTGTGCTCACTCAGGGTGGGAGGGAAAAAGCGAGTCCCTGTGCACAATTTGCTCAATGCTGTTTTTACAGACCTTTTAATGTATGTTCTCAGCCCCTGATTCTGGCACTTCAGGGAAGACGCTCCTCTTGCTCCTCAGCTGGGGAAATGGCGCTCAGGGACCACTGGGACCCTCCACAGCTGTGAGAAGAGGCTGTTTGTGGAGGCAGCAATCTCCTTGGGAGCACCGGAAAGGTTTGTAGGACATGCCTGGGATGTCTGGGACATGTAGAGCAGCCAAGCTGACATTTTGGCAGAGTGCCGCTCAGTAAGACGTGAGGAGAAGCAGGAACCTGTGCCAAGGTCCTATTTTAAGGCAGCCTCCTTGAAATCTTTGATATGGATAGCACTGGAGATAGGGTTTCACACATCTTTATAGCTCACACTTCCACGTGAGAGAAACCTCAGCCTTGCCCCGTCAGGCTGCTCTCTGCCTCAGCCAAGCAAAGGCTGTCCTTCATTGCCAAGGACCCCCAGCTCCAGCCTCAGCCCCTCTCAGAGGGAGATCCTAAATCCCCTTCCAGACAGGGGAAAATGCTTGGCCGTGAGGCTTCTCGGAGCTCTGATGCTCATTCCTGGCTTCCCTCCTCTTCACACTGCTGAGAGCTGGGGAGACAACCCCTCTTTAGATGAGTCACAAACTGCTGCATGAGAGAAAGAAAAATGACTCTGCAGAGCATGGGTGTGAACTCAGGGACCCTAAAAATAATCCTCCTGACCTCACAAGCCCTCTCCAAGGTCAGCATCCTCCTGTCCCATTTTTGCTCTCTCTCTCAACCTCCCTTAAACCAAATGTCCTCTCAGAGCCACCAGTCCTTGGGGAACATCTATGGTGGAGATGCTGAAGGGTTTGGTTATGCAAGTCCCAAGTCCCAAGGTGATGCTGGAAACCTGAGTTTTTGTGGCTGCTTTCCTCTGCTCTCCCAGATGCTCTCCCACCCGTTTTGGTTCCTCCAGTTCTGTGGGACCTTTTATAATTCAGGGACGGAACCCATGCACACAGAAGGTGCTGTGCTCTGACTGTAGGCTCCTTCCCTGCTCCTCCTTGCCAGCAGTATGAGTTCAAACCACTAGAGGTCGGCCGGTCCCCACCGATGGGATAGCTGGAAGCAGGAGAAGGGAGCAGCAATCCAAAGATGACAGCAAACAGCTTGGCTAATGGAGCTTTGTGTGTGTGCGTGTGTATGTGACAAACACTTCCTCTCCTATAGGCATTTCTTCCGGCCCGGGGCCAGCTTTCCAGGCTTGATACGGCTCCTCTTATAGATCGGTGTATTTGACACACTAGAAAAAAATGCCAGGTCTTTAAGGGCAGGAGGGGGCTGGAATAGCCAGAGTGCCAGCTTTTCCTGGAAAAAAAAAAAGAAAAAAGAAAGAAAAAAGAAAGAAAAGCAGGCAGCTGGTCACACAGAGCTCTGGCAGCCTCAGAGGCAGCCCCAGCCATTGGAAAAGCAAAGACAGAGTGAGTTGCCCACGACCTCATGGAAAAGAGTGTGCTCCTCCATTGCTCAGTGACCTGCAGGAGCTCAGGACCTGGTCATGCCCTCAGGACCTTTCATGGAGCATGAAACTCTTATAACCACCGGGTCTGGGTCCCACCCCCTGTCAGTGCAATTAGGATCAGGAATTCAGAGCAGGGGAACAGCCAGGGGCTCTAATGAAGATCCAGCTCCTCCTTTGCTCAGTTCTGTCCATCTGTGGAGCACCTACATGTATTATTTATATTCCTTCTCCTGTTCAACAAAACTGTGAACAGCCAGCAACAGGTTTATTGTGAATGTTGCATTAACTGGATAATGAAGGAGGGGAGCTTTGGTACATCAACTACTCCCTGAAACCTTCTTTTGTACCGCCCTCCTCATCCTCCTGTCTAGCTGGCTCATGTGACCCCAGCTCTTTTTCTTGGTACTTTATCTAAATAACATGTGGGATGTGACCAGCAGAGTTGCACTGCGCTATTGGAGCCAGAAATTTAAGTACAGCGAGGCAGAAAACACCAGCAAGAGTGCAAGTGGCTTCTTGGGCCAGCACCCAGCCACCGTCCAACCTGGATGGAGATAGGCTACTGCCATAGGCAGCCTAGACCCACACTGCTTTGTTTATGTAAACACCACAATGACCTTCCTCACCAGTTTTTAAAATTCAAGATCTCTCTCCCCTTTATAGAACATTTTACTCCCAACTGTCTGCACAGGAGCTTTCCTATACTGTCTGCCCACAGCTAGACTCAGCTTAAAGAAGCCTGGTTTTACTTTTGTTTCTTCATAGTCTGCATGTTTGGTTGCACGTCTGGGTTGTATCTACTACAGTCACAGGTTTCTCAGTTGCCTTGCAGGATGCTATACTCCAGCAGTGTTGATGAACCACGGTTCCATGATTTTTCACCAGATTTTCAGGTCTCAGGGAGTTTTTGGAAGGGGGATGTAGTTCCCTTATTTACCTGTCTAAGTTTGAGGTCACTACGTGAGTGAACCCGTGGGAGGATGTGACTCAGTCTCCCTTGGCCAGAATGATTTCCTCTCTAAATGGCTCTCAGATGTCTCTCCTTTAGGAGAATAGCTTGGTACCTAACACCCAGTTTGATGTGTGGCTCAGACAGGCTGATCCCTGCCCAGTGCTTCCAAGAAGTCAGCGATCCAGCGGCTTTCCCAAGTTGCTGGGCATTCAGTCCTGCCAAACCTTCTCTGAAGTGATGGTGATGACACAGTTCACTTCACAGAAGGGGAGAAGCCAGCCTACCTCCAAATGTCATCCCAGCCAGTCACAGGGAAGTGGGTGCAAGAAACTGAAAAGCACTGGAAAATTGGACCTCTCCCCTTGTCATTACTGTCCCAGCAGTGGAGAGAATCTCGGGAGATGGAAGTCAACATTCTGCTGCTGGACTTGGCTCTTAACTTCCACAGGGGCTGAGCCTTAGCTGGTTTGAACTCAGTATCTCAATTCTTGCATTTGTTACCTAAACCAGGCCAATGCTTGTCATTTTTGGAAACTCATTTCATGTAATCATAACTCCACGGTACAAAGAAAAAATACATTAAATAAATACCAGCATGTTTTGTGACACAAAACCCAGATACACTGTATGGAAAATATAACCTCCTTCCATCTGGAAATGGCTTGAGATTATCTACTTTTTCTTGTAACTCATTTTCTATGTGTCTCTACTTTGAGAGTGATTTACTGCAAACATCTCTGTGTTCTCTTTGCTGTATTGATTCATAAGAAATCCTTTCACAATGAAATCATATTTTCCATGCACCAAAAAAAGTCAGATAGAAAATGAAGAATATTATTGTAACAGGAAAATGGTTAGGACAAAGAAAGCTTATAATTTTGTAAACAGAGGTTGGGAGGAGGCTTTTGGGATTGAGTTTCTGGGCAGCGAGTCAGAGGGTTTTTCTTTTCTTATTCTGAAGACTCTGCTGGCAAGATCTGCAGCCCAGGAAAAACCCCAAAAACATAAACAATTGTCCCCTCCAACACGAATTTGATAGCTTAATTAGCAGAACTGAGAATTTGATGAAGGATTTGCCGAGGAACCTTGGCCATCTTGGAGAAGCAATATAAACTTAGAAGTCTTGTCTCACCACTCCCAGTTTGCCAGTGGGGACTTAGATATTATCTTCTGCTGCTGAATGTTTAAGTGACCAAAGCCAAAGGATTTCGTGCCACAGACAAGATGGTGTCACCCATCCTGAGGGGGCAAAGAGGAGGCGAGGAGAGCGTGTTCCAACTAAAATGAAAGTTTTTCAATTAAAATCCATTGGGGAGAAAAAAGGACAACAATCTCTTTCCCCTCGCATTAGTCACAGTGAGTAACTGGGAGAAGGGGGTGATGGTTGTGGAAAGGAATGACATTTGGCTAAGAAAAACAGTTTATGTTATTTACAAACACTTAGCAAAGCAGGTGATTACTGATGTTTTGCTTGTTTAAGCCATTCTTCTCTTTTGGATAACCCAACATTTCTTTTGTGGAACAATCAGGAAAAATATGCAGGAAATTGTGAAATTTTTTTTCTGCTATTTTTGTCTGTTTCTACAATTGCCAGCGATGACCAATTTGGTTTCTAAACATTGCCACTCTGCTTATTGGGAAGGCATGTGTGGAATGACTCCTCCTGAGGGAACCATTCTGTGCTGCCTGTGAATCTTCACTTCAATGTATTTTGGCAGCCGGGAATGGGGAGAGAGACAGAAACTGGCAAACAGCTTCCAGGCAGCTCCACACAGCTCACCTGGAATTGATTTTCAAGAGACCCATCTTCACCTGGTATAAATCAGTCCAGCTCGATCGTCTTTGCCTGGTTGGGTATTTTCTGAAAGTCTTGTGTCAGTGAAGGCAAAAGGTTTCCATGTCATAGGTGGTCTCTCTGTCCCAGTGTCCTGCCTTTGCCCCCTGAAGCTGTGTCCTCCAGGTCAGCTGGAGATGCTTCTGAGTTCTAAGCATCTTGTAGCTTTCTTTGCTGGTCTATTGGCTCCTTCGGGCCACCGAATGCAGCCCTCAGTAGCTCCTTTCCCTGGGAGCTCTGATCCTGGGCCGAAGGGTGGCAGCTGCTCGCTGGTAGAAACAGACGTACCAGTTGCGTTTATATCAGCGTTCCTTTATTCTCCCTCACGGAGGGAAAAGCGGAGAACAAGATGTGTCGTGGAGAACATGGCAAACTGGCCCAGCCACTCTCTCTCCTAGGTCTTTTATGCCCTCCCTCGGTGGAGGGCAAGGCGAGAGACAAGCCACTAGGCAGATGATGGGCCTGTGATATCTGGCCAGTCCTGGGTGAACAGGGGAGGGACAGGTGGAAAAGCAGAGCTGTGAGTGGCCAGGCCACCAGGGTATTTCCGGTGGCCTGCACACTGCCACAGCATCTATTTCAACTTTCTACACCAGTGGGAGACAGGTGTTTAGCTGGGAGATTTGCTTTGTCCGCTTGGGCAGAACCAGGGAAATTTCTTTCTGGGGAATATGGCCTTTCTGGGTTCAGTGCCAGTGACACATTTGAAGCTGCTGATCTGGGCATCTGGGGCTGTCTAAGCTCTGGCTCTCATTTCACAGCTTTTGTGAGCTGTCTTAGAAAAGTCTCCAACCCTCTTGTCCAGGTTCACCACCTCCTTTCCCAGCTGTGAAAATAACCCATGGTGGGACGGAGAGCTACACCCACTCCCCTTCCTGTGGACATCAGCAGATGTCGTGATGGATGGTGTAAGTCAACTTTGTGGAGGTGTCATGGAAATTGGCTGCAGAAGGAACTTGGTTTATTCTGTCATTCATCAGTGCTGTGATTGCTGTCTGACAACTGGCAAAATCAGCTCATTTTATTCAACCAACAGTGAAACTCAAGATCTCTCCCTGAGCTCTGCTTGGATGTCTTTCCAACTGTCTGCATGCCCCTGTTCTCCAGATGGCTCCAGCCACCCAGGCATGGCCAGTAAGTAAGATTTCAAACTGATTATGAGGTTTAGCTCTGACCTAGGTAGATACAGGGACAATTAGCCTTCGATCAGTTTGGCAAAGTTGACAAATCAAATTATTCTGTTTTGCCTCCCTCCCTGCAGATGATACTTGTTGCTGTCAGCTGTGATCCAGAAGGATGCAAGTATTTCAGGTCTGATTGGAGAAAGACTTGGACGAATAGAAGTAAAATTCCCATGTCCATGGTTTCTTGGACAATGTGTCTCTGCTGTTAGCCTGCAGAGCCGAAAAGGGGATTCACCCCAGGCATTGAGGCAGGAGTGAGCTCTTGAAGTCACTGGTCATCTGGAAATATGGGACAGAGTTCCTTACACATTTGGGTTGAATCTGAAAACAATTGTACTTTCTCTAAAACTTCCTCTATTTTCCCGTGCTATTTTTCTGATCTTCCCAGTTGTGCAGGCAGGAATGAGAAAGAACATCTCAAGAGTGAGACACAGGGGACAGGTTCCATGTCATAGCATCATTTTATCTTCCTTGAAGACTCTTCAGATTAATCTGGGATCTCTCTCTTTCATTTCCAGTGCAGAATCCATGCTCAGGAAGAGGACTGGAAGTTCTGAACTGTGACAAGAGCAATAAGTTTCTTCTAGCATGGACCTCATTGCCAGCTGCAAGATGAAGCAGTACTTCCCATGGTCACTTGCCAGGACTCTCTGAGACAGATTCCTGTCAGATTCCTCTGCCATGGTCATCCATCTCAAATCACAGCTGATACACCTGATGTTCGCTTGATGAGACAGCTGTAGTTGTGGTGGGCAGTCCATCAGAGAGCTTGGGGAAGCTGCCTAAGTCCTGTGGATTGACAGTCTTCACAGCTTTCACTCTTCAGCTCCTTTTCCAGCTGTAGTCCCTCTCCCAGCCATGGACAAGTTTCTACATCCCGCCCTAGTTGTAGACAGAGCACTGAACAAAATGCAGTGCTGCAATGGTTCACAATTCCTCAGCTCATCCCAGCACCTTAGCATCTTTCACTTTGTGCATCCTTGGAAATGGTGATAATTTACTCTGTAAGACCAGGCTGCCTAGCCCAATTCCCAAAGCTTGTAGTCTCAAGCTCCAAGTTTATGGTTATCCTTGCCCCTTTTCCTGTCATCACTTGTGATCAGCACCCGGGGTTTCTGAGAGAGGGATCGAAATACCATAATGCATAGAATTGAGCAGCATGATAATATAGGTATAGGGAAATCCTCTGATGATGCATCTCGTGCCCAGCATAGTGGTTTGGAAAATGTTCATCAACTTTGGATGGTTTTCAGGGTCTGAACAGCTAATAACATCCCTGTTCATGTCAGAAGATGCGTCTTTTGGTGGATGTGACAGGCAGTATGTACTTGTGGTCAGAGCACTTCCTCCTAATTTCCTTGACTCTATCCGTGACCCCATCTAGGCTTGAGCTGCCCACTGAACGTCATTATTTTCTTAAGCATCTTCTTGATTCAGCTGCTTCCAGCTCTGAAAAATGGGGCTGCTTGAGCAGTGTGTTTTCTTTGACTGCAGGGCAAGGGCTGACATGACCTGACAGTAAGCAATGAGAGGGAGGTTTCAGTTGTGCTGTCCAGTATAGGACACCCCACAAGGCTGGGGTGAAGGAAGCCAAGTGCTCCTGTGCTAGCTGGATAGTTTTGTCAGACCTGTATGTGCACCCCAGTTGTAAAGACCTGATGGACTTTGCTTTCTGAAACGGTTCACTTCAGTCATTTCCCAGTCCACCCAGTTCTGCTCTCCCTCTGTCTCCCATCCCACTGTGTGCCTGTCAGTCTCACTGTCTGCACAGATGTTTCTGGGCATCTGAGCAAGCAGCATGTTCCTGCCTGCAAAATGCAGCCCCACAGCTGTGTTGAGAAGAGCTGGGTGGATGACAGTGCCTGACCAGGGGATTTCTCCCTGTGTTGAACCACATTTCAAAGACAGACCCTTCTCCTGACCTGGGGTAGGACTGAGCTGGGAAAGAACAGTCAGATATGAGGGATTTGCACAGGTGATGAGTGACAACCTTCAGGCCCTGGACACAAAAATTTCTCTTCTCATGGGACTTAAAATGCCAACCTACATGACATCAGACTGATGTTCTTGAGCTTCACCCAGGATAGGGTTGAAGTGAGCAACTATGAGAGGTTTTGCCAGGGCTTCAGTGGAATCAGGGTTTCACTGAGATTGAAAGCCTTGTTGTGCCACCACTGCTTTCTGTTTCCTCCCCCAAGAACTTGTGTGTCCCTTTTTCTTGAGCACAGTTCCTTCCCTTTACCTAAGCCTAGGGGCCATTGCTAGTTTGTGTTGTGTCATTAAGTATTAGCAAACTTGTTGAAATGTGTCAAATATCTCTTCGGAGGTCTTCATTAATTCAGGCCTGACTTTGACTCTAGACACAAACTCCCAGTCACCTGCAGAAAGTCCTGAAAACATGACATGGAAGGATGAGCTCCATACAAGAGGACTTCTTGGACACTGAGATGTGTCCTTAACCCTCTAACCCCCTTGAAGGTAGCAACTATGTTCAGGGAGGAGGAGTAGACAGAATCTGCACTCCTGCAGCCAGTATTGGGGGAAAAGGCAGCAAAGGGATTGGGAAATCTTCAGTCTGCTCTGGGGATGCTTGAGATAGCGGAGATAGCATGTTCTGATGACCTTTTTGCTGTCAGACCCCATCTCCACACAGGGTGAAGTGGAACCTGCTGACCTTCAGATGCAGAGAGGGGCACCCTAGCCAAGGAGCACCCAGGAGGATGACAATGCCGTCCTGGGAAATGTCTCCCAGGAGCAGATGACTTTAAAGGGGAAAAAAAAAAAGCCAACCGAAATCCTACGTGTTGGAGGAGGAAAGCAGAGAAGTCCCTCAGCTGTTGAAATTGCCTTGTCAGCATCTGTGAGAGGTTGGCTGGCTTGCTGGCTCTGACAGAAATTGATGGGGACCATGTGGCAGTCAACACGGGAGAGGGTGGGAGGGTGCCAAGTTTTCCTACGTATATGTGTGTGTATATATGTGAGTGTGTATTTATTATCCCATCTCTTCTGCAGTTGCCTGTGTGACTTGTGCCAGCAAGCTGCGGAGATGTGGCCTTTCCCTGGAATGAGGAATGCGTCAAGGAAAGTGTGGTTGCATATAGTTATGAACATATGGAGGCCCTGGAGTCACGCCACACGGTTTGCCACTAATTGAAATAGGCTGACTAACCTCTTATTGTGGCCACCAGGAGCAACCCTGGGGAGGGGCTGGCAGAGGGGGAGGGGAGTGCTGTGCATGGGCACAATGCAGCTTCCAAAGCATGACTGGGAGAAACAAACATCTCCCCCTTCTCCTCCACCTCTTCCAGGATGGAGAGACAGAGCTGCAGGGATACAGTGAGCAGGTTCTCTGCACACAGCAAAAACAGCACAGACACAGATAACTTCTGGCTGCTCCTCTACAGCTGAATTTCCAGGGTATGCTTACATATGGCCAAATGCTGACTGTCCTCCTTGTGCTCACACAATGTCCAAAGTGAGCTTGTGAGAATAAACTGGGTCTGGGCTGAGGGACTTGTGCACTTCAGTAGTGTGGAAGAAGAGTGCTTGTCTCTTCCTCCAGGTACTCTTCCTTCAGACAGCAATGCACCTGAGCATTTTTCATTGTTGCACATTGCGAAAACAGCTTTCTGCTGCCAGATCCTTCCTATGGATGCTCACATGGCTCCTGAGTGCTCAGATACATCCAGGCTGAGGTGCTCCAGTGGCTGTTAAAAAGGTCACCTGCTTTGTTTCTTGCATGTATTACAAGAGGTGGCATTTGAAGTGGTGGAGGTTTAGCATCACCTGTCCTTGGGTTCTACTGGTGATGTGAAATTTGATGTGAAGACAGCCAGAGAGAAATACGTCTGTATATTTTAACCCAGATGTCTCTGAATTGCCCTGGATCCAGCATCATACTCTGTTCAGTTTTTTCCTAACTGTGGAGTAGAATACCTCCTTGGACAGCTATTACCATCTCCTGACTGCAGACTTCCCATGGAACTGTCTTGCGCCTCAGCCCTCAGTGGTTCAATCTACAGTTTTTGGCCATGAAGGGACTTGGGTATGCCAGAAGACTGGCTGCCTTGGGGAAAGGTCTTCCAGCTTTAGGTGGTATGTCCATCACAGAGAAAGATGCAGCTCACGTCACCCCTACTTCTTCATAACTGTGTTGGCAGGTAAATTCCTACCAGCTTCTTTGCTTTGTTTTCTTCCACATTGCTTGTGTTCATTTCAGAAGAATTTTGTCTGTCCTTCAGGAACAACTGTGGGAAAACATGGATGAGAGGACTATCAGCACCCTTGTGATTTGCTTAGATCTGTCACTTCAAAGCTCTTATGAATACCTCAGCCAGCTAAGCCTATCTGAGTTCAGAGCACCTCCAAACCCAAGACCAGGATATTTTTTTTCTGTAGAAATGGAATAGAGAAAGTAAGTTAAAATTGAGACAACTTCTGAATTACCTGTGCAGTGAGGATATAATATGCAAAGAAGCAAAGAAAGATATAAGGTTTTCTAGAAACAAAATTCACAGGAACATAGGGAACTTACTTAGGGAATTTTCAGCAGTAAAATGGGATGCCACTTTTACCACTGTTATTAAAGGAAACTAGTGTTTAAAAAAAATTCAGACAAAAAATGTTTACAAGATATCATCAAGAATATATTGCACTTGTGTAATCAATTTTTCAAATGGAAACAATCATAAAATGTCCCCCATTTTGTTAATTGTTTGGGTCTAAAGGGAAATAATATGCAATATGCTTTTCTACTTTATTAATAGTTGTCATAACAGGCTGAATGAGTGTTTTCCTTGAGTTGCTCTAGAAATTTGCTTTACTGATTTTGATGTATAATGTTGTAAGAATACTTTAACAAAGGTTCAAAGGGTTTTCTGAAATGGATCTGCAGGCTGATCCATTCATCATCAGACACTCTGAATGTGCCCAGAATATCTCAGGGTACCTCACTGCCGATGGTGTGAATCTGTACTTGACAGTTCCTTAAATCCATTTTCCTTGGGCTGCTGAATCTTGGGTAGATCTCTGACTTTTTGCTTATGTATATCAAGGTAAGAAGTAAAGTTTGACAATGCCTTTGAATGGAAATGAGTATGTCAATACTATTACAAATATGCATGTTAGGAGGCAGCTGAAGGCTCATACATGGCTATAATCATCTTAATTGGATCTCCATGTCCCAGAGATCTAAAAGACAAGAGACAGCAGCTGGACAATGGGTAAATAGGAAGGGGGAGGTGACAGAATATGTGTGACCAATAAATATGATAGGAGATGTGAAATTCCCAGCTGGCCAGGGATGGTGACCACAACTTACCGTCTGTTCACAGCTAACCCTACACTACACTTCACCACCCACAGCACACACTGTCAGAGTTTCTTTCACAACTGAAATCTTTAGATGGCACCGAAAAAACAAAGAAAAGGAAAAAGAAAACAAGTATCTCACCATCTTCCCCTCTCTTTCCACATATTTGTGCCAGGTCCAGAAGGAGATCAGGGAAGGAAAAGGCTTTTTGTGCCTGGCATAGCTGGGCAAGGAAGCCCAGGATAAAGTAGCAGAGGTGGCATTCCAGACATTAATACATGAAGGGTATCGAGTGTGTGATGAGACACAGCAGGTGGGACGAGGAGATCAATCCTCACTGGGTACGGCTACGCGCTAAGTCTGGTGCATGTCCTCTTGCATCAGCCTCTGGAGGGAAAACTGCAGGCACCTGTCCTCCAAACCAGTGATGTGACCAGTGAAAAGAGGGGTGTTGGGAGAGGATTGAGACCATTTTAAAAACGAGCAAAGAATTTTGTTTGGCATCAGCGCTCTGGTACCTCCCCAGGCATGTGGTGGTGCCAGGTGCTACCAGGAGAGTTGTGCTTTAGTATTCCTGTGTTAGCAGCAGCTACAGAAATCAACACCATGCTGATCCCTTGTGCACTGGGGTTTGCATTTTCCACTCACTTCCTGCGTGTCCTTCCTCACCATCCAGAGCACAGTCTGTACCAATGAGCACACACATATGTGCTTGTGTTAGGACACCTCTATCCTGACCTGAACAGTATGATAAAGGGGACAAGGACACCCATTTATGGAAAACCTGAAGCCTAAAGTTGTCCTAAATCATTGTGTGAATGGGAAAACTGAGGAAGCTTTGTTTCTAATGCAACTTTAAGGTGAGCATCTCTGTGGATTCTCTGAAGCCTTGTAAAACATTGAGCTCATTCAGCAGTAGGTGTTTTTATTAGACCTATACTTTTCTCTTTTTTTCTTCCACTTGGTCAGTCATTTTCGGAAAAGTCAGAGAAAGTTTCTGTTTTGGAGACTTCTCTGTTATATTTTCTTAAAACTGACCTATGAGTTAAAAAGCTATTAGGAAGCACCCAGACAAATGTATTGGCAGACTAAAAGACAATGTGGTCTCACATGCCTGGTTTCCTAAGTAAACCTGTCTAAAAGCCCCAAGGATCATTAGTACATCATCTGTTACTTCCATCAGCATTTTTTGAATGCAGGAGTGTGATTTCTCCCAGAGCAGATGGGACCTGGCATCTCGTTAGAAAGATTTCTTTGTAGTGATCTGTGCAACATTCGTTCCTCCCAAGGGAAACAGTGAACAGGAAAGGTAGCTCTATTTTCCACATGTCCAGCTACTCTGAAACCAATGACATGGTCAGCTGAGGTGGCTTGCAGACCAGCATGCATGAAAACTGCAGCTCACCACAGCTCCTGTGGCTTTGTGATAGCTCAGCAGCCGCAAAGCATGTTTCTTTGGCTGTTGTGACAGCAGTAAGCCAGCCCTCTGGCACTCCCTTCTGCCTGGAGATTTCCCCATCAGACATATTTTTGAGCTGTGTGGGTATCTTTGTGGGAAAAGTACCTGCAGAAATGGTCCAACAAGTGGCAAAGGTAAGGCTGGCTGACAGGTGCTCCTGTAGGGAATTTTAATTGCCTTGAATGCAACTCCAAGAGAAAACCATGTCCAAGATCTCTTAGACATTAGGCTGCATTAACATCTCTCAATCTCTCTCACAGCAGTGGTTCACAGTGTTCCAGCCTAAAGTAGGCTGCTTCCCACTGATCCCAGTAGGAACCAGAGTAGCCCTTGTCACATAAAACACACAAGGAGGCCCAATAGTGGCAAAAAATTGAAATGAAAATATTTCCAATGGCTTTTGCTGAGGTTTGAGCTGTGTTGTGGGCAAAGCTTGCTTCTGATTTTCTGATTGTTTTTGTCCCTGCCTGATGAGCACATTACATAGCAAAGCCAAATCCTTAACCCTCTGGCCTCATATGTCTCCTCTTCACCTCTTGTTTCTTCATACGCAGATCTCCTCAGTTCCCAGCCAAAGCACACCCTGATCCGAGATTGCTCAGGAGGTGCTTTATGCCAGAAACTTCCCCTGGGAGATTTAAGAAAGAAACAAACAAACCAAGCAGCCTTCACAACATCCTGATGACAAACAAACAAACAAGCACACACACACACACACACACACACACACACACACACACGCCCCATGTTCCTGAAACAGCATCTGACCCTGCTCTCCAGAACCTGGGGACAGGAGGTGTACCTTGGTGGTAAACACGGAGCACTGTGTCAGGGTGAATACTTGGAGCAAACTGCAAATCACTGACTTCTTCCCTGGGGAGGCAAGATGAAAACTCCAGCAAAACCTGTTTTGTGTGTCCAGTCCCTCTAAAAGAGAATGGAGTCAGGATGTTGTTCCTACAGTCATTTCCTACTCGACAAGTGTCTGTTTCCTTCCCCTTTCCTTCTCTGTAAGCAATACAAAAGCATTTCAGTGGTGTTGGGTCTCTCTTGGAAACCTGCCTCTCCACCACTGCAGGTGGGATTGGCAGGCAGTGTTTGCTAGTGCTACCAAGCTCACATGGCATGTCTCTGTACCACCTGCATATTCCTCCTGGTCAGAACTGCCTGTGCTTTGTATTGAAAGTGCTAAGAATCTGGCAAACGGTTCCTCTGAACCTTGCCTCTTGGAGAAAGCCCCATCCTTGGACCTGGAAAGATGGTTTAGACATTCAAAATGACCCTGTCTCTGCTTCCTGAGCCCAAGGTCCATGACAGGAGGAGTTCCCATTGGTTTGGTCCTGTGTATGCTGGGAGGACTAATGTACTACACCACCAAAGTGTGGTCCCACTCTTCAGCGTAGAGGAGCATGCTAGCCGGGTGCTGTGGGAAGGGTCAGACAAGGTACATTAATGACAAGTCAGGCAAGTGGTTGTCTCTTACAAGTCTAGCTGGAGTGCTTGGAGATTATGCTGAGATGAAGGAAATTACTTTGTGAGTTGTTCCAGTGCAGGCTCAATGCTTTAGTCTTTTGCTGAAATCACTCCTCCACTCACAACGCCCCTGCCTCTGGCCTCTCTTGGTACGAAAGCTCTTCTGGCAGATCCCTCAATGCACTAATAGGCGTTAATTGCCCTAACTACTCCAGGGACCTCCACCCACAGCATCGGCCCCTGCCCCAGGAGCCCTATTTCAGCTGGTCCCAGGGTATTTAGAGTCCTTTCCTGTATTGTGAGTGTGCTTGGCTGTAGTCTTGCTTCTGATCCTGCCTTCTGGACAGACTTTGAACTTGAGCTCCAGGTAACTTGTATCCCATATCTGTCCTTTGATGTGGATTGTAGCTTGTCTTTTGCCTTGTAGTTGTTCCTGGCTGAGTTCTTTGCATGATCTCAGGACTGGTTAATTGGTTGCCTCCTCTGTGGTTGTTGTTGTACCTGGTGATCAGCATGTGGTCCTGCTCCTGGACATAGTCCAGAGGACAAGCTTCTCTGGAGACACTTGTCAGTGTACATCTTCCTTGCGTGGATACTCCTTCAACTGTTCCTACAAAGCTTCTTCATCCTAAAATCTGCCACTAACAAGAACAAAGCCTAGTCATATATATCTATCTTGGTGGTTTTTTTTTTTTTTTTTGGTGGTGTTGATTATTTTTGTTTTCTGTGTAGAAAGTATTAGCATACTTGTAGGATTTCCTGTGTTAAAATAGGATTTCCCGTAATAATTTTGACAAAAAGTCTTGATAGTTCTGCATGCAGGTTTGGTATATTATTCCACCAGAGCTGCCTTGGAACAAAGAATGTCTGGTGGAGTCTGTGTTTGGTCTCTAAACACGTCTGAGTGCAACACCTCCAGGAAATGTTGGACTTATCAGTTTAGCATTAACTGGAGGTGGGTTCTTGTCTTTTATGTTCCTCTTCTGATGCTGACCCACTCCATACTTTTGCAGTGTGTGTGGTCTGGGGCTGTAGCATAGGGCATGGGTCTTAGGATTATGCTGTTTTGGGAAGGGTGAAAGAACCCGGAGTTCTTGGTCTGACGGGGCTCACTAACCGAGTGCGCTTTATGTATGCTGTGGGCACTGGCCAAAGCTGAAAGTAGGGTGAGATAGAAACCTGAGTGGTTTACACTTGCAGACAGACAAATAATGTGGATACTGCAACAGAAATACCATGCAGGGATGGATAGAAGGCAGGAGGACAAATAAAATAATAAGGGGTGCATACACAGACCTGTGATGTGGGAAGAGCTGATCACTATCACCTAGAAATCCTACACCAGCATAGACCCCCTCCATCTCCCCCAGATCATGCTTCTTCCAGACTCTCAGTCTCAGCCAGTGTTGCCCTTTTAGGGGCAAGCAGGGAGAGCAGAGATAAGCAGATGTGGAGCACACAGTGGATTTTATAATAACATGGTGGTTATAGACAATTACCTAATGAGGACCAGATGGTCAGTTTTATTTTAAGTTGCCCTTTAACAACATTCCCATCTAAGCTGTGTTTTTTAAGTAATAGGTTTTTAATGAGATGCCCATAAGATCTTACAACACATCAGGTTTTAATCATGCCGACCTATTTAAATGGCAGTGTGTGTCTTTAGCACTCCTTTTACATTTTTATGGTGTTTAATTCCTTCCCACCACTGTTCCTCACCCCAAACCTCAAATGGGCTGTGTCAAAGGGATCGTTCTTCTCAGCACTGGGTGCTGCCCCTGCTGAACTCATCCATGCTATTCCAGACTGAGACTGGGAACAGACCTCTTTCCAGGACAGAGAAAGCATCTTCTTCCTTTCCTCTGAGGTCAGGGTGCAGCTCTGCTTTGCAAAATAAAAGCTCTCATTATAAATGCTGCTCTCGGATGGGGAAGGCGGGGAGCAGTGTGATTTATCTTGCAAAGATACTGTTATGAAGCCAAGCAAGCATTTGCTTTGGAATGGTGCCTCTAAATCCCCTGGGCAGCACCATGTGGTCATACTGCAGAGGATGACTGAGAGCCCAGACACACGGCAGACATTTCGATGGTGATAAGCCATGAGGAATTGCTGAGAGAATAAGTAAACCCCTTGCAGTATTTACACATCAGGAGGGGGATGTAACTGCAGGTTATCTGCACTTCTTAGGTGGGGGCATGAAGGTGAGTTCCCTGCCCAAGTAAGAACAGGGCAGAAACCTGGGTTTCGTGCTTCTTTACTCCTTGTTTACCATGCTAGGTCCTGGATAGCACAGGTAGCTCATCTCGTTTCTGGGAGCTGAGTTATGGTACCCCCACGTATAATTACTCACTCATCTGACCAGGGAGAGGATGTGTGAAGAGGGAATTGGGAAACATGGCCTGATGACAACCCCAGGTGACCAGAACTCTGCAGCTTCATATCTCAGTGTGAAACACCTGAGTGCCTGTGTTCAACATTATGGTCTGTTGTATCTTTTCTGTTTCTGTGCTGGACTTCTCTGGGACCACCGTGTCCACCCTTGGTAGCTCCTTTAGTCCGGGAGCTCTAGTCCTGGGCAGGCAGTGGCAGCTGTTTGCCGGTAAAAACAGAGGGACCACTTGTCTATTTATCAGTGTTCTTTTATTCCCCTCACAGAGGGAAAAAGAAGGTGCATAGAACAAGCTGTGAGATGGTAACCTGGCAAAATGGCCCAGATCGTCCCTCGCCTGAGTCTCTTATGCCTTCGGTCAGGGGAGGGCAAGGTGAGAGACGAGCCAAAGGGCAAATGATTGACCAGTGACACCTGGCCAGTCCTGGGTAAACAGGGGAGGGACAGGTACAAAGCAGCACTATGAACGGTCAGCCCACCCTGGATTGTCGGTGGTCTACCCACTGCTACAGTCTGTGTCAGTCCTCCAGCCAGCCAAGCACTCATTCCATGGCCTTCCTGGTGAAGATCAACATGAATGTGTTTCCCATTGCTGGTGCTCAGCCCAATAAAGAAAAAACACCCTGTTGTAAAAAAGTCTGCTGTCAGGACTCAAAATGGTGGATTTTTTTTCTGTCCCACTCTTAGAGGCCTCAGCAAACACTGGACAAAACAATGCAGGACTTTCACCTCTCGCCTGTCTGGGGATTTCATTTTTCCTGTTAATGTCAGAGGGTCTGTGAAATTGCAGACGAGATCTAGCTCTGCATTCCTTCCCGGATTCTTGGTTGCCCTTTGGTGGAGCTTACACTGAGACTATGACTGTGCTGGCTAAATGACATCATGTTTCAAAATTTTATTTGCTTAGTTATTTTTTGGGGGGAGGTATTCTGTATGTTTACCCAGTCACCTTCAAGCAACTGCAAACTTGGACGCTTTCCCCTCATTGGAGTGGAGGGGAAGGCATGTGGTAAATGACACTGAGGTATGGGGGACATTCACAATCTTTCCCGTACTTGAAGTGGTTCACTTAGACAACTATAGCAAAATATATCTTCCCCTTGCAGCAGACTGAACCCTGTTTTCATGGAAGTTCTGTACTGAAGAATTCTTGTGGGTAGACACTTGGAGGCACCAGGAAGCCCATCTTGGTCATAAACCAAAAGAAGCACAAAAGAAGCTGTAAGGGATTATTTACTTGGGAGTCCAAGTTCAAATGTTACTTTGGTCACACAAGAAGTGTGATTCACGTGGTCACTATGTATTCACTTCTCAAGTCTCAGCATAGAGCCCAAGTTGTTAGGTGCTTACCTGGAGAATCCCAGGCTTTGCTGATTTAGCTCTGAGCAGTGACCATGCTAGAGCATGAACAACTGTGCAAGATACAAAAATGCAGGTAAGAAAAGCTGGGGTGTGAATCCAACTGCTAAAGGGCTGCTTAACACCAATCTTGACTACCCTGGGCTGGACTTGACAGCAATACGAGTATATAAAAGGTTTCAGTGGTTTTGGGGGAGACACCAGATTTTGCATTTTATCTATTTTGAAGGAGGCTGTGAGCACATTAAAAACATAGATCTGTTGAGAGCTCTCCTAGCCATGTCAAACTCACAGGCAAGATGTTTTACCTGGTCTTTCCTAGGAGGGAAGAGAATCTGGAGTTGCTGATGTTGCTCAGGTTTAGTCTGTCAAGTAGGATAACGACCACACATCTTCCCAGGTAACCTCTGGAAGAATGGTGTGGACAATGTTTCTCCATAATAGTACTTGACAGCTAATGGTTATTTTGTCTTTTCAGTGGTCCCAGCTGAAGCCTCTGCCCTCAGCCTCAATTCCAGTGCCATTTTTTGAAGAGACAGGAGAGAAGCAAATCTCCAAACTCTGAATCTTTTCATAGCTCTTTGGTGAAACAGGAGCAAAAAATGGTCTTCTCCATCTTAGAGAGGCCAACAGGCACCTGCAGTTTCAGGAAAGGGCTGATGGGTTTCAGCCAGGTTGCAGAGTTCTCCCAGGGAAAGAGAAGGAAAGGTAAATACTGTTGGTGATTGAAAATTGCTCTGCAGCAAGTGTGGGGAGGTAAAGTGGCTGCAGACAGAGGCTTTTTCTTGAAATTACACCATCAGGAAGATAGTGAGAAGTGCCTCCTGTGCACTCCTATGTAGGCAGTGCTGCTCCTTGCTGAGAGGGATACTCAGGCCAGAGTGGCTGCCTGCCCCAGAGCAAATAACTGCCTGCCCCACAGCCTTCTTCTTCCTTCCTGGCCTCCCAGAAAACCTCTTTGGAGGTTTTGTGACTCCTGCAGCCTGGCCTCTGATTAGCTGAGCAGCATCTGTGTGAAGTGGAAAATGTGTGTGAGCACAGGGGCTAGGGCACAGAGCCACAGCTGGGCTTAGGGCCCTGAAGCTGTGCTGTCTGAGCCAGTAGCTGCTCTGTGGGTTCAGGAGCTTTCCTTGGAGCCGTGGCAGCCTTGCAGGGAAAACAATCAGAGTTGGAGGCCATGTGTGCTTGGCACAAAGACCTCTTCTTGCCCACCCCCCAATGATGGGGCATGTTTCTGCAGACACAGGAGTCAGCAATTTGTGGTGAGCTCCACTGCCTGAGAGTGGATGGAGGAGCCTCAGCACAGCTGGGAATGAGAAGACACATGACAAAGTGAAAACTACGGAGATGGAGTCTGGCTGGCAAAGAGGCAAGAGTGGGGAAAACATGGGGATGCCATCCGACTGGGGGTACCCTTTGCCAGGAAGTTGGTTTCTCAGAACCACAAAGATGCTTCGTGCCCATGGCCCCCACTCCTCGGCCGATACTGAGAAAAGGGCAGGGTTGCTTAGCTTTGCACTCCCATGGTAGTGTGAGACAGCTGATGGGCTCAGCCCCTTCCCTGAAGCTGAGGCTTGTTGATCTGGTTTCTTGCTGCTGCAACAGGGGGTGGCAGCCTGAGAAACTTGGTCTCTGCTGGTGATTCTGTTTGAGCGCATCAATAATGTCCCCCAGGGAAACAAGAGTGCCTGAAACAGTCTTGCAAAATGAGGGAGCCTGCAACAAATCTACTGGTGTCAATCCCAGTGTTGCTGGGCTCTGAGTATTGCAGCTGCAGGAGCAATAGGATTCAGAAAGCTCTGCTGGCAAAATGAGGCATGGTGGGGCTGGCAAGCAGTTGTTGTTAACAGTGTAAGACCTCTGGCCGAGTGGCTCTGAGTCCAGCCATGCCATAGATCCATGGGGCAGCTTCTCATTTTCCCCTTTTGTGATGATGGAAACATTGCATAATTGTATTATCCTTCTGGGAAGAGAGGGGACTGTCATCAAAGAGATGGAGACCACCAGACACAGCCCCAAGGTACAAGAACATTAAACCAGGCTGTGAGGAACATTTCTGTGAACAGTTTCCTAGGGGCCAGGTCAGAAACTCACTGAAGAGTCTTTATTTCTCTTCTCCAGGGACTTGTACCAGAGACAGGCCCCAGAGCACAGCACCCATACAAAGCACAAGCTTTGTAATGCCTTTGATTCTGCTCTGCTGGAGATGATGTCTCAAAAAGTGAGGCCACTCAAATGCATTTACCAGCTTCTGCCAGACTCTTTGTAAGGAGGCATAGGTCCCTTTCTGTCCCCTGTGGGGAACAGAGTGACAGCCCCAGCAGTGCAGTTGGGATGCTCAAGATGAAGTCTCACAGGCTGTGACTTCTTTGGCACTGAGTTTACATTCTGCCTGTGACTGGTGAGGTTCTGTTAGCTATTTTACTCCAGTAAAGCTTTCTTGCTTTCTAATGTTCCCATGGGTAGTCCAGAGGCATCTCCAAGCCCAACAATGTCTGGGCTCAGAGAGGTGCAGCACCTCAGACACTGTGGGAAGTGTGGTTTGATTTTGACTTGGTGCATATTAGCTCTTGCTAATCCTTGATCAAGGCTGTGACCCTTGGGCAGCCTGGCCTTAGAGCCTAAATGTAGTGTAGTAAGTGATGGTGTAGCTGCATGTGGATTGATACGGCTGAGTTCATCTCTCACGCTACTGTGAGATCCCTCATACACTCAGATCCCTAATACAGACTGTATCCTCTCTCTAAATCCTTTTCACAATCCTGACAGTAGTTTCCTATCTTTGGGATCTCTTCCCTTTGAGCAAACTCAGTGGAAAGGGCCTATGGGTTTCAGAGCTGCTAAGGGGAGGGGCAGATGAGTGAGATTGCATAAGCCTGTTCATTTAGGGAATAATGTTAAAAATAAAAGGCACTTTGTAAAATAGGAGGGATGAGAAGGTGCGGTTTGCAGGCAGTCTGGCAGCCCTCTGGGTTCTTGATTGGTTGATTTCAGAAATACAAAGCAAAGTTGTCGGCAAACAATAGACTATGAGCCCTTGCCACCCATCCCTCTGTTTATCCTGAGAACAGGGTCATGGAAACTTTCCCTTTCTGTTATTGTTTCAATGGAAGCACTTTGCCCTCTTCAACGTTCCTCAGAAAGGATGCATCATGCGTGTAATTAAACCTCCATGCAAAAGATTTTTCCTTTCCTAGCCAAAGCTTTTTCACTGCCGCTTGACTTCGCTGTAAGGAGCCTTTCTGTCCTTCCTCTACATAGCCCTTGGCCTGTGCCACTGGAGGGTAGGTGGAGTGTCTTCCCATGCAAGGCTTTTTTTTCATGCTGTTTGGGTATGCTCTGGTGCTACTGCTGCTTCTGGTGCTCTGCCTCATCCTCCTCCTTCTAAGAGGTCACTCTGCTCTGTGTTGAAAGGGGACAGGGCAGAATGATGGGTACCAAAGAGCTCTGTCTCACATCTGGCTCATTTATCTTTCTCAGCAGGTTCTTGCTAAAACTCGTTCCATGGCTGACGCCCTTCAAAGGACATGTATCTCATGTAGATGCTCTGTTGACTGATCACATTTCCCTTGTAAGAATAGGATTCAATTTTAGACACACAATCCCAAATGTCAGTGTTTAGCTATCACCCTGAGCTCCCATTATGGAAGCTGGTTGAAAGAAACCAACTGGGTTAAAAATTACACATGGCAGAGCGGACACACATCACACCAGTCATGTTTTCTAGGAAGTCATGGTAACAGGAGGTGACAGACAAAGCCAAGTAAGTCCTGGCTATGGTCTGTGACTTCATGGCACAAAGCAAGCATCACCCTCTGAGATGACTGTATAACCCTCCTGTGGGCTTGGAGGTGATGTGGTTGTTGTCCAAGTAGAGCAAAGCCATGGAGATTTTTTGTTTACTCTGTGTCCACATAGACACATGGGATGCTCTGTTTCCCACCTCAATAATTACACAAGGGGTTTGGCTGGTGCAGCTGCTCATGGCAGCAGGGGATGTGCTTGCATTGTATGCAGGGTGGAGAGCAGACACCAGAAATTTCAGAAATGTGGTGGCTTGCAACGCAGTGAAGTGCAAATGCAGATGTACTTGCAGTCATGCAAGAGAAGAGGGAAGTAATGAGATCTCAGGCATCAGCAGAGAGATCATCCTGGAAGCCAGGAAGGAATTAGCCCAATCCTCTGCTCCTTTTAGCCACACAAAATTGGCCTGGTGTGTTGTGGCAGTTTATTGCTTTCCTCTGAGGCATTAAGTTTTGGCTGTTGTCAGAGAAAGGATATCACATTGGTTTGGGATGGAAATCTTCATTCCTGTGAGTGAAAGTGCCAATATTTCATTGGATGAGAATTTACTGGGGCCAGAAAAGCTTTTGCCTCAATGAATTTGCTTTTCCCGGGAAAGGTCAGTCTGAAGGGAACATCCATTTCCACCCCATAACTTTCTACCTGCCTTGCTGCTGGATGAGTGGCTGTAGAGCATAGGGACAAGCAACCCCAAACCTCAGTCCTCCTCTGATCCTAGTTAGCCACCTTAGCAATGAAACTGATCCCCTTTGGCTCCTGTTGGGGGCTGTATGGGCAGAATTAGGCTCAACTGCCAAAGTTCCCAATGCTTTGAAATACCTCTGTTGTAATGAAAAATGTCTGTGCTTATGTTGTGGATTCAGGGTTCAGATCTATGAGAAGTTCAGGACATGAGGGAAACTACTGACTGGGTTTCCAATTCCATGCTTCTCACTTTCTTTGTCTGTTTGACCTCTTTGGAGTTAATTTGTTTGTTTTCTTCTGTTCTGTGAATCAGATTCAGACTTGGTGTGACTGTGTAGGAGCTGATGGAGTTACTTTCAGGCTGAACATTTATTTCTTTAGTCTTATCTGAAGAAAGCAGTTCATAGGCCCGTAAATCGAGGCTCCGTATCTTTTTCTCATGTGTTTTAGTTCAGCTCCTAAAAAAAAAAGGTTTTGTTGGAAAAATGCAAGATGAGTCAAATGAGTGCTCAGATGATTCCTTTTCACTGCAAAATTCATGTCTCTTGACTTTTCCTTCCAACTGCATGCTCACCCTGTGAAGCTGCAGACTGTGTTGGTTTCATCACTGAATAGTGACAGTGCCTTAGCTGAGAAAGAAGAGTGAATGGTAGAAATCAAGCTCTGCAGGTGGCTGATGTTCAGCCTCCATTTCTTCAGCCAGCTGACCCATTAAAGTGGGACAGGTCCCACCTCTGCAAAGCAAAGGGGCTGCCAGTTCCCTGTCACTTCTTTCAATTAAAGAACAGATTCCCAACCCCCATTTCACTGGGACTGGAAATAAAAATGCCCATTGAAAGTGGTGGTGTCCTTCTGCATAGCTTGGAATCAACAGCATGGCAGTGATGGTGACATGAAGCGAGCTTGTTTTCTGTGCACCTCCCAGGTGTCACTGCACCAAAAATTTCTGGCACAACAAGTCTGAAAATGACCTGCTTCCTGGGTCTGGTCCCACTTAGCCTGGATATCCCATTCATCCAAAATATTGGTCATTGGTGCATTGGGCATCAAACATAGGAGACCCCCAGATCCACTTCCAGTTCCACGCCCACTGGAGTGGGTGGGCATAGCCCTTTAGGCTGTCCAGGCCACAAGTCAGCAAAACTCCTGTCTGGACTTTGTCGTGCTCAGGTACCATGAGTGCATAACTAGAGCAGAACTTGGGACAGAGAGATCAGCTGCAATGTGAGGTTCTTGCTTAGACATGGCTCATGGCTCCTTGGATTTTGGGGGCAGAAACTGTCCTGTTATAGGAGGGCACAGTACCCTACCGCAGCAAGGCTCTAATTAATTGCATGTCACTAATGATTGGCAATGAACAGGTTAAAAGTCAAAAGGCACGGCCTTGACTGTATCTCCTTTTGAGTTCACAAGCTGGTGGAGTTGCAATACCTACAGACCATATTGGAACATAGCATCATGTCATGCAATCGTGGAGCAAAAGAAGGTAAAAAGGAGGAAGAAAAAAAAAGGTTGGGTAATGAGGGAGAGTAGAGGTCTGAAAGGGAGAAAGAAAGAAAGAAAGAAAGAAAGGAGAGAATAGGCATGAAACAGAGCAAAAGCTTGGTTTGGAGGAAGAAGAGTTGGCTTGCCAGGTAAGGAGTTTTTTCTGCTCCAACTGCTCCCCAGCTCTAATTTATACAAAATAAATAATTAAAAGCTGTGCAGGCCCAGTGCTAATCCTTGTGGTATTCCATAAGGAACTTTCTTCCCACTTAGAAAGAATTCCATTGAGAATTATCTGACAGTTCTTGCTCTGCAGCCAATTTTCTGCTCCCGTCAGTGCATGGAGTCTGAGCTCTCCTTTTCCTTGGTTCAGCCTTCCCCAAATTGCATGGCAGAAAAAACCCATAATGTGAGGTCCACTTCCTCTAGTCCTGGAGCTGTCTGTGCTGCTAAAATTTCTGCAGACCTAGAGGGGAGAGGAGGAGGTCTTGTGGAAAAGCTGTGATTTCTGAACGTGAATTCAACCACACCACATCCATTTGGTCACATAAACCACTTCTACAATGGTCCTGCCTTACCATGGCAGCCAAAAGATAACAATCTAAATTGATATGGTGCTGTGGTATTATTTCAGCAGCACAGGGTGCTAATGGAGATCAGTTTAACCTGCTCAAATGCATTCTGTGGTAGCAGCAGTAACAGGATGGAGACCCTCAAATAAAGAAGAGGTTGTTCTTTCTTCGTTTTACTGTACTAAATTGAATGGATCTGCCTTGCTGTCACCAGGAATAGATGGGCTTAGAAGAAATTGCAGAGAAATAGTAAAACTCAGTGGCATGTATCCCGTGCATAAAATGGAAGATTTCTCCAGTGCTTTGGGCAAGATTGATTATTTGTGGCCTGTAAAAGTTGGGATGTAACTCTGAAAAAGGCTTCCTAGCTGCAATCCCTCCTTAGCACTGGGGGACAGATCAGCTCTAGGCAATCTTTTCCCAGAGAGGGTGCCAAGCCTAAAAAGCTATCAGCCACATGTTGCTGGAATGGCACACATCTAGTCCGGATGCTAACATTCTACAATGGAAAAGGAAGAAAATAAAAGTGTATTTGGGGATATGGGTTGTAAAAGCTGAAGGAGACTTTTCAAGCAAGAAATTACTTGACTGTGAGCAAAGGTGTAAGATTATCACACATTTAGAATTTCAGGATCCTTGCAGAACTACTATGCTCAGCCTTTCTAAGAGGAAGTGAGTGAATTCCTAGTCGCTGAGATAGAGGTTAGGACTCAAGAAATTGATATGAACTGGCTCAACTGCAAGAAGTGTTTTCAACAGCAGATTTGAAAACCAAGTACGACTTCAACAGCCAGTTCTACAGAACTACACCAACCAGTATTGCCCTCTGCCCTCACTTACTGTCCTTAATAGTTCCAAAGCAGAATAGCCAAGGAGCTTGCTTTTCCCTCTGGGCTGGCAGGCAGTTGTGGTGTCCCCGCGGGTACAAGCAATGAAACACATACTTACCTACAGACCCTGGGAAAGAGAGTGGTAGTCTCTGCATCTCATCTGACCTCAGACAGATGGTCAGGTCACCCCATCATCCCTGCAGATGTAGGCTTTTTGGGAGAGGGGTGTGAATATTTGAATTTCTTGCCCACTGTGAAGGATACACAATTTAAAGGGGAACCATGGGTGTATATTTTCGTTTGACATTTGAGACTATTGTTTGATGTGCCACTAACAAACCATGGCCTGCTGGTCTAGCTTTGCCTTTGGTATTTCCTGCCCTTGAGATGCTGGGCAAAGCAAATTTAGGGGGAAGACAAGATCTTCCAAGTGAAGATTCAGTAAGGATAGCAGTGAGGCAGCTGTGAGGTGAAACTCATACCAGTGTTTCTGCAGTGAGGACAATACTACTAACCAACTACTCCCATAAAAAACCAGGACATGTGCTGCTGCTGTGTGCTCTGGCCAGTCGCCGCTAATGAATCATCCAGCTCCTGGATCGCTCCCATGAAGGGGATGGAAAATGGATCCAGTCCAGAGAGATCTTGGAGTTCATTGCAACGTGATAACCCTGTTTACAACTTTAAGAACTCCAGCAATTCAGGAGGTGCTGGCAGAACATCTGCTCATTGTAGGATCTTGCCAGCCGCTCTTTGGAAATATTAAGTCTGTACTTCATTTGTCCAGTTGAGATGCCTCAGAAACAGCATATTGTTATGTCCTAAGACTAATGGGTCTAGAAAGAAGCAACTTCATTTCCCAGTGGACACTGAAAGCTCTGATAAACATTCAGCACGTTTTAGCTCAAGTAAATATCCCAGTGCAGAGCAGCTGGGAGCCAGGTGATACACTGCCACTATGGTTCCCTTTTTAAAGAATTTTTCTTTTCTTGCTGATCTACCTGCAGAAACTCTGAAATTACTGAAGGAAAATATATCTGTGGAAGGTTTACGATCAGGCCTGAAAAACTTTCCCAAGCACATGTATTAAGCTGTTGGTGCACATTTTCGGCAGGAAACAGATACAGAGAGGAGGTGAATAGGGATGAAAATGATCCTGGGGATCACCAAAAGAAGATACTATAGATGCTTTGGGAATAAATGAAAACCTTGGCTATACAAGTTGCTGTTATAGAGTTACCCAAGGGCAGATGACTACCCCACATTTCTACTGTGGTGGAAAACTCTTGAAGGTCCTAGCCTTTAGTCTATGAGTAAGAGCTGAGTGGCACAGGCAGGACTCTGACAGAGGACCATCCTGAAGGTGGTCTGGTGAGCTGTGTTGCCTCTTGCAGCCATGCAGCGACCGGAGAGAGACATCAGTGTCTAGGGAGAGGCTGGTGCAGAAGCAATGCTGGGATCAGAAAGGGAGTTGCCTGGTTGCCCTCATGCTGCTCCTGACCACTGCTTGTTCCCGAGGGATGGTGAGGATAGGCTGTGCCCACAACAGAAGGAGGGCTACAAGAAGGCACACTGTGTTCCACCAGTAATGCCTATCCCATTGCTCATGGCTGAGGTCCTGAGTGCTCCCAAGCTGCTGAGGATCTGGTGTCCCATCAGCCGCAAGGGCAAAGCCAACGTGATGCCTGCAGGCAATTTTCCTCTCTCAGGGAGAGGTAAGAGACTGGAGGGCCCCCAGGGGAACCTCACAGAACTCAGGGTGACACAGCTGGGTGTGTCCTCCTCCCTGTTCCACTGACCAGGAATGGGATGCTGGAAGTGCTGGAGCTCTGTGGCCATTTTGGGGAGCTAACATATCATTTAAGGTCAGCCCCAGTGCCATTTGGAGAGGAGCTAGTGTTTCCTTGACTGAAACAGTGAGTTCTGAGTGTAATTACAGGATTAAAGGCATGTTCTGGGGCTGAACTTATGATTTATAAGCAAAGGTTACACTTTCAGTCTGTTTACAAGATGTTCTTGGCCCTACTTAACCCCTTTTTTGCTGAATACAAATGGTGATTGGGTTATTCCCGTTACTGTGTTTCATGCATGGAGTGGAGGGATGGTCACCAGTGGGGCCAGATTAGGGAGCTGTTGGATACATTCATCCCACGGAATGGGGGAGTGACTGTTCTGGTTTTCTCCTTTACTCTGTCCTAGCTGACAAAACCCTCAAAGCTACAGACCCAGCAGAAAGTCCCCTAACAAACTTTTAGCTGACCGTCATTTATCTAGTTGAAAATCTCTAGTTCTTTCCAAGAACTTGGTTCTTGGTTCTTTCCAAAGGCTATTGGAGTGGTGGTCCCTGCACAGTAAGGTTGGAAAAGTCAATTATGAAGATAAATCCTGACATGTGGCAGATAAACTCTGTAGAAATTTCTGTGGTGATTAATTTGTTGAATTCACCAGTTTGAGGTAAAGCCAAAACCTGTCATGGAGAAAGGCTGCCACAACAAAATGCAGGCCAGCAATTCCAGGAAACTGACTTCATGTCATGACTATCTCTCTTCCCTGACTGCATAGGTATCCAATGATCTTATAGCCCTGGAGAGAAGACAACCAGAATTTCTTCCTTTTTTTTTTTTTTCTTTAGTGCGTAGCATGTGCAATGACTAAATGAGGCATCTAGAGTAGGTCATCTGAATATGGGTTCAGTCTTGCTCTGAAGAATTCAAAGGATGGAAAATCTGCTGCAGTTCCAATGGAATTATTCCAAAAGTCAGTGTACAGTTTTTTAAATTTGCATTTTATATCCACAGAGGTGTCAAATTTAATTTCCTGCTGTTAGCTCTAGGAATGACTGTCCCAGTTTGCTGCTTTTACCATACCATTTCTTTAAGAGCTCTGGTTGGTTCAGAGCTACTCACAGTCTACATCACTGCTACTTTAGATGGAGGTGCACTTGGGTTATATTTTTCCAAGAGTATACACAGAGAAGAACTGACACTGTTCTTTTTATCTAGTTTGTAATTTGCTGTTTCCAGATGGAACAAGATACCAAAGAAAATCAAACATTTTTCTGCAGGTCCAGGGCTTTGAGTTCAAATTTTCTCGACACTTTCAGCAAAAGCTTCCTACCAAACTGTGAGTAAAAAGCTACCTTGTGGCTCTGATGGTCAGAAGTGGTGGGGACCATGTGTCTCTTGTCCTAGTAAGAGCAGCAAATTTACTAGGCAAAGAAGGTCTGAAAAGAAAAAAAATCTACAGTTTACAAGTGGAAATGGTTTTTTTTTACATTCCTCAAAATTGTTTGTGGCCCACTGAGAAATGGACCTGCTAAACCTCAGTCTTGTGTCTCCAGAAGCAGGTGACCCATGATCTATGACTGCAGCCCATGGTATGGGCAGACAGACAAGGAAACGTTCCTGCAGGAAGGTTCTGCCTAGGCTGGGCACTGGGTGTCAAACAAAGAACAGCTATGCCAGGTTTGTCCCAAAGAAATTGTGACCTTTCTTTCTTTCCTCCCACTTGGACAAACTTGTCCATTCTACATCTGGAGCTTCCTCAAGCCTTGGGGAAAAAACACTCCTGTCCTTGCTCCTGTTTCCTCTGCAGTCTTTGAGGAATGGGGGCAATGTGGGTTTTTCTGTAAGTAACAACCCAAGAAACAAAAACGAGAGGAGAAATGCAGGCCTGGGAATTCATGTGACCAATGGGCCAAATTGATGTCATGCTCCAAATATGAGAACTTTTGTGTGGAATCAATGCCTAGAGCAGTTTGCGATCTGCCTAATGTGTCCTTACAAACAGAAAGGATTTATGGAGTTGGGAAGCCTTCATGTTTTTATCCAAGATAAAGAGCATTGTCAAATGAGAGAGGAGGCTGTATCTCATGTTCACTTTCTCTGTTTAGATTGTTTAAGGTTAATTAACAGACAACCCAAAAAGTTGGATGCAGGTCCCAGCACCCAGGTCACAGGAAAACCTACCATTCTGGGAGTGTTTATTTTGGGAGCAATGCAGACCCATGCTAGGTCTGGTAGGGTACAGTGGTAAAGTTGCAACATTAAGCTGCATTTACCTGGTCCCTGAACACCTGGCAGAGAATACAACAGTTTCTTAAAAATTTAGAAGTTATCCATTCTTGGCTTGAGCTGTGGTATTGCTCAACTATTTTTGTTGGCTTGGCAAGTCTCCAACCATCTAGACACCCATCTATTTTCTTTCTATAGTACCAATGCCCCGAGTAGCCTAAAGCACTGGGTTCCAATGTGGAAGACCTAGACTTCTAGGGAATGATGAAGCAGAGGACATTAGAAACCCTATCATTTGTGTGCCAGGGCAATGTTGTCATTACCACAGGTTTGCAGTGATGTGTCCATCTGGCTCAGTCCCCTCGCTGCTAATAACCAGCTGAACAGTGATAGTTGGTTGCACATGGAAGTGGGTTTTAACAGGGCTACATGCATGTGTCTATGTCCTTATTATCTCTGAAGAAAAAGGAAAGGCAAATTGGAAAAAAAAAGGAAAAACTTTCTCCCAAAGATGGTGACTATGCAAAAGACAGGGTTTATGGTGAATGTCCAGCTGAACACACATTCCTACTGCAATGGTATGGTTAGAAGAGCTGACACAATCCTTTGAGTAATAGAGACATGAGGGAATTCTGCTGATATCACACCAAATAAAAATGAAGCGAACAGAGTGCTCTGCTTGCAAATTCAAGGTCAGGAGATCAGAAATATCTGGAAATAGTCTTCCTGTGCAACATTCATTTAGACATGGTGGTATGTGTTCTTTTTTTGCTCCTGGGAGGTTCCTGAATGACTTGGGGCACACATTGCTCACTGTGGTGTACATTTGAAATGCATCTCCACTTGAGTTCAGCTGCAGAATGAGTGCTTGCCATTGCACCTGAGTGCTTCAATGGGGTTGTTGGGAACCAAAGAGAACACATGAGACTGCTGGTGGAAGCTCTTTCTGATGGACTTGCCCAGCTTGATGCTTTCCTATCCAGGGTACCGTGCGTTTCAACTTCCCATTGTACCTCCCTTAGTCTGACACTGACAACCTCATGGGCTGGTATGCTCTTCTTTTACTGTGCAGATGAAATGGGATGGTTGCCTTTTTTAGTGGTGTGGGAAGAATCTTTGTACAGGGTGAAGGAAACTGGACTCCCTGGGCTTCTAGTATCTCAGAAAGAATGCTGATACTTGGAGGGTTGAAGCAACTGCAGCTTCCTTGGGCTTTGCCAGCAAGTATGGCACAGAAAGATTGTCTTGGGTGGCAGTGTGAGCACTTTCTGTGCCACAGGGACAAGCCCCAGCATTGGTTCAATCTTTCTGGCAGGGATGTTTTGGAAGAGTGCCTATGGGGTTCTGGTATGGCAGGGAGCTTGCAGGCCCTCAGCTGGGGCAATTGCAGGAAGGGGAGAGGAATGATTCTGTGGCTCAGCCGCTAGTCTGGGTCTTGGGAGCCATGGGTTTAATTCTTGGCTCTGCTGCTGTCTCCCAGTGGGCAAGGCTTGGAGTGGCACTCTCCCTAACTCTGTTTCCCAACTGCTCATTGTGTGGTATGATATTTTAAAACCCCAACCCATCTGCAACAAAATGCTTCATATTACATGACAGCCCACAGCTTTGCTTGTGTCTTCAATGGGTAATTTGTAAGGGGACATAGGCCCCAACCAAAGTCCTGAAGCCCCTGGCCCCCCAACATTGGAGTCTGGATCCTGCAGCTTTTGTGAAATTGAAAATGAGGTGCTGCAGCAGCTGAGTCAGCGATCTCTGATAATGTTGCTGTGGTGAAACTTCCTTCTCTGCATGGAGTTTTCATAAAGCCTGCTCAGTACTTAACTGTCATTTAATGCCACAAAATATAGCTTGAGTCGAACTTCATTTGAAGCTTAGACCCTGCTGGGATGGGGTACCCAAGGTCTGGGCTGGTAAGGTGGGGTCCTCCCTGTGAGTGCAAGAAAGATGGGCAGTTTGTGTTTTTGTCTTACTAATGTTCATTGATGTGGAGGGAACACAGATGAACTGGACTCCTTGCCTTCCCCACTCCTCTCTCCTTTTGCCTGTTGCTATTTAAACCGCAATATTAAGAGTAAGCCAGCCAATTTACAGTCTTCTGCAAGACAAAAATAGGTGGATATAGAGAGATGAATGCAAAGACACAAGACCATATGGTCTCAAGGTTTCATGACAATCTTTGTGGGGATCTCAGTCTTCGAAAAATTTAAGGAAGGATTTGTCAGGACTGATGGTACAGTCACACCTGTACCACAACACTTGGTCTTGGACATGCTTTTGGCAATGGTACCTAGCCGAAGTGGGAGAATAGACAAAAAATCTGGAAGTGAGCCGGAGAAACTGTGGAAGTATGAGAAGATCACCAAACTGAAGGACAGCTGGCTGAGGAAAGAAGTGACAGAAATCTGTGCTGCAAACAAAGGACATAATCTTCCTCAGGAGATGATGAGTGTCCAGAAGAACAGCATACAGTTTAAGAAAAGGATTGCATAGATGTATGCTATGGTGGGACAGCCAAACTTCTGCCCATACAAGCTGCCATCTGTTGGGACAATATTTTTGCACCATGGTTGAGCCTTTAGATTCTGAATGGGACCAGGGGCACTTTGCAACTGACACTGGAAAACCCCACAGCTCTGGAGCTGCAACATGTGAGATGTGGCCTCAGCAATGGGGAAGAAGGATGGGAGAGAGAGAAGCCTTCACAACTGGCACCCCAAAACCCTGTCCCTGTCACACTGTGTCAAAAAAGCTGAGAGGTCATCAGGTGAGTTAAGAAGTAACAAAGTTTTACCCCAATGGACAGAGTCAGAAGGCAAATCTTTGGCCATTACATCTTCTCTTTTTCAGGGAACCACCATCATTTGAGCTATTTTAAGACCAGACTGGATTGAGCTCTAGGAAATATACAGTAAGAAGCTGCCCCAGGACTGGCAGGGAAAGATGCCAGCTGGTCAAAGTCTTTTCAGTAATGTTGCTGTTTGTACGAATGTTTATATTTCCTTGCCAGCCCTGTGGACAATTAAGAAAAGGCTTGGCTGAGATGTGAGCTGTCATTATTGGTCTAGATGTTGGATTGGCTCCACATCATAAAAATCTTGAAGATGGAGTGAGCTGTATGAGGCAGTCATTTGCAAACTGTGCAGAGCATTCTGCAAATCTATAAATACAGCTGGTGAGATAAAGAAAAAAATGATGCACAAGAATGCTCCCTTGTGCATTCATGGCCAATGGCTTCACCAATAGATTGCATGTCAGTCACTGGGAGACCAGTCAGCAGCTCTGCTCCCCATATATATGCTTCCACTTGGGGGGTGGGGGGGCGGAGGGGGAGGAATACACCAGTAGCTCAGTTTTCTTTTCTGGCTTTGCTTTAAAAGCTTGTTGAGTTTCTCTGACTCCTGTTGCTGTCAAGTGGTGCTTAACACTTCCAGAAAATTGCTAGCACAATTGCTGGAGATTTGGCAAATATCTTGACTGTTAGATTTGACCACTAGAGAGCAGTTTGTGTCTTACCTCCATGAGACCAACATGTAACATAAGGTGGAGGAAAGTTGCAAGGGAAGGCTGAAGGGAAGTGACTCATTGGAAGTCACTCAACCATGTGAAAGCACTGCTGGAGACTAGAAGATAGTTCTGAGATAAATGGGAACCTGATCTTTTCTCCCCCACTTGGCCTCTTCCTTGGCTTTGGGGAGAGAGTTTTGTTAGCGCTCAATGGTGAAATTCATGGGTCGGAGGCTTGTTTTCAATTTCCTATTTCCACTGTGCTGGTTAGTGAAACTTCCGCCTGAAGAGAGATCCAGAATTTGCCTGGGGTGAATGACATCAGCCTGATCTCATCTCTGCTCATGTATTTATACTGGTTATCTCTGGCTTCAGTCTTACTTCATTCAGATAATTGCATACGCTCTCCTTAGAGACTCACTAGGTCTGTCGCCAGCCTTGCCAGCAACGCCCCCTTCTCGTGTTACCTCATTATTATTCATGCTAATGAGGAGCGGGAGGAAATAAACCAGGGTAGACTGGGGCTCATAAACTTCTTTCTCTCTGCCAGTATCTGTCTTGGTCCTGTCCCAGTACCACTTTGTCCAGTGGAGAGTGCTTTCCCAGTGCTGTTCATCTGCCTGCTCCTAAGCCTGTGCTTGTGTCCAGGAAATGGCTTGGGTAGATGTCTCCATTAATGCCTGGATAATATATCTTAGGCATTTTTTTCTTTAACCTATCCTGCAGTTGGACTTTGCAGTCACCAGGTTATCTGAGGAAAGTATCTTGCCCTCTGCTTTATGACTTGTGTTTTCCTTCCTGTTCCTATCTCTGTTGTAAAACCACTGAGGTGGAAGATGCCCTTTGTAGACATGTTTGTGCTGGATAGAGATGTGGGTGTACAAGCTCTGCCACAGCAGAGGTACAAACAGCCTTGCCCCACTCTCCAGACCCATCAGGTGGTGGGAATACTGATGGGATTTCATACCTGTGTCTCACTCCCCTTTGACAGGGATGGTCAGAAGCAGGGAAGAGCTTTTGTGAGAGAAATAAGCAGACTAGAACTCTTCAGCTGGGAAGCACGGTGGCCAAGGGAGGATTTTATAAATATCTGTAAAAGCAGGAAAAACATGAAGAACACAAACAAGCAAGGAGATAAATATAAACTCCCACAAGTTAACCAAAGGAGCTCCGTGCCACAGGAGGCTAGGAGGGGTAAAAAGCTGGCATGGGTTCAAAAACTAACTGGATAAACAGAGGAATTCTTAACACAGAGCCACTGTCTTACTTGAGAGTGGGATAACACTCCAGGGAAGCATCACTGTGCACTTGCCTGGCCCTTATATTCTTCTCTGGGCACCTGTTACTGCATAATGTCAAAGAAAAAGTATTGGGTCCTTTGGGCTGATCAGATCTGCCTCTATTCATGGACTAATGAAATCAGCACAGTCCCAATCATGAAGTGAGTGCCGAGGGTCTGGTCCAAAGCGTGGTCTGCAAGGTAGCTTGGAGCAAAGCAGGGAAATCAGATCTTGCTTGCTTAAAATCACAACCAGGCTTAGAAAGCAATCCCAGAGCAGGAGCGCTGTTCTCCAGGAAAGTTTCCAAAACCAACTCCTGGCCTTGGAGAATAAGATGGCAAGCCACCAATAAATAAGTAGATAAAGAAGTAAATGCAAAACCTGTGAAGAAATCTCCCAGAACAAATGGCAAGAATACTTCCAGTTTTCAGGCCACCTGCTTGTCATCTATCACTTAGAAAAAATGAGTGTTCTTTAAATATTTGTATGGGGAAAACAGATCTACCCTCCTGGATTTCCATGGTGATTTATGCTGCGGCATTTTCAAGGTCATCCATTGCCTAAATCTCCTGTCTGTCCAAGGCCTGTGTTCTGCAAGGAACCCGATCCCCATGATCATGTATATTAGAAGGGATAGAGCCTGTTTCCATATGTGTCTTAGTGCTGGCATCTGAATTTTCAATGAATGTGCTGATTCCTCAGTCTGTACTCACACACCAGCATTGTCCTTTGGCTGTTCCAGTTAAGGTTTTTATATGAAGCATTTTCAGTTGAGGAGCTTTCAGTGGCAATATTCTCAAAGACACATCTTGGAGTCGTGTTTCAGGCTCTTATGGCAGGCTCATAAACCCTCCCTGTGGGTTGGAACTTGATATGTCCAAGTTGTGTTCCTGTTCCATAAGAAAACAGAGGTATATTAAAGGAGTCCTGCCACTCTGGGGAATCAGGATTAAGATAAAGTCAGTATATGCATGCACTGGCGTTTTGTTACTTGTTTGTTTTTTTGAAATAAAATTAAGCTTGGGATCAGTGAATAGAGAATAGATTTATTTTTTTTTTTTTAGACAAGAAGGGTTCATTGCCTTTCAGGAATGAAGCAAGAAAGGCTGGATAAACTAATCCCCGGAGATGCTCGTTTCCCCATCCACTAACAGAGCTTGGTCAGCCAGATTTAACGGTGATCAGTTCTTCCCTGGCCAAAGGTAGGTCTCCAGAGTTCTAGTGTGATCTGGAACCTGAACAGGGACCTTAAATCTCTCTCACCTTCAGCCTCTACTGGAATATCCAGAGGTTCTACCTTCTCTAGCATGCACAGAATAGGCTTTACCCTGGAACTCTCGGAAAGTGGGAGAAGGGCATGACCAAATTCAACCGCACATTTAATAGCCACTGTGGTTATCTTTGAGGCTGGCATATGAAGCACTGCCAAAAGACCAAAGAGAAACCATGGGTGCATTGATTTCAGACAGCACTTAACCATCCTGATCAGAAAAATCCAAAATGCTGTACCAAAAGTTACCTTGTTTGTTTCTTCAAGTGGAAAAGATAATGTGACTATAATGGATGGGGATTCCCCAGGGGTTTTTTTTCTGCCTTTCTTTCTTTCCCTCATTAGGTAAAAATCTGCTTTGTCAGTACCTTTTCGGAGCACCCTAACAAATATACCTGTCTGTGACAGGCCTCTCAACACAGGCTTTTGTGTTTTGCTTTGTATGAGGGGAAAAATGCCACAGCAACAGATCTATTAACTCTTTTGGAACTGACTAAGACATCAGGTTGGGATGAGGCGCGAAACAAGGGAACCTGCAAAACACATCCCAAGGAGCTGATCATTAACAGAGGGAACAGAGCAGCAACTTGGCCCCGAGAGCAGCTAGGGACTGGGTAACTTGAAATTGCCCACTGCAGCTACAGCCTCCTTTGCCTTCAGCATGGAGGTGGGGCCAGAGCAGGCCTGTGCTGACAGACGTACCCTGCCAGGGCAATTGTGTGTGGATGAGTAGGAAGGAGAGCTCCTCCTCTGTGCTCTGCACATCCACTCTGCACTCTACATTCTCCAGCAGAAGGCACATCATGGCATAGAGGAGTGACAGAATGCATTCTGTATGACTGCACTCTCTGTATTAGTTTTTCTCCTTTATAAAATTCAGCTTTGTAAAAATTGGCTGATTTAGCTGAGTTCAGATCCGACAGTCTTCCAGCTAAGTTGGAATAAATGAAGGAATTTCTTTCATATTCTCAGTGTTGTTTAACCTTAGCAGCAGAGCTGAAGTGAGCTGAGAGAACAGGAAGGGAAATGATATTTTTGCTGGTGCTGTACCTACTTGTGCTGACCTCGTAAATGGACTTGTCTTGGTCTCCCAGAAGACAAACTTATCTATTGCCATGAAATTCACCCCATAAAACATGAAGCCACAATTGAATCCTGATTTATATTGTCTGAAATGAATATATGTCCTTGTCTACCAGGATACCTGTGTCCTGGTGGAGAACTTTTTACCCCATTTATTCTTGGTATACAATGCTCTCCCCACCAGATTTCCTGTTTCTTTCCTTGGTTCTCTCCTGGGATGGATTTGTGATAGTGACCATCCTCTCTGCCTTTTAAGTTGCAGGTATATCAAAAGAGTAAGGAACAATACTCAGGAGTGAACAAGAGTGTGCAAGGGAGGAACTGGGTAAATTAGCAAAGGTCAAACAGAGCTGGCAGAGTCACCCCTGACCCTCATGACTGAAAGAAACAGAGATTGCTGTTCCCACCATGTTAAAAAGCCAAGGATCTTGCTCAAGACTTGGAGTTACCAAGGCCAGCATCCTGTGGGAGCATGAGCTGTAGGCATCAGGCACTGCAAAATCAGTCTCATCTCCCTACTCCAGATTAGGACATACGTTCTGCTGCTCTTCCTCCGATATGTACTTTACTCTGAGCAGTCTGCAAGTGAAGGAATGGTCTGGTGAACTTAATCCAGAAAGCTGAGGTGGAATCACACCACAGCTGTGCTGCATGCCTTGCGGGTCTCTGCTACTTCAATTAGAGTAGCAAACCAACATATTGATGGCCTATTTCCTGTCTTTATCTCTTTGTCTTTATGTGTATGTGGAACAGAACAGAAGCCAAAGAAAATAACCCAAAACTTTCTACATATTTTTTTTCTACTGTTTTCCTCTAAGGATACACCTAGAAAGACTGTTGCTGCTTTCTGTAATGTTGGATGAAAATCTGAATGGAGAACTTATGTTAGGCTATAAATCATGCACATATTTGGGCCATACATGCCTCTGCTTTGGCATCATCTTTCATTATAAACACAACTATCAGGAAAAAATTGTGAAGGCCACTCTATATTTTCTTCTACACCAAACTATTCTCTTTGGTTTCCTCGCTTTTTTGTTTCAGCTTTTAAACCAGGTGTCTGGAGCACAGTATTAATCAAGCCAGGCCAGCATGGAACTGACCATAGCCTAGAAAACCCACCTCAGAAGAAGGGTGGATTATGCTGGGCTCTGTGTTGTCTCAGCCAGTTGACACTGACCTCTCTGCCTCTGCTCCGTGCTCAAGTCACTGCTGCAGCACCAGTTTGGGAAGTGGTGTCCATCCCTCCGGAGCAATGTCAGCAAAGGCAGCCCAGTGCCTCGGGATGCTGCACTGTTGTCAGTGCGTAAAGTGCGTGGCCTGAATTGTCCTCTGGCAGATGCTGAAGTATTTCCACTGGCTGAAAGAGGTGCCTGAAAATGGGCCATGACGGAGCACTGGTGTTAGAAAGAACAGCCCTTCCCTGGGAGCTGAAATGCCTTTCCGTGTTGCAGTGGGGCTGAGTGCTCTCTCAAGGCACACAGGATACACTGGAAAATCTGATCCTGGGAAAAACAGGAGACCAGTTTCAGAAGGCTAGAAAAGATCAAGTCTTGAAATATTTGAATATGGAGTTTGAGACCAGGACACTGAATTCTTTTTGAAGACGGAAGGAAAGTAGTCCACGAGAGAGATCCATCGCATGGATGATAATATCCCTGGTGATGCCAAAGAGGCACAGCACAGAGTCAGCAGACAGGTGGATCTTTTCACCTCATAGCACTCCTATCACACAGCAGAGAGAGGAGAAGAAACGTCAGAGGCAGGTCCTGGGTGTGCCTTAGTGAACCTTGCTCTGATGACTTCCCGGGCTCCCTGCTTTGTTTTCCCTGCAGTTTGGGCCTTGTGCCAGATTGTGCTTGGACTGTGAATGTTTCCAGATGTTCTCAGCCCTTGAGGGGGGACAGAGGCATGCCAGGCTGTAATTGGTATGCAAGCAAACTCATGCAAGGGGCATATAAAACATTACCTATCCCTTGGCTGGTGCCTGGAGGTCTGCTGGTTGCCAGTGGCAAAGGGGAAGGAAAACATCACAGCCTGGTGGAACGTTTCTTTTATTGCTGTGTCCCTTCAGCAAAATGGCTAATGTGTTAAGTGGCACCTGGATGGAAAGGCAGGAGAATGCAGTAGGAAGAAGCAATGCGAATGCAATCCAAGCCAAAAGCATTAAAAACCTGAAGGAAAACATTGCTTCTCTCACTGCTGCCAAGTTTATTTCAGTATGTGGCAACCTGGTGAAGTACATTCCTTTATAGGGGAGGAATTACAGAGGACAAGACCTTAAATTCCTCCTATTTGCTCAAGAACTCCAGCAAACACCTCCTCCTTCTTCCCCCTCCTGCTGGTCCAATTTTAAGGAGATTTTAATTTGAGCCCAAAGTGCTGGAACATAGACAGGAAACGGCTTATAATTTGCAAAAGTGTATATAGTTTCATGGAAAAGCAACATATATACTGAAACCTATGCTTTTCAAATTCTTCCCAGCAGCCATCTCTTCTGGCCTGGGGACAATGGAGTCTCTGTGTTCAGGTCTGTTTTCGGTCGAAGCGGTCCATGACTGCTCTTTTGTGACCAAACAGAATGCGGGCGTGAGCCGGTCGGAGCACTCGGTGCTTTAATTATTTAGGTCATGTGGCTGCTTCCACTGCTGCAAGTGGCAGAGGACATGCAACTGAGGAGCATCGTTTCTGCTAAATGGAAACTTGGAAAAAAAAACCACACAAGGGAAGTTTAGGCATCTCTCAGAAATCAGAGGCAGGGCTCCCAACAGCTTGTAGAGGGCCAGGACTTCAGCCTTCGTGCTGGGATGGATGGATGGATGGATGGACATGTGTTTGCATTGACTGCAATGAGGTCATTGTGAGTTAGAAATGCATTTGGCTCTGGCTGCTTAGAAAATTGGGAGTCCCAAAGGCTCTTCTGTTCAGCCTTTGCATTTGCCCTAGAATTTTTGCAGGCACAAAGACAGGCTGAGTGGACAATGGTTTGCTTGACGGGCAAGCACAAATGTGAGATTTTGCACGTACAAAGGATTGTTTGTGCAAGCAAAATGTCATGCAAAATGAGGAGCATGTGGCCATTACAGGAGGGAGTTCAGAGTGAAGAAACCATATCCAAATGTATCTCCAGATTGATTAAGGAAATTAGGGCAAAATTTTGAAGCACGTATGTTGGTTTTGGAGTGAGAGAGAAGTCTCTTGCCTTGGGTGACCAGGAGACACATTAGCTCTTGGACAGCAGGGCCTGCAGTGAGCTGGCAGTGCTGCTGTTTGGATGTGGACATATAAAAGAAACCACCTGTATAGAAGTTAGACATATCTGAATCTGAACCACACGGCATCCTGCTCGAACACTGATGGCTCAACAGCGTTGGCAGGCATTAGCCTGGAACCAGATTCTCTAACAGTACAGACATGCAAGTGTGCATGCAGAATGTACATCTAATTGCTCCACTTATTGCTTCAAAGTTATCAGAATCACTTTACATGTGAAACAAGGAATTTATTTACTTTTTCTCACCTGTATCTGTAGTAGAGACTAAACTATGCTAGTTGTTCAATTGTGCCCAACATAAGGCATCTTGGAGAAGATCTGGTTGGCCCAAAGGATTGTACTATTTGTCAGGAGTGAGAAAGCCTAGGCTGGTTTTCTGGGCTGTGGTGTTCTTTGGTTTACTAAAGATACTTGCCTGAAAACCCTTTCAAATCCCAGTTTTGAAACCAGTGCTTTAGAGTCCAAACTCAAAATGCTGCTCTTTGAAACACTATGTAATATAAGTGCCCTTGGGCAAAAATCTTAACCTCCATGTTTTTCTCTGTTCTTTTGAAAATTGGAGGTAATTATTCCTAACTATCCTTGTCAATTAGGCATGGCCTAGAGATGGGTGGAATGTCATGTTTTCCCTTTGGAAGGGTTCTATTTCTCTTCAATTTGTAATCCCCTCTTATTGCAACTGAGGCTCATGTAGCTACTGTTTAGCCATAGCCACCCATTATTTTAGGCTACTTTCTGTCCTTCTAGCAGCCACCTCTGAGGCCACACAGGCAGCACCATAACCTCAGGCGTTTTTGAAAGCAAGTGCTGAAACTCAGATGGGATATACGTGGTGTCTGCAGATGACATTTTGTGGGTGAGCATTCTGGACTGCTGTTTCACCTTGTCTAGAGGATGGTGGCATGGGATTCTATGGTTTTCCTTGAAACTGCTCCTCCACCTAATGGTGGGTAGAGCATGACCAGTGCATGACCTCCAGATTAGGAATTTAAAGCATGCATTGAGGACAACTTGCCCTATACAATGGTGAAGGTTAATGAAGAGGTAAAGAGAACTGGATCAGGAATATCATAACTCCTTTAGGACCTTGAAAAAGACACTGGGACCTATTGGCATTTTCCCAGCTAATTACCTGCAAGAAGAAAGGCTAGGGTTTGGCTTTTGAAATGCAAAATGAGGTATTATGCAAAAAGAGCACAGAATTTAAATCAAAAGAACATTCAGATCCCTGTGGTTTGAGGGGCACTTTTCTCTGCTTGGATTGTCTGGGCTGCTCCCTGTTGGGATGAGAGGCTTTGTCCTGCACGGGGTTGTGGCCAGAGCACCCGCTTAAGGTTAAGTTGCGTAGCAAACTAGCTAAGGACAAGCAACTCTCTGTGTGTGCAAGAGATGACCAGGGCACTGACGAACCTGGCTTGAACAAAACAGCTCCAGGCTTTCTGCAGCACTGAAAAAATCTCAGGGCACTTTTCTTCTAGCACACAAATGGTAGCGGCCCCCTGACTCTCCCAGTAGCAACAGGCATTATGTCCCTTCAGAAAATCTGGTGCTTTTGCCTGAGCAAGCAGGAGACTGCCCCCCAGTCATCATCTCTGTTCCTCCTTGGTTGATTTCTGTGTTTCTGGTGACTGCTGTGGAAGAGCAGCAAGAGCACCTCCAGGAAGGGGGCCTCAAGAGGATTTAGAGGTATTGCCATACTCTGCAGGTGCTCCCACGTGTCACAGCACTACCATAGGAGTCTCTGTGCTGCAGGCAGCATAGTCCATCTTTCCAAGACCTGTCATGAAGGCAAAATGTGTGTAGAGGCGAGGTGAAAAAGGAGTCATAAGGGCCTTTCAGTACATGCTCAGATGCAGAGGTTCTGCAGCTGGGAGAGAACACATGCCAGCAGTTTGAGTATGTTGATATGCAGGAGGAAAATCAATGGAACCGAATGAATCTGGCCCATTTCAAGTCAACCTGTCCTTTCAGCTGTGAGGGAGCAAGGGTTATTCATAGTTTTAGACATGAGACCAGCCAACTCGTGAGTCAGGTCTGATTCCAGAATTCAGAAATTTGGAGTCCCTGGGTTCCGATGCGTCATTTCTGGTTATTATCATATGCTTCAGATCTCCAAAAAAACCAAATGGGTCCCAGCTCTAAGCAAAATTCAGTTTAAATTTCTTTTGAATAAGGAGACAGGGGACAGTCTGTCTATTTGTAATTGTCTATTACGAGAGAGAAAAACTGGATCAGATTCTAGCTCTAAAAATTCACAGGAATGGCTTTTTTTGGTTATTATTTAATTAGTTTGCTTTCCCCTTAGAAATAGATCTGAGATGATACACATTTTCACAAGAAGGAGCTTGCTGATGTCCATGGGACTTTTGCACAGGTCACCAGGTACAACGAGATGCTGGTGTTTGCTGGCAAGGAACAAGGATTCTTTTTGATGCTCTAGTGACATGTAGCTGATCACGGAGGTGTTAGTGTTTGAAGGAGTGTCTCTGAAAACAATGTCAAAATGGCTTTGATCCTTTCATAGGGAGGAGCTGGAGTTTTGAAAGTGCCATTTAACCTCTTTTATTGTTGAAAATAGAGAAACATCAATTCTGCTTCAAGCCAAAAGCTGCTTGCTGTCCATTCTTCTTTCCTCACTGACCCTAAATAATTTAATTTTTGGAATTCAACAGAAAAATCCAAGCCATTTCAATAAATACACATGCCAAGGACACATTATTTAAGCTCTCTAGGAGATTTAAGCTCTGTAGGAGATTTTCCTTTCAGCCTTCTCTAGTAGCAAGAGTTGAATCAGGAGAATGAACATCAGCTTCTTGGAGACCTGTCCTGTGGGGTATTTTAAACACAAATAAGGAAGTCTTCTGCTACTTTCCTATTGTAGTGTCTTATACATATCTACAGCGCCATTTAATTGAAATATGAAATGATGTAACTCTCTCCTCTGACCCCCACTTTCAAATAAACAGGTTTTTCTAGTTGTATTTAGCCCATAATTAATTAATAAACCAGACTTTAATCTGTTTATTAACTGTCCTACGCTCCCTTGTTAGGAAAAGCTATAGAAAGGGTTACACTAGGAACATAAAAAGTCTTAGCTCTCTCATCAGAGCTAGGATATTCTTGTGGGATGGATGTGGATAATTTTATGGTGAGGATATGATTTGATGACCTGCCATAGCAGAGGTCTGGATTTTGCATCACAATAGGTTCCCTCACATCCTTGTGCTGTTGCAGATATCAAGTATAGCCCTGGCTGTCAAATTCGCAATATTTTTTTCAATGAACAATCCACAGAGGATCTGTGAACCTGTAGCAGAGACAGGAAATTCCCTAAGGTCAGATAAAAGATGGAGGAGAAACTTTTGATTTGTTTCTAAACACAAAACAATCTAATCTTTAATGCAAGCAGGATATAAAACTATATTCCTAAGTGAAGATGAGAAGTGGTGGGGGGGAAAAATAGCTGTGTTCCTCATTCCTCAACCTATTAGCTTTCGGTTGTTACCATGAAACTGCAGCTTTGAGAATCATGTGTTCTTCATAAGACAGGGTTCTTTGCTTTCACTTTCTGAGAAAGAAAACACACTTCTAACTTCTGCAATAAGGCAGAAAGGCCCAAGTTAGTGGAAAAAAAAGCACCCAGGGTCCAATAACAAATTAAACATAATTTTGCATTCCTGTGAAGTTACATGACATCCAAGACAATGCTGTGATCTGCTGATACTCTGGATGTAGGAGAACGCTCCTTGGGAGTCTCCAACACTTATCTTTGGAAACACTCCAAAACCTGAAAAGTCAAACCAGTCTTGGGCTGCTCTCAGCTCTTGAAGTTGGTACAAATGCCTTTCCAGGACAGAATTGCGATGAACCAAAGTGATTGTCACCCTCCCCTGAACTCCAGGCCCTCTGGCAGTGGAGACACCTGGAAGCCTAGATGTGCCTCTGCTTAACAGGTCTGAGTCCTTCTCCGGAGGCATCACATCACCCTCCTGTTCCCAGCCCGCCTGTTCTCTGGGCAATCAGCTGCAGAGGGTGCTCTTGCTCTGCCTGAAAACAAAAAGTTTGGGTAGCTCCCGTCCCATCTCCTCCCTTCCACCCCCTCCGTTTCAACAGAAGCAAACAAATGAGTCTGCTGCCACCTGAGTTCTGCCTTGGAACGAAGGAGCCAGCGGTGAAGAGCCATTTCAGAACATGCCCCTCCCTGCTTGCGTGGGGAGCCTGGGGTCGAGCTCGAAACTTCGAGGGACTGCATGGATGGGGCTAGGCAGGGAGCGCAGGAGGCTGCTGCTGGAGAGAAATGCTGTCAGCAGTGGTGTGGGCAACAGGAGAGCTGCTCTTCTCTCATGTCTGGCCCGGGAGATCTTGACCTGGCAGCTCAGCCCTGGGCCTGAGGTGTCCTCCTGTTGTGCTGTCATCCTGCTCTACAGGAGAAATAAGCTGTTTCTGAACCAGATTTGGGTCAGGGTGTTTATTAAAGCATCCCATAGGTGCTTTAGCGTTTCTAGCTGCTTGGCACAGAGGTGCAGTGAAGGCAATCTGTCAAGAAAGCATTTACTCCATGCGCTGCTTGCCTCTGGCACACCTCAGTGCACAGCAGGTCTTGTGTGCAAATACCTCTTGAATGTTTCAGAGAACAGGGAACTTTTGGAACCACAGAAAACAGATGGGAGGGATCCTGAGAGGCAGGTCACTGCACTGACCTTCCCCATGACAATGGCAGCTCAACTGAAAGCAGCCTTTGCCTGGGCTGCTCTCAAAATCCCCCAGTGATGGAGATTTCACAAACTTTCCAGGCCATCTGTTCCAGAATTTTACTCTTCTTGTTTTGGTGGTAGTATCTGGATTACATTTCTCATTCCTCATGGCTAATCAGTCACCAAAGAGACAGGATTTTCTCTCCTCCATTATGTGAATGTGCACAATAATCAGTAAATAATAAATCAGTGTTGTGTTTTGCATCTGTGTGCTGATTTGAAGACAGGTTTAATAAGCTTTGTGTGCACCTGCTACTTGTGTTTCTCCCTGTGGAAATGTACATGCCACTGAAATGCAATGCTGCTGGCAGTGAGGACCCCAAACAGTGAAGGGGCTGAGGTGGTGAGGTGCTGAGGGTTTCCCTGAGAGCTGTGGAAGCTCAGCCTTTCTTGGACAGGTGCTCCACAGAGATCTCAAATCGTTTAGGGACAGTCATGTTTCATGGTCATGAAGTAAAACTTGCTTTCAGTCAAATCCATTTATGGCTAAAATACAACATAGGATGAAATTAGAAGTGGAATTTGTTTCACAACACTTCTTCCTAAGCTTTAAGCAGATGTAATCTTTTCTTGTTCTCTAGCCTCATGCTATAATCAAAGGTGAAGGACTGGTGTCCCTAGAGGATCTTCTGCCTTCTAGAGCGAATTTTTAAATTAGATGGTAATGGGACCAAAATAAAGTCACTTCTCATTTATTTTCTTTTGTTTTACAATACAGACTTGCATAATTCATAAAGCTTCCCATACACTGATGTCAGGCTAGCCAAACAGTCAAAAAGTGTTAGTATTCTAAAACAGTTGGAGAGGTTCATAATTTGTGGAACAGAATTTGCTTGCCTAAGAAATTCACAAATAAATCCTCCATACTGAACACTTCTGAGAATACTGAAGTCTTGGTCACGACCAGTTGCTAAGACAAAAAGCCGCAGTCACCAAGTAAATCTCTTGTGCATCATTTGAACTTGTAATATGTGTAGCTAGCCCTTGAAAGCAAGCTGCTTTCTGCCATCCCCTGAAGACCTGTGGTCATGGAACATTTATCCATTTTTCTACATGATTTCAAAATGCATTATTATTTACTTTGATGAACACTCAACATGAGAACCATGTTTAGGAAATTACAGATATCAAAGTGGAGATTTAATAAAACTATAAATCTTCTCATCTGTTCTCTCTTCCCACTGAAAAGATAAATCACTAATTATCACAGATATATGATTAGTTTAGAATGTTTTAGAAAATGTGAGTAGTATTATTTTCTCTCCTGGGAGACTAATCTAAGGCTAAGTTATTAAGTCTAAGGATGTTTGTCTTAGATCTTTTACCAGGAGGCACACTATGCTACTTCTGGTTAAACCATTTTGTAAGTGGGACAGATAAAAATATTCCTTCCAGAGAAGGGGATTCTTATGAAGCCCAACATTACACTTTTGAATCTTCCACTAGTCCATTGCACACTCTCAACTTGCTTTTATTTGAAGAAATAAGGAATTGAAAAACCAACACAACCACTTTTCTCCTCCAAAATTTTTCTTGTCAGCTCTGACCAGCTGGCAATTTCCATTTGGATTTATTTCTATGTATTTCCATCCTGGTGCAGAGATTATGACAAAATATTCTTTTATATCCTTTTACTGCAGAAAAAAAAAGTTATTTTCTTGCCAAGTCAGACACACATTTATGGCAAAAACTGTCACACCTACCTTCTCTCAGCAACTTTCAGTCCATCATGTGAGCTGTAGCCAGTAACCTACACAGGGCAAACACCTCCTTTGTATTGTCAAATTTTACATACCACAGTCTTATGCTTGAAAGTCTTAATTTAGCATTCTGAGATAGGATCTGAAATGCAATTTCCCATGGATATCTACCCACGCAGTAGTGCAGTCCTGTTCAGTGTCCTTTCTAATAATAAGTGGATCTTCGAACCACCTATGTAGGACCTGAGAAAAAAGTGTGGCACTTTTGGTAGATGGATGGATGGATGGATGGATGGATGGATGGATGGATGGATGGATGGATGGATGGATGGATGGATGGATGGATGGATAAGAGCCAAAATTCTAGGGGTCTTAAGCTAACTGCTTAAGGATGCTTATGCCATGACATAAAGACATCTGTTGTATCTATTTGTCTAGAAGAACTGAGATTAAGGAAATGCCTCCTATCTTAGTCTTGTTCTTTTCTTTCAATATGTCTGTTCCCTGTGTCTGTAGAAGCACCATGTCAAAATGAGGTCTTCCCCCATTTTCGTGTCACCACTGTGCCAGTGTTGGATAATGACAGATGCTTCTTTACAAGGAAAAATGATTTCTAGATTAACTGGTCAGTGAGAAGTAAGAAAGGCTTTGAAGAATTCAAGTCTGGTGACTGCTCTTGTTACACAAAGTTCTTTAAATACTTCTAGCTTGAATATTGCAAAGCAAATAGAAGGAAGGTAGGGATGGGCTGTACAAGTTTACCTGCTTTCTTATGTTTTTGAAATTACCATAGCCCTTCTAGCAAGGTGAAGAATTCAGTATACCTCACATTTCTAGCTCAAGCCTTTTGTTTGTTGAGTCATTATATCTCAGTCAACAGCTTTCTCCCCACAGCTTTCCAAAAGTAAAGATTGTCCTTGAACTCCAAACCCTGCTAAGGAAACATGGAGCAAATGTCAACATTTCTGAAGTTATTCACCCTCTGCCAAAGCATACACATGGCTTGGACAGCAGAGCTGTAGCAGTGAAATCCACTGAGGTCAACAAATAAAGGCAATACAAAGTCAGTGTATTTTACTAAGTCCTCTGACACAGGTACAGGTGAAAGATCAATAGAAGTTGGCCAGGTTCAGCTCTCTGCTATGGGAAACATTTGAACAAATCTTGTTAGTCTGGGTTACTAAAGATCCTTCTAAGTGTGATCCTTCTTAAGTGCATTGGTGAGATGGAACTGGAAATGTGACAGAACAGACATGGGCTTAAATTGTAGGCAGACCAATGTTTTAAATAAAGTGTTCCTAGAAGATCTTTTCAGTCTTTGTAGCAAGTTCTGAATCCTGCCCCATCCATCCTGTCCCACTTGCAATTTCCATGCAATGCTTCCTCAGGCACCTCTGTAGCTGGCCTCCAAAGTGTGATGTTTTTATGTCCAACATAGCCATGTGAGAGGAGAGAAGAACAAGTCCTTCTCTCAGGTGAGAAAACCTCTTCCCAAAGCTCTTTTTTTGGGCCAAAAGGACTGTAAGGAAAAAGCATGAAGAAAAGAAGCTGGAGAAAGCATGGCTGCTCTTAAAAGAAAGGAGCAAAGAGACATGAAGTGTTGGCCATGGATTTGTCATTTGCTGACAGAATTTTCTCACCTGTCAGGCAAGTTTCCTACAGGAAGATTTCTTCCTGCTCTCAGCTCTTTTTAAACTCAGTATCTTTTCCTCGAGCTGTTAAGTCTCCTTCTCCCTCCTTCATGCAACACTCTTATGATCCTCACATGTAGTGGACCAACTTGGGTGTGTTTTACTCAGGTCCTCACACTCCCTCTCCTCTGAGAAGCCTTTTTCAGTGATTGATAAGAAGCAAACTAAGCAGGAATTTTCTCCCTCTCACCACCTTTCTGACAGCAATATATTGCGGAGGACTGGGCACAAAGATAAGAAATAAATAAAAGGATATATAACAGTTATGCTTCTCTTGTGTTGAAGGATCTCCCAGTCTCTGGATGCAGGAATTCCTTTTCAGAGTGGAGAACTGCTGCTGGGTGGAATGTGTCAGCTGCTTACCAGGTCCTGGGCATGCTAGCGAGCCGTCGGAGGCGGTGCTATGAACGCAGCCATATGCTTAGCGTTAAGCCAGTGAGAAATTCCACTGAAGTCAAGGGGGGTTTTGCATGTGCTTAAGGGCTTTGCTGGACTGGGGCTTACGAAGAATGGACTATGGGTTCATCAGATGGGATTGGACCAAGAATCTTGCACCCCTTCTCTTGCCAAATCCTGGAGGATGCCTCTGATTCACAAGTGATAGGAGCAAACTGGGTCATCGAAAAGAAGGGAATTCAGCTGACCAGCTGGTCATAAGCTCCCTGGTTGGAGGCTGCTGTGAAAAAGTGATTTTTTCTTACAGCCACTTAGGTCCTTGCTGTAAGTTTTGTAGGTTTTGTATGTTTGTGTGTGTGTGTGTGTGTGTGTGTGTGTGTGTGGTTTTTTTCAATCCAACTATTCAAACTTAGGTAACCCATGTGATGGAACAGGATCCCTGCTCATGGTTTTTTGGCTGTCATTATGGATGAAAACCCATCAAATAATGATTAAGAACAATATTTGCAGAGTCAGCTGCTGAGTTCCCTGACTTGCTACAGTTGCAGAGCAACAACATTGCAGCGGGCAAAAGATTAACCACAAAGACTGTTAAAAAGAAAAGAAAAAAACAAGGCTGGATTTGTCAGATCAAAGGAAATAAACTTGATGATACTTAGAGATTAAATTGTCTCAGGATGATATATGTAGCCATAAAAGCCTATAGGAATAAACTGGAACTCAGCTGCCGAGGAACTGTCAGCAGCCTAGAGGACATTGTTTGGCCTTGACTAAGACAGAAGGCTAAGAGTAGAAGGGGCATTCATAGTCTCAGATCCTGAGACTAAGTCGTTCCGTGGCTACAGACACTTCAATTCTGCCTCCTGTTCCCCTCTCCCAGACAAACTGGTAAAACACAGAGATGGGAAAACTGATTCCAACAGGAAAAGTGCTTCATGCTTCCTGATCCTTTGAGTGCAAGTCATCACGTGATAGATCTCTCTTTCAGTGACACTGCTGTGCTTGGAGAAAAGTCCCGTTAATTGTCTTCTGGGTGCTTTGCAAAACTTTTCTTAATTCCCTGTAAGTCAAACCTTATTTTCCCTTCCATAGTTTAGTTAGAGAGAGAGATATTAATCCCAACAGCAAGGTTTCAGCCAATATCCTAAACCAGGAGGAAGGTCTAGGGTCAAAGCTAGCAAATGATGTTGGAAGAAATAAGTTCACAGTCAGTGTGTTCTCTCATGAGCAGATTGTGGAGGTTTGGAAACTCTGTCATCGCAGAGGTAGTGAAATACTGCTAGTTTGCTATAGGCAATGTCTAAACTCCACCCCCTCCATTCTCTTGTGAAATGAAAAATACAATCACCAAGGTTTCAAATAACCGATGAAGAAATAGTCCTCCTTTTCCAGTGGTTTTGAACAAAAGGAGAAGGCGAAGTGTTGGCACTGTGAGCAGAAACACAGACCTGTGTGAGCTCAGCTTTTGGAGTTGGAAGGCAGCCATGAAAACAGAACTAGCAGAAGTTCATTTAACCATGGTACTATCATTTGTATGGGACTGACTTTCATCCTTTGGGGGTACTGGTGCTTAAAGAAATAGGGCTTTAAATGCTAAGTTTTGTTTGTTTTCAAGAAACTTTGACAAAACTGGCAAATTTGGATGATGGGAGGTATGGATAGACTTAAAAAGAGGTGAAAAGCAGAGATCTATTTCATGATTCAGCCGGGGACCTCATTTGAGCTCAGGAAAGTCACTTAGCCATGGGATTTGCTGTCTACAGACCAAGTGTCTAACCTAAGCCAGTAGTCCGGACTCGTTATAGAACTGTAGGATGGGTGTGGTTGGAAGAGACCTTTGAGTTCAAGCTAATGGGGAGACACAGGTATATCCAGAACCTCCTCTCACCACTTTTCCTACCATGGGGCATTTCCCTTGGGGAAATATCAGTGTCTTTTCATTAAATTATCCTCTCTGTGTTGTTATAATATCTTCAGTGCAAAGATAGTCTCTCACTTGGTCTGTTTAGTGCACAACTCATTTAGACCCTGGGTATTTGGTGGCATTTTGCCATTACTTCCCTAAAAGTAATTACTTGTCCTGCTGGAGATGGGTGCTAGATTTGCCGGGCTGGACTATCCTGGAGTAAGTCAGTGCATCACTGGCGCAGTGGTTTGGAAAGGAGAAGCTGCTGTCTCCAGAGTCTTGGGGCACGCTGTATGGCAATGCAAATGGCCTGAGTACCCCAAGCTGAGCAAGTGTTTTCAGGGTAGATTGCAAGGAAAGTAATTGAGCCTTCATCTGGATAGTGAACAGCAGGCAACTCCAGAAACTCTGAGCTTAATTGTTTTTCTGCATCTAATTGATGCAGATTCAGCATCTCACTGCAGCTCCGAGAGCTCTGCAGTTTGTGCCGATATGACCTCATAGTGCAGACTCAAATGGAGTGGATAAGAAAGAGAAATGGATGTTTGCTTAGAGGCACAGACCAATACATAGCAAAGGGACACAGCCTCCTTTCAGTCCTAAAAGCATTGTATAAAAATCTTGCAGGAAAGGCTTCTGTTGCCTTTACCTAACTCCTGCTTGGGTAAGGAGTAACTGCATGCTGCTCTTCCCAAAGGCTTCCTGAGTCTTTGGCCGGGGAAACTACTTCTGACCCCTTGCATTAATCTGCTATATAAGGTCAAGACCATATTTAAACACCCACCATGTTTCACCAGCATGAAGTAGTTGGTATCCAGCAGGGAGGAGAGGGCTGACATCAAAAATGTTTTGTGGGATCTCTTGGGAGGAAGGATTTTGTGGAAGCTCAGTTCATGTCCAGCCTGAAAAGAGAAGGGAAAGGCAGAGGAACACAGATCCTGCCTCATAGTCAACTCTGCCATGAGTGCACAGGGCATAAAACAGTCTTGGACCCCACTGGATTTACCTAGTAAAGCTCTGTGCTGTCGTATGCTGCAATGATTTGGTCTCAGATACCTATTAGATCTTATCCTGGAAATATCTCCATCCTGAATGCCCCACATGCTGCCCAGATTTTTCCAAATTTAGCCTTTGATACATATGAGAGCATGGACAACTGGAAATTACTCAGATGCAGAGCTGTAGAAAGCCATTGGCTCTCTGTTTCACACAATAATCCCCTGAAGCTTCACATCAGAGTAAATCCATGTGATTTCTTGCAATGTTGTGTCACATGAAAAGACATCTCCCCCAGTGCTGTTTTGGAAATACAATAGTTGTTTTTGTTTTATCTGCTGTGCCATCAGCCCCCCCAGCTGGGGACTCAAATATGCATTAATTCTGCTTATGACTGCCAGGAGAGTTTATTATGGCCAACAGCAAGAAGCATGTAGGAATCTGCGAGGTGTGTGCATTTCTGCAGAAAATGAGCCTTGGTCCCTGTTTGCTGTCAGCTTTCATTACAGCAGGGGAAACTTCTTGCAGGAGAGGGGATCATGTAGTAGGCAAACATTGCACAAGAGGGAGAGAGATGCCAGGACTGCCTCAAAGACTGTTGTAATGGGACAGGGGGGAAAAGAGAAATCCAGCATCTGAAAGGCAAGAGGAGAGATGAGTTGCAAGGTAGTCCTCAGGAGCTTCAAGTGTTAGGCTGACAGGATGGTTAGCTCTTGAATGAGGGCTTAGTAGTTTTCTTTATTTCTTTCCTTTTTTTAACCTCCTTTTTTCTTCTTTTTCTTTTCTTTCCTGCTGAGAGAAGCTCTTTTGTGTTGGTTGGCACAAGTTTTGGAAGGATTAAATAAACCCAACAAATGGAGACTGCCTTTTCCACCTTCGCTGGAGGCAGCTGTCTTTCAGCAATCAAACCTGTGCATTGCTGTGGAGATTCATCCTATCACTGCCTGATTGCATCCCAACAGCAGGAACGTTGTGGCACATCTCCGGCGGTGCTGTCTCCTTGGAGGGCTGTGGTCTATGGTGGGACAGTTTAGGTAGAAAGGAACTTCAGGAGGTCTCTAATCCAAACTTCTGCTCAAAGCAGGGCTCATTTCAAAGTTAGGTCAGGTTGCTCAGGGCCTTGTTGTGTTCAGTCTTATGTTTTCTTCCTCAGGTGAGCAGGATAACACTGAAGTTTTACAAGCTCCTGGAAGAGGCTGGAAATGCATCAAGTCTGTGAGTTGCTAAGGACAGACCAGGGAGTTTGTCTTGCAAGGGTTTGCAGAATGGTCTCTGTCTTGGTTGCAGACAAGGAGTGGGTGACTTCTCAGAGGCTGTCATTTCAGGGAGGGCTGTTGTCTTGCTCACCCTGGTTCCTAAAGCAACAAGACTACACTGTGGGGGGTTGTCTTTTTTCCTCTATAACACAGAGTCACTAAGGTTGAAAAAGACCTCAATTATCATTAAATCCAACTGTTAACCCACCACTGCCATGCTCACCACTCAACCACATACCCAAGCACCACATCTACATGTCTCTTAAATAACTTCAGGGATGATGATTCTACCACTTCTCTGGACAGCCTGTTCCAATGCCTGACATCTCATGTGCACCAAATCCATTATGAGATGAGAAATTGGCTGAAGAGGGAATCTCTTTCACTTTGTATGTCTGGAGAAAGCTCAGTCTTTTCTAACACCAGCTAATTGGGATGGGGGATGACTCACAAGGCAGAAAGCCATAGAAACCTGGGATTCATCAGTCATCCTGTCTGCCAAATGACCTGCTTAGCTACTCATTACCTGCTAGCTAAGCTAGCCTGACTCCATCCAGCAGTGCCAAGGACAGGACACTTGCTGGGGCCTGAAAAGCCACAGAATTGTGTTTGGTTTTGCCTGATCAGAACTGGCACAAGGTAGATAATCTTGATCGAGTCCAACAGCACTGTATTAGACCTAACCCCTTCTCATCCATCAGGTATATAACACCTCTCCTTCTGAAACTCTGGTCCTTGCTCTCACTGCTGCTGACAAGATTTCAGGCATTTAATGCCCTGTCATAGATGCAAACAGTCAAACACAGTTTGATGAATCCTGTGGAATGATTTCCACCTCATCCAGTGTGGAAGTTCATGGAGTTGCAGAAGGTGCATTTTCGCTGTTTCCTAAACATTATCTTCAGTAAACTCCTTTTCAGAGCGAGTAATTAGTCAGTGGGAACTCCTGGGTTCAGGGACCTGCATTGCTTTGTGGACCAGGCCTTCACTGTAAGGTTATTTTCAGTCTCCCAGTAGTCAGCCCTGGAGGTGCAGCTCACACGCCCACAGTGCTGGCTCCTTTTCTCTCTTGCTAACTGTATTGCATCTTTGCAGTTTCTTCTCCTGCAGACATGGTTTCAGTCTCCTCTTTGTCCTGACTTGCTGCTGTGGAATGTATGGCTTTTTTTTTTTTTTTCACTCTGTAAAACAAAAATATGAAACTAAGCACATCATGTCAAGACTTTGAGCTTGCATTTTCTGTCTGGGTCCTTCAGAGAAAGTAAGAGCAGCACCTTGTTTTTCCACTTCTTTTTACCTTCCCTTTGTCCTCCTGCTCTCAGAGAAAATTTATGCCCTGTTGTGAAAGCACTGCATCTAACACAGCCAGCTCTCACAGTTTCACTTGCTGTGCAATTCCAGCATGATCTTGCTTCAATGCATACTTGATTCAGGAACAGTCGGGTGTGTTCAGATGGATCAAACATGAGCCAAACTCTTATTTTATTGCAGTTTATTTCTTCAGGAAGAGCCAGGGTTGAACTAGGAGTTCATTGAGTTTTAAGGTAACACATTTTCTCTCTCAGCAGGAGCAGGCCATCGACATATATGGTTATTTACAGCAGCTCAGCTGAGGGAGAGTAACCCATAAATAGCAATTTCTTGTGTTCACTTACAGGCACATATTCTTAGAGAAGGCAGAAACCTCACGTTCCTGCCCATTTGTTAACATTCAGCAATAGGATTTTTGAAGGAAAATGTCTCCCTAGGTAGGATATCCTGTAACTCCTGACCACAGGGGTTTCCTTCAACTTCACCTCCAGCATCTGGTGTTGTCTGTTCTCAGAGATAGGCAGATGGGGTAGATGGACCCCTGATCTTATTTGGGAGGACAGCAATTCCCATGAGCCAAATGCAACACCGGAGAAATATGTCAGATGCATTCCAGACGGATATCCCTGGAGAGCAGTGCCTTAATTCATAGACCAGGCAAAGAGACTCATAAAGGAAATGTCTTTCTCCCATCGCAGTGGGGAGCCTCGAGAAAGGAAGGGTAGATCACCTTCTTAGGCTCAGCTCACAGGTCTGGCCTCACATCTTTGGTGATAGAGGTGTCTCTGGTCTGGACTGAGTAATCTCTTCCATCTTTCCCTGGCATATTTCATAGGGGTGTCTTCAAAGAGTCCTTAAGAGTGTCCTTTTTCCATTACTGCTTAATGCAGAGAAATAACATCCTCTGCTATGAATGAACTGTCTGCCCAGTGAACTCAGCCTGTCCTGCATTTTCAGATCAACAGTAGAGACAATCTTTGAGGTACATTGTACTAAGGCCAAATATATGGGCAAAGTTCTCTTATACCAGGATGTCACATCTTTCATTTTTTTTTTATAGTGACAGTACTTCATCTTCTCTGGGAAGGAATTATTCTGCTGCCATGTCTCTATCTAGACAATATATTTCTTTCATAGACCTGTGAATATGCTAGAGATCACATCCCCTCTTTCTTTTGTCTAAGTGATGTATTTGTATGCTTTATAAAAGGAGAAGACTCCTAAGATTGGTCATCTGGACAGTTTCTGGTTATGTATTGACAGTGCTTGTTATATTTCAATTAATTACTTGGGAGCTTAGTCTCACATGTTTCATGTAGGCACTTCTTAGTCTTGACATCTGTAAGTAGCAACCCACCCTGAAAATATCCAGACCATCCCCACGAGCAATCACTGACATGATAAAGTATTACAGTATTTACATATTACTTAAAACCTCTAGTGATCAGTAAAACCCCACTTTGCTAGACTGAATACAACTAGGGAAAGAAACTGAACTCTTCATCTCAGCATTTGTTACTCAAACTGGTGGAGCCAGAGATAAAGAGGTTCAGAGCAGGACTGTCAAATTCTGCTGCTCTGACAGGAACAGCACTTGCCCAGGGAACAGTAAGGTTGTCAAATATACAATCGATTGCAAAAGTCCACCTCCGTCCAGTGACAAATGCAGAAAAATTCCCACATGACTCAACTGCTCCCAGGAATCTCATTGCTGTCTTCCAGAGAATTAAATTGTGATCCTAACAGCTGATGACTGACATCCATGCCTACAGAAAGACAAGGGAAAGCATAAGCTCACCTCAACATTGTGCTCTGGATGAGGAACAGATTTTGCATTGGCAATATTGATCCAAGCTGTGCTGAAAGCTTACAGTGGAAAGGATTGAGGGCTCTTAGGAATCACATGCTTTGGAGACCCTCTTACTGCTGACTAGCCTTGAACACATTTCAGTTCTCTCTCCTGATGGAACCATGTTTTTGTGTGTAGTAACAATGCATTTTCCTTCCCACAGTGTATTTACAGATATGTGCTACTTTCTGACAAGTTGGTTATGGATGACAGATTGGGAAGGATTTCACGTCGCCTGTGTTTTCTCTGTGGGGTTAGACAGTGTGTGGGTGTGGTGTTAGATTCCCCATCTCTTCACTCAGACCTTGTGTTAGAGGATCAGGAGGATCTTTGACAGGTGCTACAAGACAGTCCTCTAAAGGGGATTCTGTTTGTGTAGTTGTCAGGTCAAGTGGTGTTATTTAAGCATATGTACCATGGTGGGTGTTGCAAACAGTTCCTTTAGGTTGTTCACAGCCATGAAACCATTTCAACTGACTTGGTAGAGCTGCAGTCAGGCCATCTGCTCAGCCAAAACTCTTGACTAGGCTACAAACATTTTCTGCCTTTTTTAATAGAGTCTTTCTCTCTGACTTGTCAAGTACCATGTTGCCCTGTTAATGCGCACTCTCAAGGCCTTTGTGGAGGCCTCATTTCTACTTGACCAGGTGGACAATCCATTCAGAAGACAAAAGGCTGAGAGTTTATCTGCAGCCTTACCCAACTACACCCTTCACAACTGGTGAGGATCTGCAAATACCAGAGATAATATGGAGAAAACTGGTGATTTAGTGAGCTGAATCTCTAAAGCTTCATGTAGCATAATGACTTGTGATGTGTGCCCAGTCCCTGGAAGTTCCATGTCCGAAGTCCAAATCCCATTTTATCAGATGCAGATAAGTTTGTGAAACAGTTAAATTCACAGGCTAACACACTGTATGTGTAGGAGGTGTCCATGTCTTTCTAATCACCTGAAATAAGAAATAAAATAAGAAGAAAAACTGAGGAAGTTAAAGATGCCTGTCTAGTGTCATTGTACCAGGAATTGACTTTTTGCCTGTAAAAATTCCCAAAGGAACTGACAATTTGCCCATATGACTTTGCCCATATAAAAGTATAGAGACGTTTCCTGTCTCTAAATGGACCTTGTCAAAATGTCTCCAATAAATGCAGAGAATGGGATCCTTGCAGCTGCTGAGATTACTAGGACAAGGTGTAAGAGCTTAAAGAAAATGAAGGAAATAATTACTGGCTGAAGGAAATAGCAAAATCAACAGGAAAAGCCCTTTTTTTCCAGCCAGTCCTGATGACAGCCAGGAAAATTTCATTAGTCTTAAGAGCATTGCTTTACCCTTTTATTTCTACCAGAAAGCTGAATTCCCCCTGTTCATGTGTGGTTACATTTCTTTACTGAAACTACACAGTACTTGTGGTATTTTACTATTTCTAGTGCTGGGGTGCCAGTGCCTCTGTGCTCTGCATGGGGAACAGCTTTAGCTGCCGGGCATTGGAAAAGCACACAGCAAAACCCTCACCTTCTGCCTAAAGATCTCACATACAATACAATGCTTGGGGCACAGGGCAGTCATGGAAAATGGGGAAAAACAGGACAGTGAGTGAAAGGGACACCTGCAGCCCAGTCTTTGTCATGGATCAAGAGCTCCTTTCACCACACCAGGGAAATACAAGAATTAGGGGCTCCCTTGGCATTCAAGGAACTGATCCCTGTGGACCTCTGTTGGAACTCCAGAGAAAGAACCATCCTGTCTGTCCTCCCAGGGAGCTGGAAAGAAGAATGCTATGTTTTTAGATACAACCGTCCCGCAGCCATCCTGGTGCTTCAAGGCTTGGACATCCTTGTTTGGTGCTCCGTCCACCCTGTTACACTATTTTTGATGATGAGCCAACACTGGATATTACAAAAGACAAAGCCCTTTCCCCCTACACTACTCAGCATGATAATTCAGGTCCTTGGCACGAGCTCTGCTGATGCAGGGGAGGAAACTCTTGCTGAATCCCAGCTGGTGGGCCGCCCAGACCTAGAAAGGGAGGATTGATGGTCTCCATAAACGCCTTTGCCGTAGCACTGCTGCCTGTGCTGCTGAGTGATCCCCACCTGTCCCCCCAGGGTCTGATTCTCCCATTCCTTGCTTGGTGCTGATGCATTTTAACAGCTGATAGATCACAATTTCTTTACCTCTTGCCCCAAGTGAGAGATATTTCATTCATGGGGGGTTTCAGTGTGAGGAAGGCTCTGAGACCCAAGCCTCATTCCACAGGGCACTGCTCAGCACCTGGTGTTATTTC